>JACEFZ010026977.1:172500-334068 GCA_014155875.1 Cepaea nemoralis | reverse complement strand
GCACCATGAGTGTAGCAGTCATTGTATGACCCTTGTGTGGACAACTGACAGAATCCAGAGACCATGCTAGATCCGGCAACACTCAACTGTGGCAGTGAGAGGGCACCATGAGTGTAGCAGTCATTGTATGACCCTTGTGTGACAACTGACAAGACATCCAGAGACCATGCTAGATCCGGCAACACTCAACTGTGGCAGTGAGAGGGCACCATGAGTGTAGCAGTCATTGTATGACCCTTGTGTGGACAACTGACAAGACATCCAGAGACCATGCTAGATCCGGCAACACTCAACTGTGGCAGTGAGAGGGCACCATGAGTGTAGCAGTCATTGTATGACCCTTGTGTGGACAACTGACAAGACATCCAGAGACCATGCTAGATCCGGCAACACTCAACTGTGGCAGTGAGAGGGCACCATGAGTGTAGCAGTCATTGTATGACCCTTGTGTGGACAACTGACAAGACATCCAGAGACCATGCTAGATCCGGCAAACACTCAACTGTGGCAGTGAGAGGGCACCATGAGTGTAGCAGTCATTGTATGACCCTTGTGTGGACAACTGACAAGACATCCAGAGACCATGTTAGATCCGCAACACTCAACTGTGGCAGTGAGAGGCACCATGAGTGTAGCAGTCATTGTATGACCCTTGTGTGGACAACTCACAAGACATCCAGAGACCATGTTAGATCCGGCAACACTCAACTGTGGCAGTGAGAGGGCACCATGAGTGTAGCAGTCATTGTATGACCCTTGTGTGGACAACTCACAAGACATCCAGAGACCATGTTAGATCCGGCAACACTCAACTGTGGCAGTGAGAGGGCACCATGAGTGTAGCAGTCATTGTATGACCCTTGTGTGGACAACTCACAAGACATCCAGAGACCATGTTAGATCCGGCAACACTCAACTGTGGCAGTGAGAGGGCACCATGAGTGTAGCAGTCACTGTATGACCCTTGTGTGGACAACTCACAAGACATCCAGAGACCATGTTAGATCCGGCAACACTCAACTGTGGCAGTGAGAGGACACCATGAGTGTAGCAGTCACTGTATGACCCTTGTGTGGACAACTGACAAGACATCCAGAGACCATGCTAGATCCGGCAACACTCAACTGTGGCAGTGAGAGGACACCATGAGTGTAGCAGTCACTGTATGACCCTTGTGTGGACAACTGACAAGACATCCAGAGACCATGCTAGATCCGGCAACACTCAACTGTGGCAGTGAGAGGGCACCATGAGTGTAGCAGTCACTGTATGACCCTTGTGTGGACAACTGACAAGACATCCAGAGACCATGCTAGATCCGGCAACACTCAACTGTGGCAGTGGAGGGCACCATGAGTGTAGCAGTCATTGTATGACCCTTGTGTGGACAACTGACAAGACATCCAGAGACCATGCTAGATCCGGCAACACTCAACTGTGGCAGTGAGAGGGCACCATGAGTGTAGCAGTCATTGTATGACCCTTGTGTGGACAACTGACAAGACATCCAGAGACCATGCTAGATCCGGCAACACTCAACTGTGGCAGTGGGAGGGCACCATGAGTGTAGCAGTCATTGTATGACCCTTGTGTGGACAACTGACAAGACATCCAGAGACCATGCTAGATCCGGCAACACTCAACTGTGGCAGTGAGAGGGCACCATGAGTGTAGCAGTCATTGTATGACCCTTGTGTGGACAACTGACAAGACATCCAGAGACCATGTTAGATCCGGCAACACTCAACTGTGGCAGTGAGAGGGCACCATGAGTGTAGCAGTCATTGTATGACCCTTGTGTGGACAACTGACAAGACATCCAGAGACCATGCTAGATCCGGCAACACTCAACTGTGGCAGTGAGAGGGCACCATGAGTGTAGCAGTCATTGTATGACCCTTGTGTGGACAACTGACAAGACATCCAGAGACCATGCTAGATCCGGCAACACTCAACTGTGGCAGTGAGAGGGCACCATGAGTGTAGCAGTCACTGTATGACCCTTGTGTGGACAACTGACAAGACATCCAGAGACCATGCTAGATCCGGCAACACTCAACTGTGGCAGTGAGAGGGCACCATGAGTGTAGCAGTCATTGTATGACCCTTGTGTGGACAACTGACAAGACATCCAGACCATGTTAGATCCGGCAACACTCAACTGTGGCAGTGGGAGGGCACCATGAGTGTAGCAGTCATTGTATGACCCTTGTGTGGACAACTCACAAGACATCCAGAGACCATGTTAGATCCGGCAACACTCAACTGTGGCAGTGAGAGGCACCATGAGTGTAGCAGTCATTGTATGACCCTTGTGTGGACAACTGACAAGACATCCAGAGACCATGTTAGATCCGGCAACACTCAACTGTGGCAGTGAGAGGGCACCATGAGTGTAGCAGTCATGTATGACCCTTGTGTGGACAACTCACAAGACATCCAGAGACCATGTTAGATCCGGCAACACTCAACTGTGGCAGTGAGAGGGCACCATGAGTGTAGCAGTCACTGTATGACCCTTGTGTGGACAACTGACAAGACATCCAGAGACCATGTTAGATCCGGCAACACTCAACTGTGGCAGTGAGAGGGCACCATGAGTGTAGCAGTCACTGTATGACCCTTGTGTGGACAACTGACAAGACATCCAGAGACCATGTCTAGATCCGGCAACACTCAACTGTGGCAGTGAGAGGGCACCATGAGTGTAGCAGTCACTGTATGACCCTTGTGTGGACAACTGACAAGACATCCAGAGACCATGTTAGATCCGGCAACACTCAACTGTGGCAGTGAGAGGGCACCATGAGTGTAGCAGTCACTGTATGACCCTTGTGTGGACAACTGACAAGACATCCAGAGACCATGTTAGATCCGGCAACACTCAACTGTGGCAGTGAGAGGGCACCATGAGTGTAGCAGTCACTGTATGACCCTTGTGTGGACAACTGACAAGACATCCAGAGACCATGCTAGATCCGGCAACACTCAACTGTGGCAGTGAGAGGACACCATGAGTGTAGCAGTCACTGTATGACCCTTGTGTGGACAACTGACAAGACATCCAGAGACCATGCTAGATCCGGCAACACTCAACTGTGGCAGTGAGAGGGCACCATGAGTGTAGCAGTCACTGTATGACCCTTGTGTGGACAACTGACAAGACATCCAGAGACCATGCTAGATCCGGCAACACTCAACTGTGGTAGTGAGAGGACACCATGAGTGTAGCAGTCACTGTATGACCCTTGTGTGGACAACTGACAAGACATCCAGAGACCATGTTAGATCCGGCAACACTCAACTGTGGCAGTGAGAGGGCACCATGAGTGTAGCAGTCATTGTATGACCCTTGTGTGGACAACTCACAAGACATCCAGAGACCATGCTAGATCCGGCAACACTCAACTGTGGCAGTGAGAGGGCACCATGAGTGTAGCAGTCACTGTATGACCCTTGTGTGGACAACTGACAAGACATCCAGAGACCATGCTAGATCCGGCAACACTCAACTGTGGCAGTGAGAGGGCACCATGAGTGTAGCAGTCATTGTATGACCCTTGTGTGGACAACTGACAAGACATCCAGAGACCATGCTAGATCCGGCAACACTCAACTGTGGCAGTGAGAGGGCACCATGAGTGTAGCAGTCATTGTATGACCCTTGTGTGGACAACTGACAAGACATCCAGAGACCATGTTAGATCCGGCAACACTCAACTGTGGCAGTGAGAGGGCACCATGAGTGTAGCAGTCATTGTATGACCCTTGTGTGGACAACTGACAAGACATCCAGAGACCATGTTAGATCCGGCAACACTCAACTGTGGCAGTGAGAGGGCACCATGAGTGTAGCAGTCACTGTATGACCCTTGTGTGGACAACTGACAAGACATCCAGAGACCATGCTAGATCCGGCAACACTCAACTGTGGCAGTGAGAGGGCACCATGAGTGTAGCAGTCATTGTATGACCCTTGTGTGGACAACTGACAAGACATCCAGAGACCATGCTAGATCCGGCAACACTCAACTGTGGCAGTGAGAGGGCACCATGAGTGTAGCAGTCATTGTATGACCCTTGTGTGGACAACTGACAAGACATCCAGAGACCATGTTAGATCCGGCAACACTCAACTGTGGCAGTGAGAGGACACCATGAGTGTAGCAGTCATTGTATGACCCTTGTGTGGACAACTGACAAGACATCCAGAGACCATGTTAGATCCGGCAACACTCAACTGTGGCAGTGAGAGGGCACCATGAGTGTAGCAGTCATTGTATGACCCTTGTGTGGACAACTGACAAGACATCCAGAGACCATGTTAGATCCGGCAACACTCAACTGTGGCAGTGAGAGGGCACCATGAGTGTAGCAGTCATTGTATGACCCTTGTGTGGACAACTGACAAGACATCCAGAGACCATGTTAGATCCGGCAACACTCAACTGTGCAGTGAGAGGGCACCATGAGTGTAGCAGTCATTGTATGACCCTTGTGTGGACAACTGACAAGACATCCAGAGACCATGTTAGATCCGGCAACACTCAACTGTGGCAGTGAGAGGGCACCATGAGTGTAGCAGTCATTGTATGACCCTTGTGTGGACAACTGACAAGACATCCAGAGACCATGTTAGATCCGGCAACACTCAACTGTGGCAGTGAGAGGGCACCATGAGTGTAGCAGTCATTGTATGACCCTTGTGTGGACAACTGACAAGACATCCAGAGACCATGTTAGATCCGGCAACACTCAACTGTGGCAGTGAGAGGGCACCATGAGTGTAGCAGTCACTGTATGACCCTTGTGTGGACAACTGACAAGACATCCAGAGACCATGCTAGATCCGGCAACACTCAACTGTGGCAGTGAGAGGGCACCATGAGTGTAGCAGTCATTGTATGACCCTTGTGTGGACAACTGACAAGACATCCAGAGACCATGTTAGATCCGGCAACACTCAACTGTGGCAGTGAGAGGGCACCATGAGTGTAGCAGTCACTGTATGACCCTTGTGTGGACAACTGACAAGACATCCAGAGACCATGTTAGATCCGGCAACACTCAACTGTGGCAGTGAGAGGGCACCATGAGTGTAGCAGTCATTGTATGACCCTTGTGTGGACAACTGACAAGACATCCAGAGACCATGCTAGATCCGGCAACACTCAACTGTGGCAGTGAGAGGGCACCATGAGTGTAGCAGTCACTGTATGACCCTTGTGTGGACAACTGACAAGACATCCAGAGACCATGCTAGATCCGGCAACACTCAACTGTGGCAGTGAGAGGGCACCATGAGTGTAGCAGTCACTGTATGACCCTTGTGTGGACAACTGACAAGACATCCAGAGAACATGCTAGATCCGGCAACACTCAACTGTGGCAGTGAGAGGACACCATGAGTGTAGCAGTCATTGTATGACCCTTGTGTGGACAACTGACAAGACATCCAGAGACCATGTTAGATCCGGCAACACTCAACTGTGGCAGTGAGAGGGCACCATGAGTGTAGCAGTCACTGTATGACCCTTGTGTGGACAACTCACAAGACATCCAGAGACCATGTTAGATCCGGCAACACTCAACTGTGGCAGTGAGAGGGCACCATGAGTGTAGCAGTCATTGTATGACCCTTGTGTGGACAACTGACAAGACATCCAGAGACCATGCTAGATCCGGCAACACTCAACTGTGGCAGTGAGAGGGCACCATGAGTGTAGCAATCATTGTATGACCCTTGTGTGGACAACTGACAAGACATCCAGAGACCATGTAGATCCGGCAACACTCAACTGTGGCAGTGAGAGGGCACCATGAGTGTAGCAGTCATTGTATGACCCTTGTGTGGACAACTCACAAGACATCCAGAGACCATGCTAGATCCGGCAACACTCAACTGTGGCAGTGAGAGGGCACCATGAGTGTAGCAGTCATTGTATGACCCTTGTGTGGACAACTGACAAGACATCCAGAGACCATGCTAGATCCGGCAACACTCAACTGTGGCAGTGAGAGGGCACCATGAGTGTAGCAATCATTGTATGACCCTTGTGTGGACAACTGACAAGACATCCATAGACCATGTTAGATCCGGCAACACTCAACTGTGGCAGTGAGAGGGCACCATGAGTGTAGCAGTCATTGTATGACCCTTGTGTGGACAACTGACAGACATCCAGAGACCATGTTAGATCCGGCAACACTCAACTGTGGCAGTGAGAGGCACCATGAGTGTAGCAGTCATTGTATGACCCTTGTGTGGACAACTCACAAGACATCCAGAGACCATGCTAGATCCGGCAACACTCAACTGTGGCAGTGAGAGGGCACCATGAGTGTAGCAATCATTGTATGACCCTTGTGTGGACAACTGACAAGACATCCAGAGACCATGCTAGATCCGGCAACACTCAACTGTGGCAGTGAGAGGGCACCATGAGTGTAGCAGATCATTGTATGACCCTTGTGTGGACAACTGACAAGACATCCAGAGACCATGTTAGATCCGGCAACACTCAACTGTGGCAGTGAGAGGGCACCATGAGTGTAGCAGTCATTGTATGACCCTTGTGTGGACAACTGACAAGACATCCAGAGACCATGCTAGATCCGGCAACACTCAACTGTGGCAGTGAGAGGGCACCATGAGTGTAGCAGTCATTGTATGACCCTTGTGTGGACAACTGACAAGACATCCAGAGACCATGTTAGATCCGGCAACACTCAACTGTGGCAGTGAGAGGGCACCATGAGTGTAGCAGTCATTGTATGACCCTTGTGTGGACAACTGACAAGACATCCAGAGACCATGTTAGATCCGGCAACACTCAACTGTGGCAGTGAGAGGGCACCATGAGTGTAGCAGTCATGTATGACCCTTGTGTGGACAACTGACAAGACATCCAGAGACCATGCTAGATCGGCAACACTCAACTGTGGCAGTGAGAGGCACCATGAGTGTAGCAGTCATTGTATGACCCTTGTGTGGACAACTGACAAGACATCCAGAGACCATGCTAGATCCGGCAACACTCAACTGTGGCAGTGAGAGGGCACCATGAGTGTAGCAGTCATTGTATGACCCTGTGTGGACAACTGACAAGACATCCAGAGACCATGTTAGATCCGGCAACACTCAACTGTGGCAGTGAGAGGGCACCATGAGTGTAGCAGTCATTGTATGACCCTTGTGTGGACAACTGACAAGACATCCAGAGACCATGTTAGATCCGGCAACACTCAACTGTGGCAGTGAGAGGGCACCATGAGTGTAGCAGTCATGTATGACCCTTGTGTGGACAACTGACAAGACATCCAGAGACCATGCTAGATCCGGCAACACTCAACTGTGGCAGTGAGAGGGCACCATGAGTGTAGCAGTCATTGTATGACCCTTGTGTGGACAACTGACAAGACATCCAGAGACCATGCTAGATCCGGCAACACTCAACTGTGGCAGTGAGAGGGCACCATGAGTGTAGCAGTCATTGTATGACCCTTGTGTGGACAACTGACAAGACATCCAGAGACCATGTTAGATCCGGCAACACTCAACTGTGGCAGTGAGAGGGACACCATGAGTGTAGCAGTCATTGTATGACCCTTGTGTGGACAACTGACAAGACATCCAGAGACCATGTTAGATCCGGCAACACTCAACTGTGGCAGTGAGAGGGCACCATGAGTGTAGCAGTCATTGTATGACCCTTGTGTGGACAACTGACAAGACATCCAGAGACCATGTTAGATCCGGCAACACTCAACTGTGGCAGTGAGAGGGCACCATGAGTGTAGCAGTCATTGTATGACCCTTGTGTGGACAACTGACAAGACATCCAGAGACCATGTTAGATCCGGCAACACTCAACTGTGGCAGTGAGAGGGCACCATGAGTGTAGCAGTCATTGTATGACCCTTGTGTGGACAACTGACAAGACATCCAGAGACCATGTTAGATCCGGCAACACTCAACTGTGGCAGTGAGAGGGCACCATGAGTGTAGCAGTCATTGTATGACCCTGTGTGGACAACTGACAAGACATCCAGAGACCATGTTAGATCCGGCAACACTCAACTGTGGCAGTGAGAGGGCACCATGAGTGTAGCAGTCATTGTATGACCCTTGTGTGGACAACTGACAAGACATCCAGAGACCATGTTAGATCCGGCAACACTCAACTGTGGCAGTGAGAGGGCACCATGAGTGTAGCAGTCATGTATGACCCTTGTGTGGACAACTGACAAGACATCCAGAGACCATGTTAGATCCGGCAACACTCAACTGTGGCAGTGAGAGGGCACCATGAGTGTAGCAGTCATTGTATGACCCTTGTGTGGACAACTGACAAGACATCCAGAGACCATGCTAGATCCGGCAACACTCAACTGTGGCAGTGAGAGGGGCACATGAGTGTAGCATCATTGTATGACCCTTGTGTGGACAACTGACAAGACATCCAGAGACCATGTTAGATCCGGCAACACTCAACTGTGGCAGTGAGAGGGCACCATGAGTGTAGCAGTCATTGTATGACCCTTGTGTGGACAACTGACAAGACATCCAGAGACCATGTAGATCCGCAACACTCACTGTGGCAGTGAGAGGGCACCATGAGTGTAGCAGTCATTGTATGACCCTTGTGTGGGACAACTGACAAGACATCAGAGACCATGCTAGATCCGGCAACACTCAACTGTGGCAGTGAGAGGGCACCATGAGTGTAGCATCATTGTATGACCCTTGTGTGGACAACTGACAAGACATCCAGAGACCATGTTAGATCCGGCAACACTCAACTGTGGCAGTGAGAGGGCACCATGAGTGTAGCAGTCATTGTAGACCCTTGTGTGGACAACTGACAAGACATCCAGAGACCATGTAGATCCGGCAACACTCAACTGTGGCAGTGAGAGGGCACCATGAGTGTAGCAGTCATTGTATGACCCTTGTGTGGACAACTGACAAGACATCCAGAGACCATGCTAGATCCGGCAACACTCAACTGTGGCAGTGAGAGGGCACCATGAGTGTAGCAATCATTGTATGACCCTTGTGTGGACAACTGACAAGACATCCAGAGACCATGCTAGATCCGGCAACACTCAACTGTGGCAGTGAGAGGGCACCATGAGTGTAGCAGTCATTGTATGACCCTTGTGTGGACAACTGACAAGACATCCAGAGACCATGTTAGATCCGGCAACACTCAACTGTGGCAGTGAGAGGGCACATGAGTGTAGCAGTCATTGTATGACCCTTGTGTGGACAACTGACAAGACATCCAGAGACCATGTTAGATCCGGCAACACTCAACTGTGGCAGTGAGAGGGCACCATGAGTGTAGCAGTCACTGTATGACCCTTGTGTGGACAACTGACAAGACATCCAGAGACCATGTTAGATCCGGCAACACTCAACTGTGGCAGTGAGAGGGCACCATGAGTGTAGCAGTCACTGTATGACACCTTGTGTGGACAACTCACAAGACATCCAGAGACCATGTTAGATCCGGCAACACTCAACTGTGGCAGTGAGAGGGCACCATGAGTGTAGCAGTCATTGTATGACCCTTGGTGTGGACAACTGACAAGACATCCAGAGACCATGTTAGATCCGGCAACACTCAACTGTGGGCAGTGAGAGGGCACCATGAGTGTAGCAGTCATTGTATGACCCTTGTGTGGACAACTCACAAGACATCCAGAGACCATGTTAGATCCGGCAACACTCAACTGTGGCAGTGAGAGGGCACCATGAGTGTAGCAGTCATTGTATGACCCTTGTGTGGACAACTGACAAGACATCCAGAGACCATGTTAGATCCGGCAACACTCAACTGTGGCAGTGAGAGGGCACCATGAGTGTAGCAGTCATTGTATGACCCTTGTGTGGACAACTGACAAGACATCCAGAGACCATGCTAGATCCGGCAACACTCAACTGTGGCAGTGAGAGGGCACCATGAGTGTAGCAGTCACTGTATGACCCTTGTGTGGACAACTGACAAGACATCCAGAGACCATGCTAGATCCGGCAACACTCAACTGTGGCAGTGAGAGGGCACCATGAGTGTAGCAGTCATTGTATGACCCTTGTGTGGACACTGACAAGACATCCAGAGACCATGCTAGATCCGGCAACACTCAACTGTGGCAGTGAGAGGGCACCATGAGTGTAGCAGTCATTGTATGACCCTTGTGTGGACAACTGACAAGACATCCAGAGACCATGCTAGATCCGGCAACACTCAACTGTGGCAGTGAGAGGGCACCATGAGTGTAGCAGTCATTGTATGACCCTTGTGTGGACAACTGACAAGACATCCAGAGACCATGTTAGATCCGGCAACACTCAACTGTGGCAGTGAGAGGGCACCATGAGTGTAGCAGTCATTGTATGACCCTTGTGTGGACAACTCACAAGACATCCAGAGACCATGCTAGATCCGGCAACACTCAACTGTGGCAGTGAGAGGGCACCATAAGTGTAGCAGTCATTGTATGACCCTTGTGTGGACAACTGACAAGACATCCAGAGACCATGTTAGATCCGGCAACACTCAACTGTGGCCAGTGAGAGGGCACCATGAGTGTAGCAGTCATTGTATGACCCTTGTGTGGACAACTGACAAGACATCCAGAGACCATGCTAGATCCGGCAACACTCAACTGTGGCAGTGAGAGGGCACCATGAGCTGCTGTAGCATGCGTGCCTACTGAGCCAGTGCTCGTCTGTTTGAATTCACATTAGACAGGGATATTGTTTGTTGTCTTTGGCTTCCAGGTAGACCCAGTCAAAGATGGGTTCCAGGTAGGCCCAGTCAAAAATTGGTTCCAGGTAGGCCCAGTCTAAAATGGGTTCCAGGTAGACCCAGTCAAAAATGGGTCCCAGGTAGGCCCAGTCAATTCCAGGTAGACCCAGTCAAAAATGGGTTCCAGGTAGACCCAGTCAAAAATGGGTCACAGGTAGACCCAGTCTAAAATTATTCCAGGTAGGCTTAGTCAAAAATGAATTCCAGGTAGACCCTGTCAAAAATGGGTTCCAGGTAGACCCAGTCAAAAATGGGTCCCAGGTAGACTCAGTCTAAAATTAGTTCCAGGTAGGCCCAGTCAAAAATGGGTTCCAGGTAGGCCCAGTCAAAAATGGGTTCCAGGTAGATCCAGTCAAAAATGGGTTCCAGGTAGATCCATTGTAACATGGGTACGAGGAAATGGTCTGAGAAGTAGAAATCATCAACTTGATCATGACCACACCACCATGGAGGGCTGTTTAGTGTATCCAGACGGTCTAGGTCTATATAGCCAACATGATGTAGACAGGGGTTCTTGTGTGTTGTTTAGTTAAAGAGGACAAAACTGGACAGCTGTTGACAGAGGGAAGCATGCACGATTCTGTCATGTGTATAGCTCCAGGGCTGAGTTGTATGAAGTGACTGGCACTATATGTCCCTACTGTGTGTGCTCACTCTGAGAGTAACTCTACCGGGGACTTGTGAGCGGGTGCATCTTTCACGTGATGTGGGTCTGATGTTGTGAGTGCTGATATCATGTGACATCTTCATGCTGGCTCCATTCTGGTATTTCTGGAGGCAGTATCTCAGAAGTCTGGTTCACATCACCATGACCTGTGCGAGTATGTGATTGTGTTTATCATGTTTTGTCACAATAAACATACCAAAACACACAAAGTCTGGGGCAGCAATTTTGTATGTCTGAGATGAATGATTGTTTGATTGAGACATGATTGTTGAGTGGTCTTAGACTAAACACAGACAGTTCACAGTGTGCGACCGTCAGACTCCAGATATTTTGGTTCTTATTGTTGTGTATTTGGTTCACACCTGTGGCTGGAGCTGAGGCTTCCTACAGGTAGAACTTTGACAAGGGGCAAAACCTAAGTCTGTTCCCTGGCTGGCAAGCGTCTGTGTATCAATCAGTTACGTACGGTGAGAATGTGTGTGTGTGTGTGTGTGTGTGTGTGCGTGTGTGCGTGTGATTGTGTGTGTGTGTGTGTGGTGTGTGTGCAGGATAGACATAATCACATCCGTTCTTTCAGTTTCTATTACCACCGTAAATTTCGTCACTTACATTTTATAGCCACATCTGCGGAATTTGAGAAAAGTTAGCCACCATAAACAGCCTGCATTCAGTATTATCATGTGCCATGTCGATAAACTTGGGCGGTCGTGTTTCGCCATCTCACTTGATCACCAAAGTCGTGGATCAGCTCTGTGTTCTTGTCTCGACCATGCCACGTGGCCAAGCCGTCCAAGTATTTACTTCTCTGCCTTCACCTGATTCTTTTACCCCCAATCTTGCCAGTTGCCATGCCTCTGTTTGATCTCTCTGATTATGATTTCGCTATAGAGAGAGAAAATATCTGGTAACAAAACACATAATTGCCGTATTCCTTGTTCATTCTTGCCAACTTTATTTCCCATTATAATTGCTGCTACTTGTTCCCAGGGAAGCCATGATCGCATAGTGGCTAAAATACTTGCCTGCTGGTCGACTACTCCTAGGTTCCAGTTTTCATAGAGGCCCATGTGTGTGTGTGTGTGTGTGTGTGTGTGTGAGAGAGAGAGAGAGAGAGAGAGAGAGAGAGAGAGAGAGAGAGAGAGAGAGAGGAGAGAGAGAGTGTGTGTGTAAATGACGTGAGCTCCCTCAGCCACACAGCATGAAATGTGAACCAGGAAGTGTCTTCGGAGGTCAAGGCTGCCGGCCGGCTATTGACTACGTGACCCCTAGAGCGCTGATTGTTCTATACAAAAATGGGATAGGCACCATATGGGTGATACATCTCACGGTGTGTATACACGGGTTTTACTGCGCTTGCGGTAAATATTTTGTTTCTAATTCTGAGATCGTTCCCAGCAATGTTAATATCCACCATCATGCTGATCATGTCCCATGCGCCACTTTATCACATGTTTGGTGTCATCTATACAGCTATAAATAGAGGTCCTTCCGTGAGCGACTTTATCTTTCTGTTTGTATGTGTGTGTGTGTATGTGTGTGTGTGTGTGTGTGTGTGTGTGTGTATATATGTGTGTGTGTGTGTGTGTGTGTGTGTTCGTGTGTGTGTGTGTATGTGTGTGTGTGTGTGTGTGTGTGTGTGTGTGTGTGTGTGTGTGTGTGTGTGTGTGTGTGTGTGTGTGTGTGTGTGTGTGTGTGTGTGTGTGTGTGTGTGTGTGTGTGTGTGTGTGTGTGTGTGTGTGTGTGTGTGTGTGTGTGTGTGTGTGTGTGTGTGTGTGTGTGTGTGTGTGTGTGTGTGTGTGTGTGTGTGTGTGTGTGTGTGTGTGTGTGTGTGTGTGTGTGTGTGTGTGTGTGTGTGTGTGTGTGTGTGTGTGTGTGTGTGTGTGTGTGTGTGTGTGTGTGTGTGTGTGTGTGTGTGTGTGTGTGTGTGTGTGTGTGTGTGTGTGTGTGTGTGTGTGTGTGTGTGTGTGTGTGTGTGTGTGTGTGTGTGTGTGTGTGTGTGTGTGTGTGTGTGTGTGTGTGTGTGTGTGTGTGTGTGTGTGTGTGTGTGTGTGTGTGTGTGTGTGTGTGTGTGTGTGTGTGTGTGTGTGTGTGTGTGTGTGTGTGTGTGTGTGTGTGTGTGTGTGTGTGTGTGTGTGTGTGTGTGTGTGTGTGTGTGTGTGTGTGTGTGTGTGTGTGTGTGTGTGTGTGTGTGTGTGTGTGTGTGTGTGTGTGTGTGTGTGTGTGTGTGTGTGTGTGTGTGTGTGTGTGTGTGTGTGTGTGTGTGTGTGTGTGTGTGTGTGTGTGTGTGTGTGTGTGTGTGTGTGTGTGTGTGTGTGTGTGTGTGTGTGTGGTGTGTGTGTGTGTGTGTGTGTGTGTGTGTGTGTGTGTGTGTGTGTGTGTGTGTGTGTGTGTGTGTGTGTGTGTGTGTGTGTGTGTGTGTGTGTGTGTGTGTGTGTGTGTGTGTGTGTGTGTGTGTGTGTGTGTGTGTGTGTGTGTGTGTGTGTGTGTGTGTGTGTGTGTGTGTGTGTGTGTGTGTGTGTGTGTGTGTGTGTGTGTGTGTGTGTGTGTGTGTGTGTGTGTGTGTGTGTGTGTGTGTGTGTGTGTGTGTGTGTGTGTGTGTGTGTGTGTGTGTGTGTGTGTGTGTGTGTGTGTGTGTGTGTGTGTGTGTGTGTGTGTGTGTGTGTGTGTGTGTGTGTGTGTGTGTGTGTGTGTGTGTGTGTGTGTGTGTGTGTGTGTGTGTGTGTGTGTGTGTGTGTGTGTGTGTGTGTGTGTGTGTGTGTGTGTGTGTGTGTGTGTGTGTGTGTGTGTGTGTGTGTGTGTGTGTGTGTGTGTGTGTGTGTGTGTGTGTGTGTGTGTGTGTGTGTGTGTGTGTGTGTGTGTGTGTGTGTGTGTGTGTGTGTGTGTGTGTGTGTGTGTGTGTGTGTGTGTGTGTGTGTGTGTGTGTGTGTGTGTGTGTGTGTGTGTGTGTGTGTGTGTGTGTGTGTGTGTGTGTGTGTGTGTGTGTGTGTGTGTGTGTGTGTGTGTGTGTGTGTGTGTGTGTGTGTGTGTGTGTGTGTGTGTGTGTGTGTGTGTGTGTGTGTGTGTGTGTGTGTGTGTGTGTGTGTGTGTGTGTGTGTGTGTGTGTGTGTGTGTGTGTGTGTGTGTGTGTGTGTGTGTGTGTGTGTGTGTGTGTGTGTGTGTGTGTGTGTGTGTTCATGTGTGTGTGTGTGTTCATGTGTGTGTGTGTGTGTGTGTGTGTGTGTGTGTGTGTGTGTGTGTGTGTGTGTGTGTGTGTGTGTGTGTGTGTGTGTGTGTGTGTGTGTGTGTGTGTGTGTGTGTGTGTGTGTGTGTGTGTGTGTGTGTGTGTGTGTGTGTGTGTGTGTGTGTGTGTGTGTGTGTGTGTGTGTGTGTGTGGTGTGTGTGTGTGTGTGTGTGTGTGTGTGTGTGTGTGTGTGTGTGTGTGTGTGTGTGTGTGTGTGTGTGTGTGTGTGTGTGTGTGTGTGTGTGTGTGTGTGTGTGTGTGTGTGTGTGTGTGTGTGTGTGTGTGTGTGTGTGTGTGTGTGTGTGTGTGTGTGTGTGTGTGTGTGTGTGTGTGTGTGTGTGTGTGTGTGTGTGTGTGTGTGTGTGTGTGTGTGTGTGTGTGTGTGTGTGTGTGTGTGTGTGTGTGTGTGTGTGTGTGTGTGTGTGTGTGTGTGTGTGTGTGTGTGTGTGTGTGTGTGTGTGTGTGTGTGTGTGTGTGTGTGTGTGTGTGTGTGTGTGTGTGTGTGTGTGTGTGTGTGTGTGGTGTGTGTGTGTGTGTGTGTGTGTGTGTGTGTGTGTGTGTGTGTGTGTGTGTGTGTGTGTGTGTGTGTGTGTGTGTGTGTGTGTGTGTGTGTGTGTGTGTGTGTGTGTGTGTGTGTGTGTGTGTGTGTGTGTGTGTGTGTGTGTGTGTGTGTGTGTGTGTGTGTGTGTGTGTGTGTGTGTGTGTGTGTGTGTGTGTGTGTGTGTGTGTGTGTGTGTGTGTGTGTGTGTGTGTGTGTGTGTGTGTGTGTGTGTGTGTGTGTGTGTGTGTGTGTGTGTGTGTGTGTGTGTGTGTGTGTGTGTGTGTGTGTGTGTGTGTGTGTGTGTGTGTGTGTGTGTGTGTGTGTGTGTGTGTGTGTGTGTGTGTGTGTGTGTGTGTGTGTGTGTGTGTGTGTGTGTGTGTGTGTGTGTGTGTGTGTGTGTGTGTGTGTGTGTGTGTGTGTGTGTGTGTGTGTGTGTGTGTGTGTGTGTGTGTGTGTGTGTGTGTGTGTGTGTGTGTGTGTGTGTGTGTGTGTGTGTGTGTGTGTGTGTGTGTGTGTGTGTGTGTGTGTGTGTGTGTGTGTGTGTGTGTGTGTGTGTGTGTGTGTGTGTGTGTGTGTGTGTGTGTGTGTGTGTGTGTGTGTGTGTGTGTGTGTGTGTGTGTGTGTGTGTGTGTGTGTGTGTGTGTGTGTGTGTGTGTGTGTGTGTGTGTGTGTGTGTGTGTGTGTGTGTGTGTGTGTGTGTGTGTGTGTGTGTGTGTGTGTGTGTGTGTGTGTGTGTGTGTGTGTGTGTGTGTGTGTGTGTGTGTGTGTGTGTGTGTGTGTGTGTGTGTGTGTGTGTGTGTGTGTGTGTGTGTGTGTGTGTGTGTGTGTGTGTGTGTGTGTGTGTGTGTGTGTGTGTGTGTGTGTGTGTGTGTGTGTGTGTGTGTGTGTGTGTGTGTGTGTGTGTGTGTGTGTGTGTGTGTGTGTGTGTGTGTGTGTGTGTGTGTGTGTGTGTGTGTGTGTGTGTGTGTGTGTGTGTGTGTGTGTGTGTGTGTGTGTGTGTGTGTGTGTGTGTGTGTGTGTGTGTGTGTGTGTGTGTGTGTGTGTGTGTGTGTGTGTGTGTGTGTGTGTGTGTGTGTGTGTGTGTGTGTGTGTGTGTGTGTGTGTGTGTGTGTGTGTGTGTGTGTGTGTGTGTGTGTGTGTGTGTGTGTGTGTGTGTGTGTGTGTGTGTGTGTGTGTGTGTGTGTGTGTGTGTGTGTGTGTGTGTGTGTGTGTGTGTGTGTGTGTGTGTGTGTGTGTGTGTGTGTGTGTGTGTGTGTGTGTGTGTGTGTGTGTGTGTGTGTGTGTGTGTGTGTGTGTGTGTGTGTGTGTGTGTGTGTGTGTGTGTGTGTGTGTGTGTGTGTGTGTGTGTGTGTGTGTGTGTGTGTGTGTGTGTGTGTGTGTGTGTGTGTGTGTGTGTGTGTGTGTGTGTGTGTGTGTGTGTGTGTGTGTGTGTGTGTGTGTGTGTGTGTGTGTGTGTGTGTGTGTGTGTGTGTGTGTGTGTGTGTGTGTGTGTGTGTGTGTGTGTGTGTGTGTGTGTGTGTGTGTGTGTGTGTGTGTGTGTGTGTGTGTGTGTGTGTGTGTGTGTGTGTGTGTGTGTGTGTGTGTGTGTGTGTGTGTGTGTGTGTGTGTGTGTGTGTGTGTGTGTGTGTGTGTGTGTGTGTGTGTGTGTGTGTGTGTGTGTGTGTGTGTGTGTGTGTGTGTGTGTGTGTGTGTGTGTGTGTGTGTGTGTGTGTGTGTGTGTGTGTGTGTGTGTGTGTGTGTGTGTGTGTGTGTGTGTGTGTGTGTGTGTGTGTGTGTGTGTGTGTGTGTGTGTGTGTGTGTGTGTGTGTGTGTGTGTGTGTGTGTGTGTGTGTGTGTGTGTGTGTGTGTGTGTGTGTGTGTGTGTGTGTGTGTGTGTGTGTGTGTGTGTGTGTGTGTGTGTGTGTGTGTGTGTGTGTGTGTGTGTGTGTGTGTGTGTGTGTGTGTGTGTGTGTGTGTGTGTGTGTGTGTGTGTGTGTGTGTGTGTGTGTGTGTGTGTGTGTGTGTGTGTGTGTGTGTGTGTGTGTGTGTGTGTGTGTGTGTGTGTGTGTGTGTGTGTGTGTGTGTGTGTGTGTGTGTGTGTGTGTGTGTGTGTGTGTGTGTGTGTGTGTGTGTGTGTGTGTGTGTGTGTGTGTGTGTGTGTGTGTGTGTGTGTGTGTGTGTGTGTGTGTGTGTGTGTGTGTGTGTGTGTGTGTGTGTGTGTGTGTGTGTGTGTGTGTGTGTGTGTGTGTGTGTGTGTGTGTGTGTGTGTGTGTGTGTGTGTGTGTGTGTGTGTGTGTGTGTGTGTGTGTGTGTGTGTGTGTGTGTGTGTGTGTGTGTGTGTGTGTGTGTGTGTGTGTGTGTGTGTGTGTGTGTGTGTGTGTGTGTGTGTGTGTGTGTGTGTGTGTGTGTGTGTGTGTGTGTGTGTGTGTGTGTGTGTGTGTGTGTGTGTGTGTGTGTGTGTGTGTGTGTGTGTGTGTGTGTGTGTGTGTGTGTGTGTGTGTGTGTGTGTGTGTGTGTGTGTGTGTGTGTGTGTGTGTGTGTGTGTGTGTGTGTGTGTGTGTGTGTGTGTGTGTGTGTGTGTGTGTGTGTGTGTGTGTGTGTGTGTGTGTGTGTGTGTGTGTGTGTGTGTGTGTGTGTGTGTGTGTGTGTGTGTGTGTGTGTGTGTGTGTGTGTGTGTGTGTGTGTGTGTGTGTGTGTGTGTGTGTGTGTGTGTGTGTGTGTGTGTGTGTGTGTGTGTGTGTGTGTGTGTGTGTGTGTGTGTGTGTGTGTGTGTGTGTGTGTGTGTGTGTGTGTGTGTGTGTGTGTGTGTGTGTGTGTGTGTGTGTGTGTGTGTGTGTGTGTGTGTGTGTGTGTGTGTGTGTGTGTGTGTGTGTGTGTGTGTGTGTGTGTGTGTGTGTGTGTGTGTGTGTGTGTGTGTGTGTGTGTGTGTGTGTGTGTGTGTGTGTGTGTGTGTGTGTGTGTGTGTGTGTGTGTGTGTGTGTGTGTGTGTGTGTGTGTGTGTGTGTGTGTGTGTGTGTGTGTGTGTGTGTGTGTGTGTGTGTGTGTGTGTGTGTGTGTGTGTGTGTGTGTGTGTGTGTGTGTGTGTGTGTGTGTGTGTGTGTGTGTGTGTGTGTGTGTGTGTGTGTGTGTGTGTGTGTGTGTGTGTGTGTGTGTGTGTGTGTGTGTGTGTGTGTGTGTGTGTGTGTGTGTGTGTGTGTGTGTGTGTGTGTGTGTGTGTGTGTGTGTGTGTGTGTGTGTGTGTGTGTGTGTGTGTGTGTGTGTGTGTGTGTGTGTGTGTGTGTGTGTGTGTGTGTGTGTGTGTGTGTGTGTGTGTGTGTGTGTGTGTGTGTGTGTGTGTGTGTGTGTGTGTGTGTGTGTGTGTGTGTGTGTGTGTGTGTGTGTGTGTGTGTGTGTGTGTGTGTGTGTGTGTGTGTGTGTGTGTGTGTGTGTGTGTGTGTGTGTGTGTGTGTGTGTGTGTGTGTGTGTGTGTGTGTGTGTGTGTGTGTGTGTGTGTGTGTGTGTGTGTGTGTGTGTGTGTGTGTGTGTGTGTGTGTGTGTGTGTGTGTGTGTGTGTGTGTGTGTGTGTGTGTGTGTGTGTGTGTGTGTGTGTGTGTGTGTGTGTGTGTGTGTGTGTGTGTGTGTGTGTGTGTGTGTGTGTGTGTGTGTGTGTGTGTGTGTGTGTGTGTGTGTGTGTGTGTGTGTGTGTGTGTGTGTGTGTGTGTGTGTGTGTGTGTGTGTGTGTGTGTGTGTGTGTGTGTGTGTGTGTGTGTGTGTGTGTGTGTGTGTGTGTGTGTGTGTGTGTGTGTGTGTGTGTGTGTGTGTGTGTGTGTGTGTGTGTGTGTGTGTGTGTGTGTGTGTGTGTGTGTGTGTGTGTGTGTGTGTGTGTGTGTGTGTGTGTGTGTGTGTGTGTGTGTGTGTGTGTGTGTGTGTGTGTGTGTGTGTGTGTGTGTGTGTGTGTGTGTGTGTGTGTGTGTGTGTGTGTGTGTGTGTGTGTGTGTGTGTGTGTGTGTGTGTGTGTGTGTGTGTGTGTGTGTGTGTGTGTGTGTGTGTGTGTGTGTGTGTGTGTGTGTGTGTGTGTGTGTGTGTGTGTGTGTGTGTGTGTGTGTGTGTGTGTGTGTGTGTGTGTGTGTGTGTGTGTGTGTGTGTGTGTGTGTGTGTGTGTGTGTGTGTGTGTGTGTGTGTGTGTGTGTGTGTGTGTGTGTGTGTGTGTGTGTGTGTGTGTGTGTGTGTGTGTGTGTGTGTGTGTGTGTGTGTGTGTGTGTGTGTGTGTGTGTGTGTGTGTGTGTGTGTGTGTGTGTGTGTGTGTGTGTGTGTGTGTGTGTGTGTGTGTGTGTGTGTGTGTGTGTGTGTGTGTGTGTGTGTGTGTGTGTGTGTGTGTGTGTGTGTGTGTGTGTGTGTGTGTGTGTGTGTGTGTGTGTGTGTGTGTGTGTGTGTGTGTGTGTGTGTGTGTGTGTGTGTGTGTGTGTGTGTGTGTGTGTGTGTGTGTGTGTGTGTGTGTGTGTGTGTGTGTGTGTGTGTGTGTGTGTGTGTGTGTGTGTGTGTGTGTGTGTGTGTGTGTGTGTGTGTGTGTGTGTGTGTGTGTGTGTGTGTGTGTGTGTGTGTGTGTGTGTGTGTGTGTGTGTGTGTGTGTGTGTGTGTGTGTGTGTGTGTGTGTGTGTGTGTGTGTGTGTGTGTGTGTGTGTGTGTGTGTGTGTGTGTGTGTGTGTGTGTGTGTGTGTGTGTGTGTGTGTGTGTGTGTGTGTGTGTGTGTGTGTGTGTGTGTGTGTGTGTGTGTGTGTGTGTGTGTGTGTGTGTGTGTGTGTGTGTGTGTGTGTGTGTGTGTGTGTGTGTGTGTGTGTGTGTGTGTGTGTGTGTGTGTGTGTGTGTGTGTGTGTGTGTGTGTGTGTGTGTGTGTGTGTGTGTGTGTGTGTGTGTGTGTGTGTGTGTGTGTGTGTGTGTGTGTGTGTGTGTGTGTGTGTGTGTGTGTGTGTGTGTGTGTGTGTGTGTGTGTGTGTGTGTGTGTGTGTGTGTGTGTGTGTGTGTGTGTGTGTGTGTGTGTGTGTGTGTGTGTGTGTGTGTGTGTGTGTGTGTGTGTGTGTGTGTGTGTGTGTGTGTGTGTGTGTGTGTGTGTGTGTGTGTGTGTGTGTGTGTGTGTGTGTGTGTGTGTGTGTGTGTGTGTGTGTGTGTGTGTGTGTGTGTGTGTGTGTGTGTGTGTGTGTGTGTGTGTGTGTGTGTGTGTGTGTGTGTGTGTGTGTGTGTGTGTGTGTGTGTGTGTGTGTGTGTGTGTGTGTGTGTGTGTGTGTGTGTGTGTGTGTGTGTGTGTGTGTGTGTGTGTGTGTGTGTGTGTGTGTGTGTGTGTGTGTGTGTGTGTGTGTGTGTGTGTGTGTGTGTGTGTGTGTGTGTGTGTGTGTGTGTGTGTGTGTGTGTGTGTGTGTGTGTGTGTGTGTGTGTGTGTGTGTGTGTGTGTGTGTGTGTGTGTGTGTGTGTGTGTGTGTGTGTGTGTGTGTGTGTGTGTGTGTGTGTGTGTGTGTGTGTGTGTGTGTGTGTGTGTGTGTGTGTGTGTGTGTGTGTGTGTGTGTGTGTGTGTGTGTGTGTGTGTGTGTGTGTGTGTGTGTGTGTGTGTGTGTGTGTGTGTGTGTGTGTGTGTGTGTGTGTGTGTGTGTGTGTGTGTGTGTGTGTGTGTGTGTGTGTGTGTGTGTGTGTGTGTGTGTGTGTGTGTGTGTGTGTGTGTGTGTGTGTGTGTGTGTGTGTGTGTGTGTGTGTGTGTGTGTGTGTGTGTGTGTGTGTGTGTGTGTGTGTGTGTGTGTGTGTGTGTGTGTGTGTGTGTGTGTGTGTGTGTGTGTGTGTGTGTGTGTGTGTGTGTGTGTGTGTGTGTGTGTGTGTGTGTGTGTGTGTGTGTGTGTGTGTGTGTGTGTGTGTGTGTGTGTGTGTGTGTGTGTGTGTGTGTGTGTGTGTGTGTGTGTGTGTGTGTGTGTGTGTGTGTGTGTGTGTGTGTGTGTGTGTGTGTGTGTGTGTGTGTGTGTGTGTGTGTGTGTGTGTGTGTGTGTGTGTGTGTGTGTGTGTGTGTGTGTGTGTGTGTGTGTGTGTGTGTGTGTGTGTGTGTGTGTGTGTGTGTGTGTGTGTGTGTGTGTGTGTGTGTGTGTGTGTGTGTGTGTGTGTGTGTGTGTGTGTGTGTGTGTGTGTGTGTGTGTGTGTGTGTGTGTGTGTGTGTGTGTGTGTGTGTGTGTGTGTGTGTGTGTGTGTGTGTGTGTGTGTGTGTGTGTGTGTGTGTGTGTGTGTGTGTGTGTGTGTGTGTGTGTGTGTGTGTGTGTGTGTGTGTGTGTGTGTGTGTGTGTGTGTGTGTGTGTGTGTGTGTGTGTGTGTGTGTGTGTGTGTGTGTGTGTGTGTGTGTGTGTGTGTGTGTGTGTGTGTGTGTGTGTGTGTGTGTGTGTGTGTGTGTGTGTGTGTGTGTGTGTGTGTGTGTGTGTGTGTGTGTGTGTGTGTGTGTGTGTGTGTGTGTGTGTGTGTGTGTGTGTGTGTGTGTGTGTGTGTGTGTGTGTGTGTGTGTGTGTGTGTGTGTGTGTGTGTGTGTGTGTGTGTGTGTGTGTGTGTGTGTGTGTGTGTGTGTGTGTGTGTGTGTGTGTGTGTGTGTGTGTGTGTGTGTGTGTGTGTGTGTGTGTGTGTGTGTGTGTGTGTGTGTGTGTGTGTGTGTGTGTGTGTGTGTGTGTGTGTGTGTGTGTGTGTGTGTGTGTGTGTGTGTGTGTGTGTGTGTGTGTGTGTGTGTGTGTGTGTGTGTGTGTGTGTGTGTGTGTGTGTGTGTGTGTGTGTGTGTGTGTTCAGTGTGTGTGTTTCAGTGTGTGTGTGTTCATGTGTGTGTGTTCATGTGTGTGTGTTCATGTGTGTGTGTCATGTGTGTGTTCATGTGTGTGTGTGATCATGTGTGTGTGTTCATGTGTGTGTGTGTTCATGTGTGTGTGTGTTCATGTTGTGTGTGTGTTCATGTGTGTGTGTTCATGTGTGTGTGTTCATGTGTGTGTGTGTTCATGTGTGTGTGTGTGTTCATGTGTGTGTGTGGTTCATGTGTGTGTGTTCATGTGTGTGTGTGTTCATGTGTGTGTGTGTTCATGTGTGTGTGTCCACTCGCTTTGAACCCAAGCTTAGTCCATACACGTGCTACTACTTTTGGTATACTGAACTGATGTTTGTGTGTGTGGATTAGCTTTCCCTATTACCAGTGCCATCAGGCGAACCCACTCCGACTTCAGTGGTACTTGTAATTTAGGTGCACAAGTCAAGGACGATGTCAGTGTTCATGTCGCCTACGTTTCACTGTTTGTTCCTTTGTGACAATAAAAATCAGTTGCCGACATTCAAGGCCATTGAATTTTAGAATCAGCGTGATGGGGTAACACTAACACGCGAGGACCACAGAATCAGCGTGATGGAGCACATACACTCGGACCACCACACACACTCATCACGTGCTTGGGACGACTATACACTCGGAGACCACAGAATCAGCGTGATAAACCGTATACCTCGAGACCACAGATTGAGGACGTGATGGACACTACAATCGAGACCACAGACGATCACGTGTGATGGACACAGCTGTCACGAGCGTGCGAGAAGCGCCACGAATCACGCGGTGATAACACATACACTCGAGACCACAGAATCAGCGTGATGGACACATACACTCGAGACCACAGAATCAGCGTGATGGACACATACACGGAAAGCCCACAGCAATCAGCAGTGCCATGAACCATACACCTCGAGACCACAGAATCAGACGTATGGACACATACACTCGGAACCACAGAATCACGTGATAAACACATACACTCGGACCCAGTAATCATCGTTATGAACACAACAACTCGAGACCACAGAGATCAGCGTATGAATGAGTACAACATACCACACGAGACCACATAATCAGGTCACGGCATTAACACATAAGCAACATCGCGTAGCACAGAAGTGCGGCGTGTATGACACACACACACACGAAGACACAAGAATCATCGTGTGATGGACAACTCCATCTCGAGACCCCAAGAATCATCACATGATTCACAACACATACACTCGAGACCGCGCCCAGATCAGCATGATAAACAACTCACTCGAGACCAAGAACAGCATGATAACACATGTACACTCGAGTACCACGAGAATCAGCGTGGATGAACACCACACACGGACTACTCAACAAATCAGATCTCTGTGATAGGTGAACAAAGGTACTCGCAGTATTGATGGTTAGACCCCTACACCCTCTGAATACATAAGTACACAGACAGCGGTGTGTCTGCTGGCCCGTAGGCCAAACCTGTCGGAGGGGGGTGGGGAGAGAGGGAGGGGAGGGGGGCCCGGAGGGGGGGGGGGGGGAAGGGGGGGGGGGGGGTGGGGGGGGGGGGTAGTTGGTGTAGTGGGGTTGGGTGGGGAGAGCACGGACAAGCACGAAATCTACTGACTGAATCAAACAGGTAGCCACGAGTAAGGTGATGACTGGCCAAATGTCGGGGTTGGGGGGGGGCCACACTGTCGGGGGACTGTCGGGGTACGGGGCCAACTTGTCGGGTGGTCGGCGGTCCGGGGACTGTCGGGGGGGGGGGGTTAGTGGTGGGGGGGAGGGGGGGTTATGGGTTAAGGGAATTGGGGTGGGTAAGTTGGGGGGGGGGGGGGGTTATATGGGTAGTGGGGTGGGGTGGGAGTGGGGGGGTAGTGGGGGGGTCGGTTAGTGTGGGGAAGGGCTCCACGACAAGCAAACGGTATTAGGTCGTACTGACTGAAGTCAAACGCTAGCCAGAAGCTGAAAAACAATGAATCAACGCTAGAAACGCTAGTGCTAGCATCCGACCGAGGTAGAAGGTTAAGACTGTCCACTCCTCAGTTGGACCTCTCGTGTGGTTCGGAAGTGTTAGAGTGGGGGGTGGGAGGGGGGGAGCAAACGAACAGCAAAACGGCACAAAAAAAATCTACTTCTGACTGAATCACACAAAAAACAAAAACACGCTAAAAAACGAACAAGATCAAAAAACGCGAGCCACCCCACACCGGTGTAGGTAGAGGTTGAATACCTGTCCACTGTTCGGGCGGGGGGGGCTGGAGCCTGTCGGGCGGGTGGGGAGTGGTAGTGTGGTGGGGATAGGGGGTGGGGGGTGGGGGTGGGGTGGGGGGGGGGGGTGGGGGGGGGGGGGGGGGGGTGGGTGGGGGTGGGGGGGGGGGGGGGGGGACGTTGCGTTGCGGTCGCAATATTTTTCCCTTGGCGAGTCGGTTTCTCGCTAGATGTACCTTGTGATACTGTCTATTTGTGTTGTCCATTGGTCGGGGGTTGGGGGGCGCAATGTAGATATACGTCTGTCCCTTCAGGGAGGTGCTGTGACACTGTCGTCATGTGGAAGGAGACAGTTTGGAATCGCTGTGTCTATAGTGTACATTTTTTAATATTATCTAGTGCAGAGGTTCCCAAACCACTGCACGCGGGCCACTTGTGGCCCGCCAGTTGTCAGAAAGTGGCACGCGAGGCCTCGTTATTTAATATAATATATTTTAATAATTTCAAAAATGCACTCGGAGCGCTCCATCAGCGCGCGATAATTTTCTCTGCTCGTGGTTATTATGCTCAGATATTATCGAATGCGCCTGTTCAGTTCAGCAAAACCTTCAGCACGAAGTAATAGATTTGAAATGCAATTCTGCACTGAGATGTAAACGTCTGGAGCTGATCATATGATTTCATTCTGGCGACTATTGCCTGTCGAACAATTTTAACAATTGCCTTCATTCGCCCAGAGACACATTTGTCGTTTTGGTTCTACTTACAGATGCGAGCAGCCATTTTCCGCAATGACCGTTATAAAAAAAAAAAAAAAGCACCGTTCCAGACGCACCGACAGTAACCTCGCTGCGCTTATGACTTTGGGCACGACAAATTTGTGCCCAGAAACTGATAAACTGGTATCTGAACTTAAGTAACTGGTTATGAAGAACAGTTACAATTGTAAATTAATTACATTACCATCGATTTTCGAAACTGATTAAAAATTTATTGTTAAATGAAGTTTTGATTTTAAACCAAACCATGACCGCAGTGTAGTACTGACACTGACTGCCTTTAAAGTTTTAGAATTTTGTTGACCAAAGTTAAGAAATTTAAGAATGATATTGCACAACTTTTATAATTTTATAACGCTGTGGCCCGTGTAACTACCGAAAATATTAGATATGGCCCTCGGCTTGAAAAGCTTGGGAACTACTGATCTAGTGTGTTCTTTAATGTCTGCGTTGTCCTGGAGTAAACAAATGGCATGTGACACGCCTTGAGGCTATTGGGTATATGGTGCTAGCTCCACGTTTTCACAGACCGGTGGGTACTCTAATGTGAAATAGAAAGAAAAAGCAGCGGCTGCAGCAGGATATAACAATATGAAATGGAAACAAATAGGTATATTAAACTCCTGCGAGAAAGAACGTACTAAACATCAACAACGTTGCACATACCTTACAGGGAGATCCACATATCGCGAAATACAGGTGAAAATCCGAAATCAGAAGCACTCAATAAATATAAAAAATGAATAATAAAATAAGATAAAATACACACGAACGCGTACAATACGACACACAGACGTTTCGATTCTCAGAATCTTTGTCAATGACAACACAGATAGCTAACAACGAGATACAGCAAACAACGACAAAACACAAACACACGACCTATCACTTAAGCCATGTGCAGGCAGAAAAGGTGACTTGCCAGCTGCGAAGGCGCTTGTGGCTGCAGAATTAAAAATGGGTTGCCAAAAAGGATTTGAGTAGCCAAAAATATGTGAACAGTCTGCTATGAAAATATAGGAATGTGGGGACAATTAAGGTCTAGATATGGGGGGGGGGGGGGAACAGCATAGTAATAGATAGTGTAAACAATTGGGGAAGATGCCACAGTTATACCGTAGCGTCCACAACAGTATTGATCCCTGCTGGGTGGATGCATCCCAGATTGTTGATTAGCTGGCATTCAATTTTAAGTCTGACGCAGCTATTGGAGAAGCAGGGTTTTAATGCGGTGACACATGCATCGTCGGCTCCATTATGGTTGGAGGAATTGAAATGGTTGGGGACAGGTTTGTCAGCGCCCTGATTGATGTCTCTGAGGTGTTCTCTAAAACGATCAGCAAGACGTCTGCCCGTTTGGCCAATGTATTTCATGTCGCATCGTTGTGAGATCATCAACATCAAGTCAGCCGCCATTGCTTTCCACAACATTTTTTTTTTAAATTTGCGTATCCCTTACGAGACGTTGCAATCAACATCAGCATTTGTCCGCTGCTGTTGATGTACTGGGCAAGTGTTACGTTCAGTAGTTTGCCCGGTCGTTTCTGAACGACCGGCTCCCATACCAGCACGTTATAACACAACGCGACACGGTCTGTTGCACAAATCGGTCGCAGCTGAGCTTCGAACGCCTGGTACCCGGCCCACGAACCGCGTTCTCAAGCCTTTAGCCACGGAGCAGATTCCACATTTCCTGGTACAGATCTCAGGCCAGGTCGACATGACAGGCCAAGTTAGTTATAGACACTCTCACCTGGATGGGGATTCTAACCCATGGTGATTGGATTGGCAAGTAGCCACTATGTTACCACGGCGCGCAGAGTGTAGAAATATGCCTGGAGAAATAATCTCTAGCCATAAAAACAGCTCAGTATGGAAACAATGAAGCCGACATTTAGCTATTTTCTATGGCAGTTTTAGCTCAATGTAGCAGGTGTGAGTTAGCAACCCTTCCTGGAATTGGAAAAGGGAAACTAAAATTTGATAATTGTTGGTAAGTGTTAAATTATGCTACAAATGTAAGTTGTTGTTAAAAAATCATTATGTTTACTAATATAAAGTTGTAATCTGAAAGAATGACAGAGTGTTATACAAAGACCTATTGCTCAATGGGCTCTTCATTTTAATTCTACTGTTCATTGCCAGTGTCATTCTCTGGCTTCGACTCTGTTCATTCAACTTTACTTTACCTACCTGGATTTTGGGACATTGGTGCGACTTGGTTTTACTGTCAGTTTACTTCGGTTTTAGTGTCATTTTCCTTCGGTTTTACTGTAATTTTCCTTGGTTTTACTGCCACTTGTACTCATTTTTACTGCCACTTGTACTCAGTTTTACTGCCACTTGTACTCGGTTTTATTGCCACTTGTACTCGGTTTTATTGCCACTTGTACTCGGTTTTATTGCCACTTGTACTCAGTTTTATTGCCACTTGTACTCGGTTTTATTGCCACTTGTACTCGGTTTTATTGCCACTTGTACTCGGTTTTATTGCCACTTGTACTCAGTTTTATTGCCACTTGTACTCGGTTTTATTGCCACTTGTACTCGGTTTTATTGCCACTTGTACTCGGTTTTCTCTGTCACGAAGGGATTACGAACGTGATTCGTAATCCCGTACACCCAGGTTCGAAACACAGCGGTGTTGGTTTTTTCGCAAAAGGTATAGGTGCTTGTCATTCAGAAAGCAATGGCTAACTACTGAACGTAAAACTTGCCCAGGAATCACGAACAGCCAAAATGCTGGGATTGACTGCTACATCATGTGAAGGACATGCAACTGAATTAAGGACTTGGTTTTACTGTCACTTGTAGTTGTACTTCATACTTAGGTTTACTGTCACTTTTACTCGGTTTTACTGAAACTTGTGCTTGGTTTTACTGCCATTTGTACTTAGTTTTACTGTCACTTGTACTTGGTTTTACTGTTACTTGTACTCAGTTTTACTGTCACTTGTATTTAGTTTTACTGTCACTTATACTTGGTTTTACTGTTACTTGTACTCGGTTTTACTGTCACTTACTGTAATTTTTCCATGGGTGTACTGTACTTTTACTCGGTTTTACTGTCAGTTGTACTCGGTTTTACAGTCACTTTTATTCAGTTTTACTGTTATTTTCCCTCAGTTTAACTGCCACTTTTACTCGGTTTTACTGTCACTTGTACTCGGTTTTACTGTCACTTGTACTCGGTTTTCCTGTCACTTTTCCTTGGTTTTTCTGTTTACTGTCACTTTTACTCAGGTTCGCTGTCAATTTTACTAGGTTTTAATGTTACATTCTAAGTCGTATAATTTGGCGCTAAAATTGTAAGGATTTGTTAGTTTGCTTTATAGTTGTTATGGGAGACCTTGACAGGTGTCTGTCATATATTATTTGCCTTCCTGAAGTATTGAAACTAGTTGCAGCAGATGCCGGGTTATCTTTATCCACCTGTATGGTTCAGAGGTCAGCCCACCCTCATACAGATTGGTACCAGACAGTGTTAAGAATTTTCTAGCAATTGTCTGGGTAGAAAAGGTAACAAGTAAGGGAATTGAACATCACATCACATTATGACATGACCTATAATTTGTGAAGGCCAACACTTCACACTCTAACATCAGTATCAATATGCAAGTACAGGCATCTCTCTGTTATACTTTCCCCACTTACAGTTCTTTGTCTGTTGTGAATGACCAGTGTTCCCCAAGTGGAGCAGTCATGGCGCAGTGGTTAGGTCGCTTGCCTGTTGGTGGTTATATGCTCAAATCCACATCGAAGCAGGGAATCTGTAACAATGTTGATGTGCTCCCATGTCGACCCAGCCCTAGAAGTGGGTCCCAGAACATGTTTGACAAAGTAAAGGCGGCCGGCAGGATATCGACCACATTACTCACCGAGTGCCGACTGATCTAGACAAATATGGAGCCAGCACCATATACCCTGGGCCGGGGAGACGCAGAGATCCACTTGTAAACTTGTTCATGAGTGGTCTGAATGTTGTAGCTAAAGTTGTCTACACATTGAGGTAGCAGCTCATGCCAACCGCTCTTACTGGCCTCCTACGACACGCATGACAGGTCACAGTGTTGGTGTGTGACTCTTCTGTGCTTCCCCTTCTGGCCCTGGGGACAGACTGGCAGGAACCTTGTTATGTATACTTCATTGTAACTGAGTGGACCAAATGAGCTCATTTATGTGGTAAAATTGGTATATAAATATTGTATTCATTACATTTAGTTTCATCAACCGTCTACATGAACATTTACGCATTACTGCTGCTACAGGCACTTGGCCGTCTTTACAGACAATAGTTTGTTACATTCTGCTGTAAAGAAGGCAACCAACCTGGCGGAGACCAGGGATGGAGTTATACCTCTCCATAGCACAAACCCTGGGCTGAATTGTAGAGACCATGTGTTGCCCATGCAGCATTATCCCTTTCTCGGCCTTCCTATTTTACTCCGGAGGAAAGATAAGACCAATACATCTGGAACAAGACAAGCTACAAAAGCTATAGGATCAGGAAAGCAATGCTCTAACTGTCCGCCTGACGGAGCTTCGATCCTAGACCAGTTTGCCGACCAAGGCTTAGGGCCTGGTCTGCCCTACCATGACATTCAGTCTTTAAGTTATATTTCCTCACACCAGATAGGCTTGTACCCTCCCAGTTGCGCTCCTCCAGCCCTGAAAGCCGTTGGCACAATGTGGGGATTAGGTGAGCCGCCAACATTCAGCACTAACAGAAAGCAGGCAGTACCGTCTACTGTGATAGGGTAGCTCAGTCATATCTTACTAAGACCTGCATTACATTTAGTTTAATTGAGCGTCTCCATGGGATTCCAAACTCCCAGTAGTCAAACAGTCTGGATATTAATAATCTTTTCAAAGTGTTTTCTTCTGTAATGTTGTGGTTATAAACAACCATAAGTAATTAACATTGTTTTCTGTATTATAATTTTCAGGTTTTGCCATAAATAAAATATTATGACAACCAACTGAGCGATCATATAATCACAGCAAATGACCCAAGTTCAACCAAGCTTACTAACTTGTAAATGTGACAAACAGCTGCCTAACGAGTGAGTGACAACCAGTTTTCTAATGAGTGACAACCAGCTTCCTAAAGAGTGACAACCAGCTTCCTGAAGAGTGATAACCAGCTTCCTAAAGAGTGACAACCAGCTTCCTAAAGAGTGACAACCAGCTTCCTAAAGAGTGACAACCAGCTTCCTGAAGAGTGACAACCAGCTGCCTAACGAGTGAAGTGACAACCACTAAAGTGACAGACAACGAAGCAGCTCTGCGGTAACATACTGAAGAGTTGGTTAACTAGGCAGCATGGAAGTAGATGCAGAACTCGCCTGTGAAATTATGAGAAACATTGGCCAACTTTGGCTTGATGGACAGTTTGTTGATTTACAGATACACATCGGGGACATTGTGTTTAACTGTAGTCGGCTTATTCTTTGTGCCTGTTCCAAATTCTTTAAAGTTCTTTTAAAGTCTGAGGTCAATGGTGAAGTTGAACACGCAATTACACATTTAACTATTCGAGGTATATCTCCTGAAATATTTCAGTTGATTCTCAATGCCTTGTTTAAAGGTGAAGTTGGACTCAACACAGAAAACATGGTAGAATTCTGGCATGCTGTCCGTCAGTTGCAGATTCCAGTTTTGGTATCAAAATGTGAAACATTTGTCATCAGTCACCTGACTCCAGAGAACTTTGTAAACATTCACCGGAATGCTCTCAGCTTGAAATCCGTAGATGTGACCACTGCAGTTCAACAGTTTGTTGCAGAGAATTTCGAGACTTTCAAGGATCTCGACATTTTGTTGCAACAGCCAGCCAGCTTCATAGAGAGCGTTATTGGAGGTGACAGTATTACAGGGCAGTCTCAAGATCGTGTTGTAGAATTTATTCTGAAATGGGTGAACTATGAACTCTGTGCAAGAGACACGGAACATGTGTGTGCAGATAGAGCAGCAGAAGACCGGGCAACCCAGACAGATGAAGAGACAAGGAACACAAATAGGAGTGTTGAGGTAATTTTCGAGAAGGCTCGTGTAGATTCTGGTGAGGAGAGTTTTAGACATCCAACAGGACAGTCCTCAGTTAGAAAACAGTCTTTGGGAAATTGCTAAAGCTGGTCCGGTTCAATGAAGTCAGCAAGGACATTTGGAAGGCTCTGGCGGACAATGACCTGGTCATGGGCACCAAGGAAACTAGAGAAATCGTCACACAGGCCATGGAACTTGTGAATTCAGCACCCACTGCGTCTCTGGATACTGAAGACACCGTTGTTTTTGTGACAAATGATAACACCAAAACTATCTGTGCCTACTCTCTAGACAGATCGGACATTTTTAACTTTTACAGTACTGGTAATTCAGATTGTAAACATGCATGCACAACACGCCAAAGTATCGTTGCTTGTATGGCACAATGATTCTTGCGATCCTTTCCAATAAATATTACTGAATTTCCTTTCACAAAAACCATTCCTTTAACTTTTTTTGTAAGAAACGACTCCGTGATTGTGGGAGACTTTTGTTATACATCCAGGGGGAACATGTGCAGGAGACACATCAAAAATGGTGACTGGTACAAACTATTCTCTCTACCAGATCACATGTCCAGCCCCTCACTGACTGTTTTCAAGGATAGTATTCTCTATTATAAACCTACACTGGACGAGCACGGAAAACAAGAAGTCTATTGCTTCAACACAAAGTCCAGAAAACCCTGGCTCCTGATGACGTGTGACTACCAAGACTGTGACTTTGTCACTTTCATACACGAAGATCAGTTCTATATTTTATATAGCAATGGTGTGTTCGTTAATGTAACCCAGTCTGTCACATCCCCCGTGGAAGCTTCTTCTTTGCCTAAATATTCAGAGATTTCTAAAAGTCGTCTGCTGTGGGAGTTCCAGTTCAAGATGTATGGTGCTGTAGTTCACCATGACAATCTGATAGTGTTTGGTGATTTATCTTCTATTTCGGTTTCAGAAATACATGAATGTAAGATCCCAGGACTGAAAGCCATCAAGTTTGTCCACTTGTATGGTCTTATCACAAAATGTTACCCCTTGATTATACCTAAACAACTGCTTACAACACGAATATAGCAAATTCATTGCCTGTATTACTAATTTTTCTCCATTAAGCTGTCTGTATTTTATTATAAATGTGCGTTTATCTCCCTTGTCTGATTGCTTTTGTATGTTTATCTCCCCTTTCTGGGTGCTGTTGTGTGTTTATCTCCCTCTTTCTTAGTTCTGGTGTGTTTTAACTCCACTTTCTGAGTGGTGTTGTGTGTTTATCTCCCCATTCTGAGTTCTTATGTGTGTTATCTCCCCTTTCTGAGTGCTGTTGTGTGGTTATCTCCCCTGGTGTGTTTATCTCCCCTGAGTGCTGTTGTGTGTTCATCTCTACTGTCTGAGTGCTGTTGTGTGTTTATCTCCTCTTTCTGAGTACTTGTGTGTGTTTATCTCCTCTTTCTGAATGCTGGTGTGTGCTTGACAAGTAAACTTGTTTTCCTCTAGCTGAGCCTTTCTGACATGTTTCGATACTCCGGTGTTTCACAATTATCAACTGGCCCCAGCTGTGTGTAGGATTGTGTGTGTTTATACTAAGTTAGAAGGAACTACAGTAAATAATATCATATATATATAGTGGTTGTAGAAAGTAACCACAGTGCTGACTGTGATACGAAAGAGAATCTACACAGCTAAACACAAATCTACCCCAGGATTAATATTATTAACACTCACGATCCTGAAAAGTGCTTTCAGTTTCAACAGCAACTTGAAGACACTTTCACTGATACACCAGAAAATTGTACAGTAAATGAAAAGTGGGGTCACCTTAAGGAAAATCTTTATAAAACTGCCGTAGGGGTTTACAGCACTGTGGATCATAAGAGGCAGGACTGGTTTGCGGCAAACAGCGAGACTCTGCAGCCCTTGATTGATAAGAAGAAGAAAGCTCTCTTAAGAAACAAGGAAAGACCAACGCGTAACACTCTGAGTGAACTAAGACAAGCTAGGAAGGATGTGCAAAAGGCTGCCAGGCAGTGTGCAAATGATTATTAGATCAAGTTATGTGAGTCCATTCAAATCGCAAGTGATAAGGGAGACATAAGAAGCATGTATGAAGGAATAAAGAAAGCCTGTGGTCCAGTGATCAAAAGAAGTGCACCATTGAAAACCTTGACTGGAGAAATCATCACTGATAAGAAACAGCAGATGGACAGATGGGTAGAGCACTATTTGGAGCTTTACTCAAGTGAGACCAAACTAGCGGATGATGCCCTCAACGCCATAGAGGCTCTACCAACTCTTGACCACCTGGACACACTTCCCACCATAACAGAAGTTAAGTGTGCTATAAATGAACTTGCATCTGGCAAGGCTCCAGGTAAGGATGGGATTCCAATAGAGGTTATAAGGAGTGGGCAAGACACACTCACTCTACAGATCCACCAGCTAATAGAGCTATGCTGGCGAGAAGGACAAGTCCCACAGGATTTCAAAGATTCAAGCATCATAACACTGTACAAGAACAAGGGCGATCGGAGCGACTGCAACAATTATAGGGGTATCTCACTTCTCTGTATTGTTAGAAAAGTATTTGCCAGAATTGTTCTGCGCAGACTTCAAGTCCTAGGAGATCAAGTCTACCCCGAATCACAGTGTGGCTTTCGACAGAACCGGTCTACCATTGATATGATATTCTCATTGCGACAAATGCAAGAAAAATGCCGTGAACAGAATCAACCACTGTTTATTGCCTTCATCGACCTCACAAAGGCATTTGATTTGGTCAGTCGTGAGGGTCTATTCAAGGCACTAAAGAAGATTGGCTGCCCACCAACTCTTCTGTCCATTGTGGAATCGTTCCACACAGGCATGAAGGGTATAATCAAGTTTGATGGTGCAACTTCTGAAGAATTTGAAATCAAGAGTGGAGTTAAGCAAGGTTGTGTACTAGCTCCCACCCTCTTTGGAATATACTTTTCACTTCTACTGAAATATGCTTTTTGTGATCAGGATGGTGGTATATACATTCACTCACGCTCAGATGGCGGCCTTTACAATGCTCAAAGATTGAAGGCCAAGACCAAAATTACGAGGGTACTGATCAGAGAGTTGCTTTTTGCAGATGATGCTGCAGTTACGACCCACTCTGAGGAAGAATTGCAATGTCTACTATCTGCATTCTCCAATGCTTGTTCTGAATTTGGTTTAACAATTAGCAAAAATAAGACACAGATTATGTCACAAGGTGCACATGGGGTACCATCAATCTTTATTGACGACGCCGAACTAGAGATGGTAGACCATTTTACATATCTAGGATCAGTGGTAAATAGCAAATTATCCCTAGATCAGGAAATCAACATCCGGATTGGTAAGGCAGCAACAACAATGAACAGGTTAAGAAAAAGAGTCTGGGAGAACAGGAAGCTTACTGCAAAAACAAAAGTCCTTGTCTATCAAGCCTGTGTTCTTAGTACTCTTCTTTATGGCAGTGAAACCTGGACAACTTACTCACACCAAGAGAAACATTTAAACAGCTTTCATATGCGGTGTCTGCGAAGAATTCTTGGTATTAAGTGGCAAGACAAAATCACAAATACTGAAGTATTGGAAAGATCAGGTTGTGTGACAGTTTATTCCATGCTCAGTCTTCGTAGACTTAGATGGATAGGACATCTTAGGAGGATGGATGATGGTAGAATACCAAAGGACATCTTTTTTGGTGAATTACAGATGGGTAAGAGATCTCAGGGTTGGCCTCTACTAGGATACAAAGATGTGTGTAAGCGGGACATGATTGATACAGGCATTGATAATGCACACTGGGAGCAAGTCGCCGCTGACCGTGTTGCATGGAGGACAACTATCAGAAATGGAATAAAGACAAAGGATAAAATTATTGCAGATAAGTCACACACCGAGCGTTTGAGACGTAAGATGGTGCATGATGGTGGAAATGACCACGTTTTCACATGCACCCACTGTGAACGGACATTTACAGCACAAATTGGCCTTATCAGTCACATGCGCTGCCGCCATAGGTAAAAGTTATTATGCCTTTTTAAAGCACAAACTATCGTTTGTCAAGACGGCAAGGTGCCAATGCAATGTGTAGAAAGTAAAAAAGATGGGCATTAGCTTGAATAATAGAAAGACAGAAGTCATGGTGATATCAAAGTAACATATTGTGCCTAAATGTGCAAGTAAAATAAATTACATTAATTCAGAAATTCAGTTACATGGATAACATCTAATGGAAGATGCATTCCAGAGATAATGAACAGGACAGGACAAGCAAAAATGGCATTCTATCGAATGAAGAACACTTTATGCAATAGATCCCTAGGCTTTGGAAGTTAGAAAAGAGTTCTTGCATATTTTTTTGTAAAGTTGCATATCCTTTACAGGACGTTGCAGTCAACAGCAAATTTTATTGCCGTTGTTGATGTCTTGGCAAGTTTGACGTTCAGTAGTTTGCCATTATTTTCTGAACAACCGACTCCCTATACTAACACGTTAAAACCTGCGAGACACAGTCTGCTGCCAAATCGGTCACCGCTCTGTTTCGAACGCCGGTAAGCGGCATTACGAATTGCATCTGCAATGCCATCGCCACAGAGTCCGGCATATTATATAGAACATAAATGTACACTTAATATGTGTGGTCATGATTATGTCAGAGATATAAATGTACACTTAATATGTGTGGGCATGATTGTGTCAGAGACATAAATGTACACTTAGTATGTGTGGGAATGATTGTGTCAGAGACATAAATGTACACTTAATATGTGAAAACATGACTGTGTCAGACACATCAAGGTACACTTAATATGTGTGGACATGATTGTGTCAGAGACACACATGTACACTTAATATGTGTGGGTATGATTGTGTAAGATACATCAAGGTGCACTTAATATGTATGGACATGATTGTGTCAGAGACATAAATGTACACTTAATATGTGTGGGTATGATTGTGTCAGCGACATAAATGTACACTTAATATGTGTGGGTATGATTGTGTCAGAGACATAAATGTACACTTAATATGTGTGGACATGATTGTGTCAGAGACATAAATGTACACTTAATATGTGTGGGTATGATTGTGTCAGTGACATAAATGTACACTTAATATGTGTGGACATGATTGTGTCAGAGACATAAATGTACACTTAATATGTGTGGACATGATTGTGTCAGAGACATAAATGTACACTTAATATGTGTGGGCATGATTGTGTCAGAGACATAAATGTACACTTAATATGTGTGGGCATGATTGTGTCAGACACAAATGTACACTTAATATGTGTGGACATGATTGTGTCAGAGATATAAATGTACACTTAATATGTGTGGACATGATTGTGTCAGAGACATAAATGTACACTTAATATGTGTAGACATGATTGTGTCAGAGACATAAATGTACACTTAATATGTGTGGACATGATTGTGTCAGAGACATAAATGTACACTTAATATGTGTGGACATGATTGTGTCAGAGACATAAATGTACACTTAATATGTGTGGACATGATTGTGTCAGAGACATAAATGTACACTTAATATGTGTGGGCATGATTGTGTCAGACACAAATGTACACTTAATATGTGTGGACATGATTGTGTCAGAGATATAAATGTACACTTAATATGTGTGGACATGATTGTGTCAGAGACATAAATGTACACTTAATATGTGTGGGCATGATTGTGTCAGAGACATAAATGTACACTTAATATGTGTGGACATGATTTTCTTAGGCACATAAATGTACACTTAATATGTGTGGACATGATTGTGTCAGAGACATAAATGTACACTTAATATGTGTGGGCATGATTGTGTCAGAGACATAAATGTACACTTAATATGTGTGGGCATGATTGTGTCAGACACAAATGTACACTTAATATGTGTGGACATGATTGTGTCAGAGATATAAATGTACACACTTAATATGTGTGGACATGATTGTGTCAGAGACATAAATGTACACTTAATATGTGTGGACATGATTGTGTCAGAGACATAAATGTACACTTAATTTGTGTGGACATGATTGTGTCAGAGACATAAATGTACACTTAATATGTGTGGAAATGATTGTGTCAGAGACATAAATGTACACTTAATATGTGTGGACATGATTGTGTCAGAGACATAAATGTACACTTAATATGTGTGGGTATGATTGTGTCAGTGACATAAATGTACACTTAATATGTGTGGACATGATTGTGTCAGAGATATAAATGTACACTTAATATGTGTGGGACATGATTGTGTCAGAGACTATAAATGTACACTTAATATGTGTGGACATGATTGTGTCAGAGACATAAATGTACACTTAATATGTGTGGACATGATTGTGTCAGAGCACATAAATGTACACTTAATATGTGTGGGACATGATTGTGTCAGAGACATAAATGTACACTTAATATGTGTGGGACATGATTGTGTCAGAGACATAAATGTACACTTAATATGTGTGGGCATGATTGTGTCAGAGACATAAATGTACACTTAATATGTGTGGGCATGATTGTGTCAGAGCACATAAATGTACACTTAATATGTGTGGGCATGATTGTGTCAGAGACATAAATGTACACTTAATATGTGTGGGCATGATTGTGTCAGAGACATAAATGTACACTTAATATGTGTGGGCATGATTGTGTCAGAGACATAAATGTACACTTAATATGTGTGGGCATGATTGTGTCAGAGACATAAATGTACACTTAATATGTGTGGCATGATTGTGTCAGAGACATAAATGTACACTTAATATGTGTGGGCATGATTGTGTCAGAGACATAAATGTACACTTAATATGTGTGGACATGATTGTGTCAGAGACATAAATGTACACTTAATATGTGTGGACATGATTGTGTCAGAGACATAAATGTACACTTAATATGTGTGGGCATGATTGTGTCAGAGACATAAATGTACACTTAATATGTGTGGGCATGATTGTGTCAGAGACATAAATGTACACTTAATATGTGTGGACATGATTGTGTCAGAGACATAAATGTACACTTAATATGTGTGGACATGATTGTGTCAGAGACATAAATGTACACTTAATATGTGTGGACATGATTGTGTCAGAGACATAAATGTACACTTAATATGTGTGGACATGATTGTGTCAGAGACATAAATGTACACTTAATATGTGTGGACATGATTTTCTTAGGCACATATATGTACACACTTAATATGTGTGGACATGATTGTGTCAGAGACATAAATGTACACTTAATATGTGTGGACATGATTTTCTTAGGCACATAAATGTACACTTAATATGTGTGGACATGATTGTGTCAGAGACATAAATGTACACTTAATTTGTGTGGACATGACTGTGTCAGAGACATAAATGTACACTTAATATGTGTGGACATGATTGTTTCAAAGACAAAAATGTACACTTAATATGTGTGGACATGATTGTGTCAGAGATATAAATGTACACTTAATATGTGTGGACATGATTGTGTCAGAGACATAAATGTACACTTAATATGTGTGGATATGATTGTGTCAGAGACATAAATGTACACTTAATATGTGTGGGCATGATTGTGTCAGAGACATAAATGTACACTTAATATGTGTGGACATGATTGTGTCAGAGACATAAATGTACACTTAATATGTGTGGACATGATTGTGTCAGAGACATAAATGTACACTTAATATGTGTGGACATGATTGTGTCAGAGACATAAATGTACACTTAATATGTGTGGACATGATTGTGTCAGAGACATAAATGTACACTTAATATGTGTGGGCATGATTGTGTCAGACACATAAATGTACACTTAATATGTGTGGACATGATTGTGTCAGAGACATAAATGTACACTTAATATGTGTGGACATGATTGTGTCAGAGACATAAATGTACACTTAATATGTGAGGACATGATTGTGTCAGAGACATAAATGTACACTTAATATGTGTGGGCATGATTGTGTCAGAGACATAAATGTACACTTAATATGTGTGGGCATGATTGTGTCAGAGACATAAATGTACACTTAATATGTGTGGACATGATTTTCTTAGGCACATAAATGTACACACTTAATATGTGTGGACATGATTGTGTCAGAGACATAAATGTACACTTAATATGTGTGGACATGATTGTTTCAAAGACAAAAATGTACACTTAATATGTGTGGACATGATTGTGTCAGAGATATAAATGTACACTTAATATGTGTGGACATGATTGTGTCAGAGACATAAATGTACACTTAATATGTGTGGATATGATTGTGTCAGAGACATAAATGTACACTTAATATGTGTGGGCATGATTGTGTCAGAGACATAAATGTACACTTAATATGTGTGGGACATGATTGTGTCAGAGACATAAATGTACACTTAATATGTGTGGGACATGATTGTGTCAGAGACATAAATGTACACTTAATATGTGTGGACATGATTGTGTCAGAGACATAAATGTACACTTAATATGTGTGGACATGATTGTGTCAGAGACATAAATGTACACTTAATATGTGTGGGGCATGATTGTGTCAGACACATAAATGTACACTTAATATGTGTGGACATGATTGTGTCAGAGACATAAATGTACACTTAATATGTGTGGACATGATTGTGTCAGAGACATAAATGTACACTTAATATGTGAGGCATGATTGTGTCAGAGACATAAATGTACACTTAATATGTGTGGGCATGATTGTGTCAGAGACATAAATGTACACTTAATATGTGTGGGCATGATTGTGTCAGAGACATAAATGTACACTTAATATGTGTGGACATGATTGTGTCAGAGACATAAATGTACACTTACTATGTGTGGACATGATTGTGTCAGAGACATAAATGTACACTTAATATGTGTGGACATGATTTTCTTAGGCACATAAATGTAGACACTTAATATGTGTGGACATGATTGTGTCAGAGACATAAATGTACACTTAATATGTGTGGACATGATTTTCTTAGGCACATAAATGTACACTTAATATGTGTGGACATGATTGTGTCAGAGACATAAATGTACACTTAATTTGTGTGGACATGACTGTGTCAGAGACATAAATGTACACTTAATATGTGTGGACATGATTGTTTCAAAGACAAAAATGTACACTTAATATGTGTGGACATGATTGTGTCAGAGACATAAATGTACACTTAATATGTGTGGGCATGATTGTGTCAGACACATAAATGTACACTTAATATGTGTGGACATGATTGTGTCAGAGACATAAATGTACACTTAATATGTGTGGACATGATTTTCTTAGGCACATAAATGTACACTTGAACTTATTATTGTAAATTTTCTCTTTTGAAGTACTCACTGAAGTGCCCACATAATACCATTGTATCATCATTGTTTAGTATAGTTGTTATCCATGCAAACGAAATGAATATTTTATACCACTGTATCGTCAATATTTAATGTAACTGCAGTCCATGCAAACAAAATTTATGTTTAATATCCGTGTATTATCAATGTTTAGTGTAGCTGTAATCCATGCACACAAAGTTTATCATTTATACAACTATATCATCAATGTTTGCTGTGGTTGTAATCCATGAACACAATTAGTTTATAATGTGTATCAGTGTATTATCAATGTTTAGTGTAGTTTTAAGTCATACAAACAAAGTTTATCATCTATATTACTATCATCAATTTTTAGTGTAATTGTAATCCATGCACACAATAAGTGTATTGTGTATGTCACTGGTTCATCTATGTAGACAACTGTACCATGTATATCACTGTATCACCAATGTTTAATTTAGTTGTGGTGCATGCAGACATGCACGTTTACTGTGTATTTTTGGCTTGGGGCATGTGTTGCGGAGCTCCCCCTTCCCTCTGCAAGCTCAGAAACGAGCAAAGTGCAAGACTGACACTGGGTCTTCACTTCTGTGAATCCTCGTAATACTGGACAAACTAAAACCCACTCTTCAGAGTGGCTCTGCGATTCTTGGAATACTGGACAAACTGAATCCCAGTCTCTAGAGAGGCTCGGTGATCCTCAGAATACTGGACACTCTGAAAACCAGTCTGTGAAGAGGCTTGGAATACTGGAGAAACTGAAACCCAGTCCGTGGAGCGGGAACATCATGAAGAGATGTCCTAAGCTGTGAAACCTGGTCCTGTGACTTCTACAGCTCTTTCAGGTCTGGGAAATAAGTGATTATAGCTGGGAACTAAGTGATTATATCTGGGAACTGATTTATTATAGTTGGGAACTATGTGATTATAGTTGGGAACTAAGTGATTATAGCTGGGAACAGTGATAATAGCTAAAAACATATAGAAATGGAACAACAATATCTAAAAACATGGAGCCTTTGTAGGTGAACATCTGGTTGGGAAAGTGACTGCTAATTCCATCAAGAATGAACTGTATTGTTCGTAGAGTACTTTTGTGGTGACATTCTGGCAGTGGTTTTTTGCACAGTGTGCTTGAACGGGCCGTTGTTTGTCGAGACTCCTGTCTTTTCCACTTTTGACATGGGGCAGCGAGGAACATTTTATGTGATATTCACTGGCACGGGAACGGAGCATAATGGGGACGACCCTTTGCTGTGATGTTGGAACTGCGATAACGACTAAGTGATTATAGGTAGAAACTGCGTGATTGTAGCTGGGAATAAGGGTTATGGCTGGGAACTAAGTGATTATAGCTGGAAACTGATGTCAACAGTGTAAATAAATAGTCATGGCAGTTCACTTGTCTTGGTGAGACACTCTTTCTTGCCTAATATTTAATATGGCTGACTGCTACTGAACTGTTACCAGTGACGAATAAATACACTTGACAACCCACTTGCTTGTCTGTGAGTCGGTGTTTCCGACTCTGGTGTCTTTCTCCTTCCTCTTCTTCTCAGTAGTTTTGGGTCTTGTCTGTTGTGGACTGACGACGGTCTCCTTCATGGTGGCTTCAGTAGTGGCTGTAGTTTCAGGTTCTCTGTTACACCTCGCAGGCAGGCTCGCCACGTTCTTTTTCTTGTCGGCTCCTACGCTGCACATTTTGGTTGCCACGTGTCTTTTGGTGTTCTTGTTATGTGCCATTTTCCCTTGTATCAGGCTGCTTGACTTGTTCAGGCGATTTGTTTTGTTAGTGCTCGCAGTTTGGAGCCCGCGTGAGAAAAAAATGTTGCTGCACGACAACGCCCGCCTTTATACGGCTGCGCACACAGTGGATACACTACATGCTCCTAAATTTGAGGTCTTGAAGCATCCCACATACAATTCAGGTTTGGCGCCATTGGAATTTCACTTGTTTAGACACATGGAAGAGCAATAGCGGGGTCAGAGATTTGCAGATGAAAATGAGGTAATGAAAACTGGGCAAAATTGATTTAAGTCCACACCCAAAAACACTTTCCTATAAAGCATCAAGAAGCTAGTGGACAGTTGTAACAAATGTATTGCCAGGCAGGGAGGCTATGCTGAGAAATAACACACACACAATTTCTGTAATTTAAACAACGTTATTAGTAAAATTCCTGTGACTTAATGACTTCTCCTCGCAGTTGAACTAAAATACCAGTGGATCAAGAGGTGGAGAAAAGACGCAGGTGCTGGATAGGACAGACATTCAGAAAACATGAGGATACTATAACTAGACATTCCTTTGTCTAGAACCCTCAAGATAGGACAGACATTCAGAAAACATGAGGATACTATAACTAGACATTCCTTTGTCTAGAACCCTCAAGATAGGACAGACATTCAGAAAACATGAGGATACTATAACTAGACATTCCTTTGTCTAGAACCCTCAAGATAGGACAGACATTCAGAAAACATGAGGATACTATAACTAGACATTCCTTTGTCTAGAACCCTCAAGATAGGACAGACATTCAGAAAACATGAGGATACTATAACTAGACATTCCTTTGTCTAGAACCCTCAAGATAGGACAGACATTCAGAAAACATGAGGATACTATAACTAGACATTCCTTTGTCTGAAACCCTCAAGATAGGACAGACATTCAGAAAACCTGAGGATACTATAACTAGACATTGCTTTGTCTAGAACCCTCAAGATAGGACAGACATTCAGAAAACCTAAGGTTACTAAAACTAGACATTCCTTTGTCTAGAACCCTCAAGATAGGACAGACATTCAGAAAACCTGAGGATACTATAAGTAGACATTCCTTTGTCTAGAACCCTCAAGATAGGACAGACATTCAGAAAACATGAGGATACTATAACTAGACATTCCTTTTTCTAGAACCCTCAAGATAGGACAGACATTCAGAAAACCTGAGGATACTTCTTCTTCTTCTTTTCGTTCATCTGGAGTGTTTTTTCAGATGTGATTGCGGTGTGCGTTAGGCACCCTTGGGTCGAAACCCTTAGGTCAACACATCCGGCTTCTGCATGCATTTTTGACCAGGTTAGCATTCCTGGGAGACTCTCACTTTTGTGGTACCGTCCACCTCCCAGCTGGTGAAGTTGGAACGGTCGAAGACTTTGCAGTCATCCCTCAAAGGAAGGCAGGGACAGTCCATAGCATTTTCCGCCATCCTGGGTGGCTTCCATAATTGCAGAGCCGACACATAATGCTCTGGGACTGGGCTCACCGAGGGAATCGTCACGTCCTGCTCATAGCTGTTTTAATTCCTCACTTCAATATATTGGGTACCTCGTTAACCCCGGGCCGTTCCCGCACAAACCAGACAGGTCTGCAGACGGTATCCACTCAGCGAGTTTTCGACACGGACATGTGCTTGTCGTTGCGCCCGTCAGAGCTGGTCCAGGCACGCCAGACATTCGGAAAACTACCTAGTCAGAGCTGTTCCGAACAAGAGCGGCATTCGGAAACTAGGTAGTCAGAGCTGTTCCTAGCACGAAAGACAATCGGACGAGACATTTCACTCGGACGTAATTGCGTAGTGCCATTTTTATTTTGCCGCCCGTAGGCTGGCACTTCCGGCTTCTGCGGGCATTTTTTTATGAGGTTAACCTTCCTCGGGTTTCGAGACTCTTATTTCGACTTACACACAGCAAGCTTTACCTGAGGATACTATAACTAGACATTCCTTTGTCTAGAACCCTCAAGATAGGACAGACATTCAGAAAACCTGAGGATACTATAACTAGACATTCCTTTATCTAGAACCCTCAAGATAGGATAGACATTCAGAAAACCTGAGGATACTATAACTAGACATTCCTTTGTCTAGAACCCTCAAGATAGGACAGACATTCAGAAAACCTGAGGATACTATAACTAGACATTCCTTTGTCTAGTACCCTCAAGATAGGACAGACATTCAGAAAACCTGAGGATACTATAACTAGACATTCCTTTGTCTGGAACCCTCAAGGTGAGAGAAATATTGGGAGACCTCAAACACACAAAGAGATGAGACGGATGAGCTATATGGGGAGGACACGGAGGCAGCTGCAGGAGACAGCAAAAGCCAGGATGGCTTGGTGTGGGTTGTGTGAGGGAGTATGCCCCAGTGGGAAGTAAAGGACAAAAGAAGAAGTGGATGCAATATCTAGAAAACTTTTGTGTGTATCATTTTGTTTATCATTCTTGTCTTCCCACAGTAAAAATATTAAAATATAAAATAAAGTCTTGGAATTGATTTAGTGTCTGAAGTGAATGATTGATTCATGCATGATTGATTGATGCATGATTGTTATGTGGTGTTATGCCAAGGACAATTAATACTAACACACAATGTAAATGGTCTTGTTTAGAAGTCATATTGCTGCACTTTTCTTGGGTCTCTGTTTGTTAACATCTGTTATCCTCAAACTTTCTATGTGTACATTTTTTATTAATTTATATTCTTTGTAAGTTTGTAGTGTAGATTACACTGTCTTGTTAGTCTTTCCTTTTCTTAACTTGAGTGTACAGTTACAGCAGTCATGTTTAGTTTTTAAACTTGAGTGTACAGTTACAGTTATCATGTTTAGTTTCTAAACTTGAGTGTACAGTTACAGTAATCATGTTTAGTTTTTAAACTTGAACAGTTACAGTAATCATGTTTAGTTCTTAAACTTGAACAGTTACAGTAATCATGTTTAGTTCTTAAACTTGAACAGTTACAGTAATCATGTTTAGTTCTTAAACTTTAGCGTACAGTTACAGTAATCATGTTTAGTTTTTAAACTTGAACAGTTACAGTAATCATGTTTAGTTCTTAAACTTTAGCGTACATTTACAGTAATCATGTTTCGTTTCTAAACTTGAGTGTACATTTACAGTAATCATGTTTAGTTTTTAAACTTGAATGTACAGCTACAGTTGTCATGTTTAGTTTCTAAACTTTAGCGTACAGTTACAGTAATCATGTTTAGTTCTTAAACTTTAGCGTACAGTTACAGTAATCATGTTTCGTTTCTAAACTTGAGTGTACATTTACAGTAATCATGTTTAGTTTTTAAACTTGAACAGTTACAGTAATCATGTTTTGTTTCTAAACTTGAGTGTACATTTACAGTAATCATGTTTAGTTTTTAAACTTGAATGTACAGTTACAGTTGTCATGTTTAGTTTCTAAACTTTAGCGTACAGTTACAGTAATCATGTTTCGATCCTAAACTTGAGTGTACATTTACAGTAATCATGTTTAGTTTGTAATCTTTAGCGTAGTTACAGTAATCATGTTCAGACTCAATCCATCCAGCATCATTTCAATTGGTCTGCCCCTGCCTCTGTTCCCCTAGATCTTTCCATTTGTCAAGATATTCTCCAATGCATCGCTTCTCATCACATAACCAAAGAATGCTGTGGTGTGTTGGAGAGGAAAGTTCAGTACCTACCAAAGCATCCCCCGTTATGAAGTAACGCTAGAGCAATGGGACTAATTTCAAACAGAGTGGATGAGTCACTAGAAGGTAAAGAGATCCAAAGGAACTTAGGACTGTCAAGGGGACTCCTGGATATATTAGGGATTCCTCTCCTGTTTTTTTATCTTTCCCAAAAGGAGAACAAGAACCGACTCTTATGAACCCCCACTTGTATCCATTTTCCGTATTAGGTGAAACGGTTACAAGAATTTGTTAAAATGTAGAGTTCTCCTTAATGAACAATTTGGAACCTGGGAGATGACAGTAAGATCAGTAATTTACTGTCTACTCGTGTTTACCTAGCCCATTACCGTTCTAAAATCTTCAACAATGTTGTTTAATGGTTTAATTAACATACATGACAATTGGCACATCACGAATCATTCAATAAAACGAGAGTTACATTTCACTAGTTTAATTCACTAAACATTCTGGGGAATGGAGAAACATTTGGTAGGACTTTGAGCATGAATTACACATCAAATTCACACAGCATGTATAGAATGTTAACAAAGAACATTAAGAACTGTAGCTGGCACCATGACAATGAATATTGTTCACAAGGTCCTACACCAGTTTTCCACTCAGACTACACTTCATTAGTTCAGGTGGTAATATGCTTGTCTTTATAATATAGGATTCCCATAACTATGAATAAAGTCCTTATATGAAACTCTTGACTGAAGTCCAGATATGATATGTTCTTAGTCAATGGTTCTGATGTTGAGAATCACTCTGTCATATGGTGACAATGGTTCTTCTCAGAATGACATTAAGATTGTTGTATGAAATGATTGTGTGGATAGGATTTTCCCAGTGACGATGTAGCATCTTGATAATTGCTGAAGATATTTGACTTGGCAGCTCCTCCCAAGAATGGATTACCATGTTGAAGTACTTTATAGTTGTCTCTTAAGATTTACCAAACAATGTAATCACTGACCAACGCTCTGACTGACGCTGCTCTTTCCCAAATTTTCATCTTAGACTAATCTTGTGCATATTTTGTACTGGATTCATCCATCATCTATCCTTCCATCTTTCTATCCATCCATCTTTCCGCGAACACTGTCTTTCCTATCAGATTCACTGAAAGGGGCACAGTAATATATATACATATATATTACTCCAGAACACATCTTGTTGCTTAAGACTACAATTACCAACTGCACTCAGTTGAGCCTTGGGCTAGACCACAATGAATTGTGGAACGCTTCAAGACTTACAATTAACCAATCAGCTCCTGTATATTGAACGTGACCTCAAAGTGTCATAGTATCAATCAATCAATCATGTGCCATGCCGGAAAGCGTGGGCGGTCATGATTCGCCATTTCACTCGATCACCAGAGTCGTGGATCAGCTCAGTGTCATAGTATGGTATGTGTATTTTTAGCGATGACTATGTCTTGAACGATGCAAAACTGTAAGGCCGTGCATGTAAATCCGATAACGAGTTTAGGCTGCAACTTGGAGTGCAAGATACTGGACATTATGTCACAAATGCTGTTTGTTATATTTGCATATAGTTTTCTAGTTTCATTAGCCTCTTCCAGGCTAATCGGTGTTAGTTACTCTGGCAGTCCAAGGTATTCGCAACATTCGTCTCCGGAACCCTTAAAATCTTAATTGCTTCCAAGCTGTTCCTAATTTGTTAATCAAGGTTCCACGATTCGCTGCCATACAGCAAAACAGATTCTATATAGCATTTCAGCACTCTCTTCCTTACATTCAGTGACAGTGACTTATTGTATATGATACTTTTAATTTTCTGGAATGCAACTTTTGTTTGATCTATTCTGCTCTTAATCTCTGTCAGGCACCTTCCATCTGATGTTATGATTGTCTCTAGATTTGTTAATGTATCAGCTCGATTGGATTATGGATAACATCGTGACAACTGGGAAGATCAAGGGGAAGAGAGGCAGAGGTAGACCAAGAGAAATGATGCTGCATGAACTGAGACGGCGGCATGGAGTTACTCTGGCAGCCCAAGATATTCGAATAGCATCAGCATCATCCAGAACACCAAAGAACGAGATCTTTGCGTAGACATAAACGTCTACGCAAGGCACTTGATGATGATGATGATCAGCTTGATTAAGCACTTTCCTTTATTTTGTTATCTAGATGGCTACTGCTATTAATTTTTGTATTAATTATAACAACCGTTAATTTATATAGCTCGTTCACCCATGTAGTCTTCCTAACAACTGATAATTCACTTAAACATCACAGTGCTACAACGACAGCTCTGTTACTTTTATTTCTCTGCTTCTTTGTTCACCTTTCGGGGAGGGGGGGGAGTGTGTCACAACGAGTTATGTACCTCAAGGGGCAGCGTGTCCGACCTTGACCTGCTTGTATGTTTGGAAGATTGACGTTCTCTAAAAGCTTTATCCAAGGTCTCTGGCTCTATGTACTCGTAGATAAGTTGTCTTTCATAACAATCTTGCTATGGCGATGGCTTACGGCCTATTCTGTGCGATATCCAACTGACGTCATGTGTTTAACATGCCCAGCTGGCACATGGGACCTCCGGTCTTTCGTCCTTATCCGAGAAGGCTGGGCGTCCGATCTGACTAAACAAGAGATCATGGTATAGATGAAATGAGATACCCGTGGTTCTTGAAGACATTCCATCGCTATGTGAAGATCGAACCCAGAACCTTCTGAAACTGAGGCAGACAATGTGACCTCTCAACCACGGATTCTCCTTATTATTCTATATCGATATAAAACAACCAATGAACAAGTCCTACAAGAAGCAAATGAAAGCCGCAAACTGATTTGAGAAATTAGACGTACACGTTTACATTTTTTGGGCACGTTATGAGAAGACATAAATTGGAGAACTTGGTGACAACTGGCAAGATTGAGAGGAAAAGAACAAGGGGAAGGCAGAGAAGTAAATACCTGGATGTCTTGACTCGATGGCATAATCGAGACAAAAACACAGAGCTGATCCACGACTCTGGTGATCGTGTGAGATGATGAAACATGATCGCCTACGCTTACCGGCATGGCACATAATGCATGAATTCTACATCTGTCCTAACTGTTATTTTCCCTGCACATGCAATGAAACTCTCTGTCTATTTAGGACGTTGTAGCCAATCCCAGCATTTATTGGCTGTGCGTTATTTACTAGGCAATTTCACGTTTAGTAGTTTGCCACTGCTTTCTGAACAGCCGACGCCTCATAACATCGAAGTCTAGGCAAGGTGGTTTGTTTACAAAATATCCACGGCAGATTTCGAACCCTCTACTTGGTGTGTCGGGGAAATGTAAGACTGCGGTTCACTAACCTCTAGGTCACAGACACCAACAAATACATCCATTCTACAGGATAACCTAACACGGGTATTTCCACATACATCCATTGTACAGGATAATCTAACACATGTATTTACAAATACATCCATTCTACAGGATAACTTAACACAGGTATTTCCACATACATCCATTGTACAGGATAATCTAACACATGTATTTACAAATACATCCATTCTACAGGATAATCTTAGACATGTATTTACAAATACATCCGTTCTACAGGATAATATAACACATGTATTTACAAATACATCCATTCTACAGGATAATCTAAACACTGGTATTTACAAATACATCCATTCTACAGGGATAATCTAACACATGTATTTACAAATACATCCATTCTACAGGATAATCTAAACATGTATTTACAAATACATCCATTCTACAGGTAATATAAAACATGTATTTACAAATACATCCATTCTACAGGGTAATCTAAAACATGTATTTACAAATACATCCATTCTACAGGATAATCTAAAACATGTATTTACAAATACATCCATTCTACGGGATAATCTAAAACAATGTATTTACAAATACATCCATGCTACAGCCACACATCCACACAGGTGGAGATGCCATGTTTCCTCATAAAGGACAATGACATTGCGAAGCTTTCTCCACAAACTAAGATCCCGAATGATCCCGTGTAAGCTACATGTTGTCAACGTGTTAGGTAGGACTGAGATAGGACAAGAGACAGAAGAGAGTTAAGGATAGATAGGACGTAGATAGAATAGAGACAGAACACAAGCTATGACTTAGAACAGTCATAAGACAGGACTTAGACGGGGACACAGACGTGTCATATCTAGGACAACAGCGGGACCAACCCCATAGGACAGGGTGGGGAACGTTAGTTCACGGGAGAACACCCGTAGACAGAGTAAACAGTAGTACAACCCAAGGTTGACGTGAACTGGACTACGTGACGGACAGGACAGCACGGAGATTTGCTGACCGCACGTGATCAAGACGACAAGACTAGCCAACCGACTGAACTTAGTCAGACGGCGACCGGACAGCTTCCAGACAGGACGTGTGTGTTTTCCGAATGCCAATGTGTAGTTTATGAGGGCGCATGTTACCGATAGCGAGAGTTGAGTATATCTGAAGACGTATGAGTTTCGTGTGTGAAAAGCGACCACTGTGTGTTGAGTCAGAGTCAGTTGGCTGCATAGTTGCCATTCTAGATATTTTATATCCAGATCTAGAGGTTTTTACCGGCATCTGGATACCGTTTTCTGACGTTTGGATGCTGGATGCAATTCTAGATACTTTTCATTTGGAGTCGGATACTTTGAATACTTTCTAGATTTTCTTTTCTTTCGGTGTCAATTACCCATTTTATGTTCGGTCTGGACGCGCGTAAATTATGGTAACTGCCATTAAACTTTGAACTGACTTGGGTCAACGCTCAACAATCTGGCAACCCCCCCCCCCCCCCCCCTTTCCGGTAATGAGTAAAAGGGCGCATAAGGGCACTGAAGAAACTTTTGGTCAGTAAAGATTTAGACGGAGAGCAACCCGACGAGAGTGCAGGACGGCTGCTATCCAGTTCACCAACCAGGGATTGACCCCCTTCTCCATCAGTGCGGTCCTCAAAATATCATATCGAACTCTATTGTACGCATCCTCGAGATCAAGCGCTACCGCCATCGTTTCCTGTCTACTCTGGAACCCCTCATAAACATCAAAGGCAAAAGTGGCTGCATTTGACCAGGTATCTTTTCCTGGCCTGTAGCTCCCCAGGGGTTTATATAACTGGCGTACCCAGGGCAATGGTATTTCTCTGTATTTAGCTCCTGGAGCATGAGGAATAACAAGACAAAATGAAAAGTGCTACACAGCTGAAATACTATATGGAATGTACAGTGATGAAAAAGAAAATTGGCATTCCTTCTCTTTTCACAATCCATTTTAAGTGAAGTGCAAAAAGTTAATAAACTATTTGAATCTCAAAATGTTGATAAAGTTAAATTACTTGACGACCTAACTTTGCTATTTCACTCAATTGGTAATAGACTTATATTGCCAACTTGTAAAGCGGACTTGTTCACTTGCACTATAGAGAGCTATTTGGCTCCCAAGCCGTACCTGGGATACCAAATCGAATCAAAAATTGATGGTTTAAAAACAAAAGGACTGTTAACAGACAATGAAGAGAACAACTTAAGAAAGCGCTGTCAAGATGTTCTTGTCTCATTATTCGATCAACTGAAGCAGAGACTTCCTGAAAATTTAGATGTATTGAAAAATATTTCACTCTTTTCTATTAACAACATACCTCAGCCAGTAAAGGACATACCTAAATATTGTCAAGTTATTAAATTTTTAGGGGCTAGTGTGGCGGAAGCAGAATATTAGTTAACAAAAATAAATTTGGTTGACTGGACAAACAAAACAGAAATCTGAAGCTTTTTGGAGTGAAGTAAGACAATTTAAAGATGTCTCAGGTAACAGTCCATTCCGTGAGCTCTTTGAATGTGCGATGTCTGCCATGATACTACCCCATTCAAATGCTGATGCGGAAAGAGTTTTCAGTACTGTGAATTATACAAAATGTAAACTAAGAAATAGGATGAAACTTGATCTCGTAAATGCTATATTGACAATAAGATTTGGCCTGATGAGAGCAGGAAAATGCTGTTCAACTTATCAGCTCCCTGATCATATAATAAAAGAAATTGGAACAGCTAAAGTACACCAGAGTCATTTTGAATGTGAAGCTTCAACTTCATCATCCAAGCTAAGTGCATCTTGTGAGACAGGCATCAGTGAAGATGAGGACATGATTCTATAGGTAAGTCACATCAATTTTCTTTTTAATATTGCATATCCCTTACAGGATGGTGCAGTCAACATCAGAATTTTTCAGCTGCTGTTGATGTACAAGGCAAGATTACGCTCAGTAGTTTGCCATTGCTTTCTGAGCGACCGGCTCACATACCCCAGTAAGTTACCAGCGCGGCTCGAACCGCTGTCGGTTCGGGCGCAGCTGCGTTACTGTGACAAAACCGCCGGGGCTTGGTCTGGTTTGCCACGATAGATACAATCCCCTGCCTTTGCTCCAACCACCTCAATAGCACTCTACATCTACCAGGCCCCACACAAGCCGGGACAGCTTAACCTTCCCTCCCTCACCTAGGGTTCCAAACCCCAAGGGGGCTCGGACCAGACACCAGTCATATCACTGCACAAAGTCATAGCTAAGAGAACAAAAATTTAATTCTGAACTACGTCACCGACAACACAGAGAAGGATGGATGAAAGCCAGACTAGAAGAACTATGTACAAGATCAAAGACGCAGATGAGTATTCATCATGGAGGCGGACGTTAGCTCGTGCGGTTGTCCAGTCGTGGTAGCGACTCACCCAGGCTCCTCCAGTGGACTGGAACTCCAAGGTCTGCTGCCTCTCCAAAGTTCCCTCTTCCCACAGAGAACCAATCACGGGCTGATCAAGCGCAGTACCACTGCCTGACTGACACTGCACCGAAGAACAAGGATCCTTCCTTGCTGTCGTACTATTTCACTCGTCACACTCCTGATGAAGTCTGGGCCGACCCTAGCATATTAGCGGTCTCCCACTTGCAGAAAAAGTACATGTAGCACCGTATCAAAATACACAAGAGCCCGGTCACTCTTCTATCTCATAAGTGACCCACACACTGATATGTCACCTACACAATGAGCGGTTGCTCCACACGAACACACAATGTCACTGGTAAAGTCTATCAGGTGACTAAACACTTCACCTTGTTTCCATGTCCTTGGACAAATAGATCTTCACACAGTCTCATGTAACTACCCTGATCAATGGGTAGTAATCACAACCTAGCATACACTGTCAACAGTTCATCATGATGGCATGAGGTAGCTCCCTACCTTACCAAACATTGTCAACAGTTCACCACGTTGGCATGAGGTAGCTCCCTACCTTAACAAACATGTCACTCTGGTGTTCCCACCAATGTTGTAATCAATGTCCTAGTTCACTGGACCACATGTTGGCTTCAGAAAGGTAACCAATGTAGAAACACTATTTAAGCATATATTATACACGATGTCCCCTGACAACCCAGCCGGGCCAGAAGCATATTACACAGGCCATAGTGACCGGTATCAATGATCACTCTGCTCAACTGGAAAGTTCACTACCTTGTAATCACCAAGGTTTACACTGAGGTTGAATGTCACCAGTGCTTCACTGGCTTGAATCACCAGACGTTTCAGTGTTGGATCCTCTCAGGATCGGATGACACTCGTCGGACTCTTGACGGAGGTCCTAACCTAGACCTACCGACTTATTCAGCACTCAGCTCCTTCCAACATTGATCTCGCAGAATCAGACGACCACTCCCAGTGTGGCCTCAATCAACTTCTGGATAGGCACTGGAATGAGTGGGCCCATAGAGCTCATGGTGAAGCTCTTGAATCTTCTTCTGTATAGTAATAACAGATCCTGAAACACGGAGAGGTTGGTGTGAGTACTCAACTACAACAAAGACTACTAGCATCTCCACCCCGTCACCTGCCTCTCAGACATTCCTCATGTCTACCAGCATGAGTATGAAATCATCACATCATAGATCTACTTAGTCACTATAATATATAGGCATAATGATGGTAGAAAAAGCATTAGCACACCTGTTCAGTCAAGTAACACTTCTGGGCTACATATAACCCCTAGCACCAGAGTCGACTGTATGACTCTGTCAAGCATCCTTCGCCTGGTGCCAGTCCAATCCGGTTTCATCTTCCATCATCAATCAACATATACACTTACTTTCCTTTCAGTGTAGGGATTACTGTATCGAGAAGGTGTCCAGCCGGACATCTCCTTCCTGACAGACTCATCAATTCCTCAATCCCTTAACCCATGGACTGATCAATTACACACATTAATAACTATATGTCCATAATGAATTATCCTCCTGATAATTCATTACTATAGCATTACCCAAGGAGAACTCATGACTTGTTACACTTAAATAACAAACTCATATCACAGCCATAGTGTCAGGTCTGGGATCCCTGCCCCAGATCCTGAGTTGCCCTTGTATTCACTGACTATCTTTCAGGTCAGTCATACCTGTGCCGGTCTAGCACAGCTGTGGTGGCCATTCACCATTACACTTTCCCACAGCTACTGTAGGTCCCGTGTACCTTGTCCCGTGACGACTTAAGTCACGTCATCCAATGTAGCAAACCTCCAGACTCCACTACCAAACTTTGACTCCACCTTTTGGGGGGGGGGGGGGGGGGATTATTCTTCTCATATACTACTACTTCACGGCAGTACTCCAAGTACTCCATGAACCGAATCAGGGTTCCAGAAGAGTAGAATATTAGAGACAGAAACGGTTAGGTTCAAACCTCGATCTACCTAGACACCACGGCCTCGAATTACGGAGTGCCGCTTCCCCCTCGATCGGGTATGTTCACTCTTCGGATCTGCACGATCGCATTGGGTCGGACCTATTACCCATCGGGTTGGGGGTACCGGCCTACCTCCCGCTGCCTAGACAAACGTAAGATGGAACATGCACGGTCATCATAGCGGACGGACATGACAACCAGCAGTAACTATAGTATCAGGAATACTTTCTATCAACTGTTATCCTATCGATGCAACACCATTCGGCTTACGCGGAATAACACGGCTATCTGCACACAGCAAATACACCACTGCTGATCTCACCTTGATTCCTCGAAAAATCACCACCACTGATAGAACAATTAAGTTACAATTCTAATGTCACGAAGCACATTCAACATCTCTAATAATAAGCTCTACCTTATCATTTACAGCGTCATGCATGTTGATGTAATGACTGACAAACTGTCGCCTTGCCTGCATAATTAATAAACCAAACCAGTAACTGCTACACACTGTAACGCACATCGTTCGGCCTATTTTATGTACACACCACTCGCTGTGGAATACGGCTTGTTCCGTCAGGTAACACATTACATCGCTGATCGATAAAGCCTACTTAAAAATGCAACCGCCAACTGTAACGGATAACTCAATTTTGCGACGGCAATTAATTCATTCCGGGAACTCAGCACGGCATCACGACAACAATTAAATAATAGAATAAGTATTCAACTAACCTGTGATTGAAGAATCACAACCTTGACTGCAGATGTCCGCACTGGCCGCGATTATTGACATCAAAATTACTTCAGCCTGTTGGCTGCGATCTGTTCACGCTGAGATTTGGTGGGCGACTGACCACGACAATGTCAGTGCGCCTTCCACTCGCCTACACGGGCCGCGTGACTTTCATGATTCATGAAGAAAACCAGAGTCACGATAAGTTCCACCAACCCGTGCTGCCTGAAGCACTCGTGAACTTAGAGCTATTTCCCACGTACGCACTTAAGGGAACATTCTAGATTGTTCTATAAATAACTAGAATAGCTCCGCCCCGCACTACGTTTCTAGGGAAATCCCCTATTAATTGATATTAATTTCAAGGGAGACCAACGCCTCGCACTCCCTTCAAAGGGCTATTATGCAGAGATCTGACGATCTGTAGGCGTTTCGTCACATAGGCCCCCACTTAAGATGGTCGACCCGGTCGAACTCACTAGCCAAAGATCGGTCTGAACTCTGAACCTCTACTCTATCAGATTGGATTTCCAGGAAAAGACGTTCCATAGCGTTAACTTTCCCTGGGGAGATCCACCAGAATGGTATGGATGCTGGATCACCAACCACCGCCTCAAACATACGTTATCTCCAGCGATTAGGCCCGAAACGTAACGGCCTGGTGATTGGCTTACAGGATCTGCCTACACTGGACTGTTCCGCATCCACCTGGGGTAGGCCATCGGTTACTTTACTGAGGGTTCGTTCGTCCCTTCCGACAATAGGATTTCTCCTATCCCGACTCGGCATCACCCTCGTGGACTGTTCGCGGATGTCGACCGAAATGAATGGTCGCTTACTCCAGGTTCGTCTGGAATACCCTTGCTCCTGCCTTCTCTCCCGCGAGTAAGGACAGTGAGCCTGTCGGCGTATCGAGTCACCCGACGATCCCGTCGTGCCAGATGTGACTTCGCCTGTCCGACTTCGATTCCCAGTGTGCTTAACACCATGGGCCTCTTCCCGACGGAGCCTGTTCGCCCTAACCACGGTTGAACGCTCAGGAGACCGCAGACCCTCCCCACCGGATGTACTGCGTAGGACTGAGTCTTCCTCGCCCTCGTCTGGACCCAGAACCGAATCTAGCGCGATGGTAGTCGCACTACTTTGTGGAGAAACTACCTCGGACCTCTCCAAATTCTGAAGGAGAGTACAATGGAACTTACGCAATTCCCCGCGGACCTTCACCTCATACGTGGATCGGGACATTATCCGCTCCACAGGAAAAGGGCCCTGCCATCCGAGTTCGAATTCCGCCCCCTCGATTGGGAGAAGCGCGAGAACCCTATCTCCAATCTGCAGAGATAAACCGTTTCTGGTCCTGTGCTTTGGTGCTGCCAGACAACACGTTTGGCACGACCGGATATATCTCCGCACGTCGCCTGTCATTCCAGGCCAGTGGTAGTGGCTGGAAAGACACTGGACTGTTGCCCCCACATCCTTATGTCCGGTTAAGGATAAGGTATGCACTCTATGTATCAAGCGGGATCTGTAGTCAGTAGGGACTACCATCTGACCGTACTGGCTATCCCCTTGCCCGGCTCTACGATAAAGCAACCGGTTTTCTACATAGAACTGACCCGGAGTTGGCGGGTCGGAGCTTTGGGACACCTCCAGTAAGTAAGGACGCAAAGTCTGGTCCCTACTTTGAGCACTGCTCACTAACCTCGCAAGAGAATGGTCTATTTCCTTACCACACTGCCTTTTTCCATCCTTAGCCCTGGCCTGCCTAGCGCTCACTAGACAATGTTCCCTGGGGTCCCCCAGGAATACATGTGGACGACCGAGGATCAAAGGGTAAATAGGATCAGGCAGCACAGCCGCCTGGATGCTACCCGTAACATACTTGCACCGAATGTCAATCCGAGCAATCGGCAAGTCCATAGCTACGGAGCTCCTCATGGCCAGCTGAAATTCTCTTGTCTCGCCGGTGAGCTGCCCTGGGCTCACAAGGTGGGATGAGATTACAGCTTCAAACTGCAATCCTGTATCGTATAGACATTCCACCTGCTTCCCATTCACCTCTATCGTTTCGATCACAGGTGATTTCTCAGACTTTGGTTTCTCCCGACCCTTAGGTGTGGTCTCGCTAGGTCTACCTCTAGTAGAGGCGAGACACGCAAAGTGCAAGTCCTTTGGCTTCCTCAGACAATCTACAGTATTATGGGAAGGAGACTTACAGTGCTTACACCACCTCTTACTCCACTTCCGTTTTGGGGAGGCGGGAGGGCTTTGCTTATCGGGTTTCTTACCAGAGTCTTTTACCACAGGATCTGCTACAATGGATGATTCTTTGGGACCTTTGGTCTTGGGCTTCTGATCAAGCCCCTTCTGCCTTTTCAGTGAATCAGTTTGACTGGAATCCCCAGTCTCACCATAGACTTCCACATACCTTTCAGCTAACTTATTTACTATGTCTAGCCTTTCCGCCCCATTTTCCCCTAAGAAATTCCTTAAAGGCTTGGACATCTGCATTTTCATTTGATCCACCACCATCAACTCTCTCAGACTCTCATAATCCTCTTTGAAATTGGCCAACGCCATCCATTTCAACAGGTAAGAATTCAGCCTCACACTATAGGCCGAGAACATCTCACCTGGTTCTCTCTTGGACGTTCTGAACCTCCGCCTGTACGCATGGGCTGTCATTTCGAATCTTTTCAAAAGAGCCGATTTCAGGGTTGGATAATCATTTTCCATCCCTGGGGGAAGACGCGCATACACTTCGTACGCGGTGCCACGGAGTCCCTGTGAAAGCTTAAGATTCCAACGCTCAGGCTCTAAACCCATAGCTTTACACATTGCCTCGAACTTCTCTAAGAATTGATCTATCTTCTCTTGGTCCGGTTCAAATGGTGGAAACGGCCATTTCATAGCATGGTAAGCTGGTCTGCTGGCTACTGATGAGCTAGGTAAAGCTACTCCACCTACTGCTCCCTCAGACTCACCACCAGATTTAGCCTCTACCTCAAGTTGCTTTATACGGAACTCATGTTCCATTTCCAACTTCCTAGCTTCTAATTTCTTAGACTCTAGGTCAGCTGCCAGTTTTTGTGCCTGTTGGTCTGCCACCAACTTTTGCTCTTCAAGTGCTACCTTTCGAGCTTCAAGCTCAATTTCTGACTTTCTTCTCTCCCTCTCTTCTGCTCTGAAGTCTCTCTCGACTTCCAGTACATAGGCTTTGAACTCCTCACCGTCCAATCCCATCTCAGTTGCAGATGCCCGCACCTTAGCTAAATCTAAAGTACGAGTAGCCATATTTAGTGTAACTTAGTATCAGTATAGATATGCAATACTCAATCACAATGCTAACGGTTCTCCAACCAACACTGTAACTATGTATCTATACTAACTAAACTAAATGTCTGTCCACGTCGAAGAGAAAGGTATCAGTAGCCCTACTCGTCAAGTAGACAATAGGTATAGGACAGATGACACTATAACCTATTCCTACGAGATGTCAGAACAAAGAGAAGATCCCGGACGGGCCCCCACTCTATCTTGTGACAAAACCGCCGGGGCTTGGTCTGGTTTGCCACGATAGATACAATCCCCTGCCTTTGCTCCAACCACCTCAATAGCACTCTACATCTACCAGGCCCCACACAAGCCGGGACAGCTTAACCTTACCTCCCTCACCTAGGGTTCCAAACCCCAAGGGGGCTCGGACCAGACACCAGTCATATCACTGCACAAAGTCATAGCTAAGAGAACAAAAATTTAATTCTGAACTACGTCACCGACAACACAGAGAAGGATGGCTGAAAGCCAGACTAGAAGAACTATGTACAAGATCAAAGACGCAGATGAGTGTTCATCATGGAGGCGGACGATAGCTCGTGCGGTTGTCCAGTCGTGGTAGCGACTCACCCAGGCTCCTCCAGTGGACTGGAACTCCAAGGTCTGCTGCCTCTCCAAAGTTCCCTCTTCACACCGAGAACCAAGCAAGGGCTGATCAAGCGCAGTACCACTGCCTGACTGACACTGCACCGATGAACAAGGCTCCTTCCTTGCTGTCGTACTATTTCCCTCGTCACACTCCTGATGAAGTCTGGGCCGACCCTAGCATATTAGCGGTCTCCCACTTGCAGAAAAAATACATGTAGCACCGTCTCAAAATACACAAGAGCCAGGTCACTCTTCTATCTCATAAGTGACCCACACACTGATATGTCACCTACACAATGAGCGGTTGCTCCACACGAACACACAATGTCACTGGTAAAGTCTATTAGGTGACTATAACACTTCACCTTGATTTCATGTCCCTGGACAAATATATCTTCACACAGTCTCATGTAACTACCCTGATCAATGGGTAGTAATCACAACCTAGCCTACACTGTCAACAGTTCACCACGATGGCCTGAGGTAGCTCCCTACCTTCACAAACATTGTCAACAGCTCATCACATTGGCATGAGGTAGCTCCCTACCTTAACAAACATGTCACTCTGGTGTTCCCACCAATGTTGTAATCAATGTCCTAGTTCACTGGACCACATGTTGGCTTCAGAAAGGTAACCAATGTAGAAACACTATTTAAGCATATATTATACACGGTGTCCCCTGACAACCCAGCCGGGTCAGAAGCATATTACACAGGCCATGGTGACCGGTATCAATGATCACTCTGCTCAACTGGAAAGTTCACTACCTTGTAATCACCAAGGTTTACACTGAGGTTGAATGTCACCAGTGCTTCACTGGCTTGAATCACCAGACGTTTCAGTGTTGGATCCTCTCAGGATCGGATGACACTCGTCGGACTCTTGACGGAGGTCCTAACCTAGACCTACCGACTTATTCAGCACTCAGCTCCTTCCAACGTTGATCTCGCAGAATCAGACGACCACTCCCAGTGTGGCCTCAATCAACTTCTGGATAGGCACTGGAATGAGTGGGCCCATAGAGCTCATGGTGAAGCTCTTGAATCTTCTTCTGTATAGTAATAACAGATCCTGAAACACGGAGAGGTTGGTGTGAGTACTCAACTACAACAAAGACTACTAGCATCTCCACCCCGTCACCTGCCTCTCAGACATTCCTCATGTCTACCAGCATGAGTATGAAATCATCACATCATAGATCTACTTAGTCACTATAATATATAGGCATAATGATGGTAGAAAAAGCATTAGCACACCTGTTCAGTCAAGTAACACTTCTGGGCTACATATAACCCCTAGCACCAGAGTCGACTGTATGACTCTGTCAAGCATCCTTCGCCTGGTGCCAGTCCAATCCGGTTTCATCTTCCATCATCAATCAACATATACACTTACTTTCCTTTCAGTGTAGGGATTACTGTATCGAGAAGGTGTCCAGCCGGACATCTCCTTCCTGACAGACTCATCAATTCCTCAATCCCTTAACCCATGGACTGATCAATTACACACATTAATAACTATATGTCCATAATGAATTATCCTCCTGATAATTCATTACTATAGCATTACCCAAGGAGAACTCATGACTTGTTACACTTAAATAACAAACTCATATCACAGCCATAGTGTCAGGTCTGGGATCCCTGCCCCAGATCCTGAGTTGCCCTTGTATTCACTGACTATCTTTCAGGTCAGTCATACCTGTGCCGGTCTAGCACAGCTGTGGTGGCCATTCACCATTACACTTTCCCACAGCTACTGTAGGTCCCGTGTACCTTGTCCCGTGACGACTTAAGTCACGTCATCCAATGTAGCAAACCTCCAGACTCCACTACCAAACTTTGACTCCACCTTTTGGGGGGGATTATTCTTCTCATATACTACTACTTCACGGCAGTACTCCAAGTACTCCATGAACCGAATCAGGGTTCCAGAAGAGTAGAATATTAGAGACAGAAACGGTTAGGTTCAAACCTCGATCTACCTAGACACCACGGCCTCGAATTACGGAGTGCCGCTTCCCCCTCGATCGGGTATGTTCACTCTTCGGATCTGCACGATCGCATTGGGTCGGACCTATTACCCATCGGGTTGGGGGTACCGGCCTACCTCCCGCTGCCTAGACAAACGTAAGATGGAACATGCACGGTCATCATAGCGGACGGACATGACAACCAGCAGTAACTATAGTATCAGGAATACTTTCTATCAACTGTTATCCTATCGATGCAACACCATTCGGCTTACGCGGAATAACACGGCTATCTGCACACAGCAAATACACCACTGCTGATCTCACCTTGATTCCTCGAAAAATCACCACCACTGATAGAACAATTAAGTTACAATTCTAATGTCACGAAGCACATTCAACATCTCTAATAATAAGCTCTACCTTATCATTTACAGCGTCATGCATGTTGATGTAATGACTGACAAACTGTCGCCTTGCCTGCATAATTAATAAACCAAACCAGTAACTGCTACACACTGTAACGCACATCGTTCGGCCTATTTTATGTACACACCACTCGCTGTGGAATACGGCTTGTTCCGTCAGGTAACACATTACATCGCTGATCGATAAAGCCTACTTAAAAATGCAACCGCCAACTGTAACGGATAACTCAATTTTGCGACGGCAATTAATTCATTCCGGGAACTCAGCACGGCATCACGACAACAATTAAATAATAGAATAAGTATTCAACTAACCTGTGATTGAAGAATCACAACCTTGACTGCAGATGTCCGCACTGGCCGCGATTATTGACATCAAAATTACTTCAGCCTGTTGGCTGCGATCTGTTCACGCTGAGATTTGGTGGGCGACTGACCACGACAATGTCAGTGCGCCTTCCACTCGCCTACACGGGCCGCGTGACTTTCATGATTCATGAAGAAAACCAGAGTCACGATAAGTTCCACCAACCCGTGCTGCCTGAAGCACTCGTGAACTTAGAGCTATTTCCCACGTACGCACTTAAGGGAACATTCTAGATTGTTCTATAAATAACTAGAATAGCTCCGCCCCGCACTACGTTTCTAGGGAAATCCCCTATTAATTAATATTAATTTCAAGGGAGACCAACGCCTCGCACTCCCTTCAAAGGGCTATTATGCAGAGATCTGACGATCTGTAGGCGTTTCGTCACAGTTACTCACGAGAATATACGGGATAACGGCGACAGCCGTAAACTTTTCGCCAGGGAGAGCGGCAGTCACATCAATACATATGTAATTTCTTACTTTCTCAATCTGGATATTTTTCCTAGATACTTTCCAACGAAATCTAGATATTTATGGATGTTGTTTGGGCCGTTTCTAGATACTTTTGGTCAAAAAAAAGTGGCAACCCTGGTTGGCTGAGTATGCTTGTATGAATTATCAGGCTCGCCTGAATTAAAGTAGATATGGTCCATCCACATAATTACTGTGTCGTTGAGATGTGGACGAAGATGCGAGAGTGCCTGTGTGTAAAGTAGGTTGTTGACACATGTGCTGATTTCTTTGGGTTGCTGAACGCACTTTAAGTCATTCTTTAAGTCATTCATGCCCCAACAACCAAGATATAAATAATATTGGCCCTGTGCAAAGAAGTTTAGAAACTAAACACGACAACTGTAACTGAGCACTAAAGTTTAGAAACTAAATATAACAACTGTAACTGTACACTCTTACAAGCTTAGATACTAAACATGACTACTGTACTGGATAACCCTGTATCGATTACCCTTAGAATGTAACACAACCGTGTATCCATTACCCTGTAGAATGTAACACAACCGTGTATCCATTACCCTGTAGAATGTAACACAACCGTGTATCCATTACCCTGTAGAATGTAACACAACCGTGTATCCATTACCCCGTAGTATGTAACACAACCCTGTATCGATTACCCTGTAGAATGTAACACAACCGTGTATCGATTACCCTGTAGAATGTAACACAACCCTTATCGATTACCCTGTAGAATGTAACACAACCCTGTATCGATTACCCTGTAGAATGTAACACAACCGTGTATCCATTACCCTGTAGAATGTAACACAACCCTGTATCGATTACCCTGTAGAATGTAACACAACCCTGTATCGATTACCCTGTAGAATGTAACACAAACCTGTATCGATTACCCTGTAGAATGTAACACAACCCTGTATCGATTAACTTGTAGAATGTAACACAACCCTGTATCGATTACCCATTAGAATGTAACACAACCCGTGTATCCATTACCCTGTAGAATGTAACACAACCCTGTATCGATTACCCTGTAGAATGTAACACAACCCTGTATCGATTACCCTGTAGAATGTAACACAACCCTGTATCCATTACCCTGTAGAATGTAACACAACCCTGTATCCATTACCCTGTAGAATGTAACACAACCCTGTATCGATTACCCTGTAGAATGTAACACAACCCTGTATCGATTACCCTGTAGAATGTAACACAACCCTGTATCGACTCACTCACCGTTACAATAACATACGCCGTGATCCGTTCAAGGGAGATTAATATGGATCGCGAATAGTTGGATTACTCTGACTTCCAGGATTTTTTTTTTTTCGCATATCCTTTACAGGACATCGCTGTCAAGATCAGCATCTTTCAACTGATTGTTGATTTCTTGGCAAGACTACGCTCAGTAGTTTGCCATTGATTTCTAAGCGACCCGCTCACATACCCCGTAAGTCACCGACGCGGATAGAACCGCTATCGATTCTCGCGCAGGTCACGAGAGTACACAGGGATACGAAGAAAGTCGTATATATCCTTGACCAGGGAGACCGGCGACTTCCAGGATACCTGGTGAATATATCACTGCCAGGGAGTACGGTAGTTAGGTAGCTCGCTTACATGCCGACCCGGTGGCCATATGCTGGAGCACCCATCGAGAAAGTGATTTATCTAATCCTTGAACCGGGTTCCCGGGTCGAGGGCGCCTAAAACTGGCACCGGAAAATGTGATGGCAAGTAAATCCACAGACGTAAGAGTCTCCACATCAGCCATCGAGCGCCTGTTGTCTGTACACATATGGGAACAGCACCATAAACCACAGAGCCGGCTCTGTGGCGAAGTGGTAACGAACGTAATTCGTAATCTCGCATACCGTGTTCGAAACAAAGCAGACTTCCTTGCGTTGGTTTCCATACAATGGTATTAGTTCCGGTCGTTCAGAAAGCAATGGAAAACTACTGAACGTAACCTTGCCAAGAAATCACAAACAGTCGAAAACGCTGGGGTTGAGTGCGACGTCCTATGATGGATATACAACTAACTAAAAATAAAAATGTTACACAAAGCCTGAATTGATAGAGCCAGTGAACTGTATTCATTTCTGAATGTGTGACGTGAAACGTTCAAGTGGATCAAAATGGGTTCTTGTTGGCAACGCACCGGATCAGTTGTGATCGAAGATAATAAGAAATATGTTTGTGACTGGGTTGAGAACAAATCAGAAGTGTGCTGGGGATGACAGAGTCGAGCATTGGGCTGCCATGGTAATGCGCTAACACACTAGCTATCTGTCACGGATTCGGTTCTTCCGTAAAGTATGTACTAACACAGGTAAACAGATGTTATGTACTGTCAAGTCAATCCCATAGCCATGCTGTCATGGAGTTGGGTGAGTCAGTATTTCATACTGTCATGAGGGACATGCGATATTATATTTCACACTGTCATGAGGGGCATATAATTCTATATTTCATACTACTGTCATGAGGGGTGTCATGACCCGTTCGTGTTCGTGTTGACACGGTAGTTGGATTATCACGGTGTCCTCATCTTGGCAGGACACAAGATAGTATTGTAATGAACGGCTGGTTAGACTGTCACAATGTTATCTGTCAGGACTACAGATAGTTGTGTTGGGACGATGATTCCAGATTATAGTATGACGTGTTGGTTCTCATGTTGTTAGAGTGAACGGAGTTATGAGTGACTGTTTATCATGTGATATCTTGACTCTAACATTCTCCCATCGTATACATGTCCGAATCACAGGAGCTGACACACTAACGGCAAGCACTGAACCAAAACGCCGAACAGTTTCATGACTACTATTGCACTGACGCGTTTAAAATATCACACAACTATTCTCAATCAATGTTACTTTAAAACACTTATATAATAACCATATATATATATATATATATATCTCAATATCATCATCATCATCATCATCAAGTGCCGTGCCGGCTGGCGTAGGCGTTCATGGCTCTCCATAGATCTCGGTCTTTGGTTTTCTGGATCAACTCTGCTGCTGATATTCCTCCATGCCACCGTCTCAATCCATCCAGCATCACTTCTCTTGGTCTACCTCTGCCTCTCTTCCCCTCGATCTTTCCAGTTGTTACGATGTTCTCCAATGCCTCTCTTCTCATCACATGACCGAGGAAAGCTGTTTGTCTCTGTCTTATTGTTGTATATAATGTTCTAGTTTCATTAGCCTGTTTCAGGCAGTCGTCGTTAGTTACTCTGGCAGTCCAATGAATTCGCAACATTCGTCTCAGGAACCACATCTCTGTTGCTTCTAATTTCTTCTTAATTTGTTCATTTACATTCCAAGATTCACTGCCATACAGCAAAACTGGTTCTACATAGCATTGCAGCACTCTCTTTCTTACTTTCAGTGATAATGACTTATTGCATAAGATACTCTTCATTTTCTGAAATGCGGCTTTTGCCTGCCCTATTCTGCTCCTAATCTCTGTTGTACATCTTCCATCTGATGTTATAAATGCCCCTGGGTATCTAAAATTATTAACTTGGTTAAGAATTTTCCCTTCTATTTCTATGTCACATTTTGGTGTCACCATTTTCTTTGATATTACCATTGTTACTGTTTTCTTGATATTCAAGGAGAGTCCTTTCCTTGCACTCTCTGTTACTACAACGTCTAATAATTGTTGTAGGTCTGTTGAATTATCCGCCACCAATACTGTGTCATCTGCATAGCGTATATTATTTATATTATAACCTCCAACTAGTATTCCTGGCATCTCTTTGATCCCTCTCATTATTACTTCGCTATAAAGGGAGAAAAGATCTGGTGACAAGACACACCCTTGTCGTACTCCTAGCTTTATCTGTTCGTAACTACCCTCTTTATTTCCCATTTTAATTGCTGCTACTTGGTTCCAGTAAATATTCTTTATTATTCTTAAATCTTTTCCATCAGTGTTGATATCTTCCAACATTTTAATCAGTTCATCATGTTTTACTTTATCAAATGCCTTAGTATAATCTATGAAGCACAAATATATGTCTCTCTGTTTCTCTATTGACCTTTCTATTAGTGTCCGTAATGTATAAATTGCATTGTTTGTGCCCTTTCCTTCCACAAATCCATACTGTTCTTCACTAATTTCCATTTTTATTTCCTTTTTGGTTCTTCTCATTATGATTCTGAGTAGAAGCTTAGTGATATGGTTTATAAGGTTAATTGTAAGAAAATCTTCACAATCAATTGCTCCTGGTCTTTTTGGTATAGCTATAAATACAGATTTCAGCATATCACTGGGTAAATATCCACTGCTGTAAATATCATTCAACATTTTGGTTAATATATCTACTCCAAATTCTCCCAATACTTCTAATTCTTCTATTGTGATTTCATCTGGCCCAGCTGTTTTTCCTTTCTTCAAGCCTCACGATAGATGGTAGAAGCGTCAACAGAGAGAACAAACTGAAGTATCTGGGAATCACATTTGACAGGAGTCTGTACTTCAAGGACCATGTGGAGACGGTTGTGACAAGATCGCAAAAGGGACTCAATGCACTTAAAACTATGGCTGCAATGGACATAGAGCAGAGAATGCTCTTCACACTATACCAGCACTTGATCCTCTCAGTGATTGATTATGGACTAGGAATGCTCACTGTCTCAAAGAGTCAGCTGGTGAAATTAGAGCGCATACAGAATGAAGCGATGCGGGTCATTCTGGGATGCACCAGAGACACTCCAGTAGTGTGTATGCGTTACATCCTTGGTCTTCCTACTGTTGCTAGTAGGCACAAGGTGATGCAAGCGAAGGCATACCTCAGAGTAGCTGCAGACACAGATCACCCGTTGCATGAGGCGCTGGACGTAGTTAAGGGTCAGAGACTGATAAGAGGGAAATCATGGATGGCTCAGGCGGAGGATACGATCAGACAGGTGTGCCCCTTGGAGAACATCAGGCGAGGAGAGGAGTGGGTCAGAGTGCCAGCCGTGCAGTCAGACTTGTGCAGAGTTGTAATAACATTGAACCGGGAGTGCAGGGAGTGGCCAGCAGGGGCCACGGAAGTGGAAATTCAGCAACTAATTCATGAAAATTCTCGCCCGGGTGATGTGATTATCTACACGGATGGGTCAGTGTTGAGAGGTAGGAGAAGTGCCTGGGGGTTCTTGGCAAAAACTAATGGTCGGCGTTTGGTGCAGGAGAGCCTGGCGTATGATAACACTACATCTAGCTTAAGAATGGAGGTGGAGGCGGTCAGTGCAGCTTTCCGCTGGATAGAAAACACGATACATACACACATTGTGATTGTAACTGACTCAGAAAGCATGCTGAGAAGGGTGAGAACAGGTAGGCTTCGTGCAGAGTGGCTTGCTTCGCTTCGGAGGTCACGGGTAGTAAGCATCACCTGAATCTTTTCTCCTGGGCATGCCGGTGTGCTGGGGAATGAACAGGCGGACAGGATTGGCTGGCTCGGCAAAATGTGGTGGAGTATTGATGCAGGACAAGGCAGACGTAGTTGCGGCCTTGTGGGAGCACGTGTACACCTCGGAGGAGCAGATGGAGCACCATGGTCTGGTAAGAATGAGACAACGAGGTGTGACGAGGGGTTCTGGCCGACGCTCGGCGCTCGGAGGAAAGGCGAGACGGACATATAATCAGATTGCTACTGGAACTATTAGTGTTGGAACTCTTCGCTGGCTGCTGAGGAAGGAGACGGAGCGCTTATGGGAATGTCCCGAATGCTGTGATGTCGGTTCCTACATCAATCAATCAATCAATCCTTTCTTCATACGTTTCATAGCGTCAGCGACTTCTTCTTTCAGAATAGGTGGACCTTCTAAGTTACTATCTTCTGTTAATTCTTCCCTTTCTCCTTCATATAATTCTCTTATATACTCATTCCACCTCTTCATTATAGCATCTTCCTCTAATATTATCTTTCCTGTTTTTGATTTCAGACACCCTGTATTTATTCTTATTTTTCTTCCTGTAAGCTCACTGATTTGTCTGTGCATATTTTTTGTATCTTTAATGGAATTTAATTCAATTTTTTTGCATTGCTCGTTTAACCAACTTTCTTTAGCCTTCCCACATTTATCTTTTATTTCTTTATTTATCTTAGCGTATTCTTGTTTGTCATTTTTACTCTGTTTTCTTTTGTCCATCAGTTTTAAGATATCTTCATTCATCCATTTTTTCTTTGCTATTTTGCCTCTCTCCGGTAATACTTCTTTGCTAGTTTGATGAATGGAGTCCCTTAACATTTCCCATTGTTCATCTATACTCTGTATTTTAGTTATTGCATTGTACCTATTTTTCACAGTCACTCTGTATTGTTCTTGCATTTCTTTATCTATTTTCAGAACCTCTTTATTAAGTCGCATGTTCTTAACCATTTTTTTCCCTCTCTTTAATCTTACTTTTATTTGTCCACATAGTGGTACATGATCACTATTACAGTCAGTACCAGGCATTGTCTTTACATTAATTAAAGCATTTCTAAATCTTTTATTAATTAGTATGTAGTCAATTTGGTTGCGTATTTTCTTACCAGGGCTTATCCATGTGTACAGTCGTCTTTTATGGTGTTTAAACCATGTGTTTCCAATTATCATATCATTGATATTTGCCCATTCTATTAGCTTTTCCCCTCTTTCATTTCTTGTACCTAAACCATAATTCCCCACTACATCCTCCATTTTCCCCTTTCCTACTTTTGCATTAAAATCACCAAGGTTCTGGTGATATCATCTTTATCATCATCTTTATTTCTTGTGATCCAATTTGAGCCATCGCCATTTCTATTTCGTCGTAAAAGTGTTGTATTTCTTCATCACTACTGCTTGCTGTTGGTGCATATACTTGTATAATATTTATGTCTATTGGTTTGCCTTTGATTTTTACCATAATAACTCTATCTGAAATACACCAGTATCCATTAAATTGACTTGGCTGTTTTTTCGTCTAATATTATTCCTACACCTTTTTCATGTGTATCCCCTCCAGAATAAATTATTGTGTGATTGTCAGCTATAATTTTGCCCGATCCCTTCCATCTCATCTCACTAACGCCTAGTATATTCATTTTCATGCTATCCATCTCTCTCAGAACATTGGTCAACTTTCCTAGCTCATTTAATGTCCTAACATTCCATGTTCCTACTCTAAATTTATTTATTTTAGTTAAGATTATATATATATATATATATATATATATATATATATATATATATATATATATATATATATATATATATATATATATATATATATATATATATATATATATATATATAGAGAGAGAGAGAGAGAGAGAGATGGTATAGATGTCGGCGACACCAACGCTGCCATTTCCCACAACGACCGAGGCTCTACCAGTCTGTCAAAGACTTAAGAGGAAGCTATGAGCTCTGAGAGAGCTAATATAGAGCTTAGTAGAGGGCAGGTGACGTAATAGGACAGGAGACCAGACAGGAGAGACTCCAACGCTATAAATAGCTATAACGGGACACACTTGTGTCAACAAGGAGGGCAACCAATGCAGATGAGCTGGTGTTACCCAAGAACCGGGGAAACCCAGTTCACGAGGTAAGGACCAAGTAACTGTGGTCAACACAGCCCAGTGCCCAGCACGTAAACCAACTATCGCACGCTGAGCTGAATTGCTCGTGGCTGAACACGCCACGCTCAGCGAGCTCAGACAGAGACCGAGACGGCGTAGGAATCAGACGTGTATTCTTTGTAGGAATACTTTGTAGTTGTGAAGGACAGTACAATAGTTATAATAGTCTAGCTTAGCTTCAGTGGTTATAATATTTATATCATCCTCTCATTCCATCTTATCGTCATCACATTCTAAGATGTTTAATACCGTTGTGGTATTCCGCTCGTGGAGCTATTGTATGATCTGCTCCGAATAAAAATGTATCCTTTTGCAAACGAGACGAGTTGTCACTTTCGTTTAGTGCAAGTAGGTTGCTGACAGGCAGGATACCATTTGGTGTCAGAAGTACCTGAACCACTGCTCACTACCAATAGGATACCATTTGGTGTCAGAAGTCCCTGAACCACCGCTCACTACCATTAGTGACCATTTGGGGCCAGAAGCCCCTGAACCACCGCTCACTACCATTAGGCACCATTTTGGCTCACTACTAGTTGGTAGGATACCGTTTGGTATCAGAAGCTTCTTGAACTACCGCTCCCTACCAATTACCAATAGGATAGCATTTGTTAGAATACCATTGCTGTGTTTCAACCACCACTTATTACCATTAGCCAAGATACCACGTTATCATTTCTCGTGGGGCTTGAACCACCGCTAAATTGTGCTATTTAATTGAACTTAGCAGTGATAAAAATAGCAATGTATTATTTGATTGCAAGTATCATTAGCATACGATTGTGAAAAGTACCATAATTGACCATTTTCGGAAATTCTACGGAACATCAGTGCCATGAGTCTGGTTAAGTCAAGTCTGGTTGAGTAAATTACTGTGGAACGATAGGATAAATTGTCATGGGCGATCAGAGGAAAAGAATACACCGGGGGAGCGGGTATTCGTAAGGGCCAATAGAATTGCAAGGATTAGGCCACGTGATAAGAAGGGTCGAGAAGGGTCAGGGACAAAGGGGGTCAGTCGGAGTTGGGAAGCCATCACAGACAGATCACGAAAGCAGAGAAGTGTGTCTGCTGAGAACTGAATATCCCCTGTGGCGATGAAACGCCGAGAATCGTCGACGGCAAGTAACTGAGTGTACGCTAGATATTTCAAGCGTGTACCGATGGATGAAAACAGCGTTGCCGCGACCAGGCGGGTGGACACGTTACAGCACGGAGTCGAGTGGTGTGCCGTGTGCAGAGGTTGCCGGCCTGTGAATGTAGGCGCCATGCGACCATGTGTAACAGGACTGTAAGTAGGGTAGAAGAGTGTATGTGTAGACCATTGTAGTTGATTAGATAGCCTGGATAGCAGGACGGACTACAATCAGTGTGTAAACAAATGTCGTGGGTGTACATGTACCTTTGAATATCCCAGTGATTGTGTCGCATAGAAACAATACATGATGCCATTCTATCACTCGGTGGTGACGAGTTGTGTTCACGGTGTATCAGTGTGTAATTCCTAAAGAGTGTCAACGTAGCCGCATCTCAATACCCCTAGTTACGTCAGAAAGGGCTCGTTGGCAATCAGTGATATATTATTTATGTAAATTATTTAAATGAAAATGTGTGAAACATAAACTGATTGTGTACGAATTGAAAGGTTAATCATCATTGTTTAATACTATCAGAATGTCAACATCTATCACAATCATGTTAGTATTTGTGCAAAAACAATTTTTTTTTCGCACAACAATAGGAGATTAGAGGTTAAGCTAGAGTCATAGAGCGCAGCCCACTCAGAGACGATAGAAAGTGAAGACAAGACGACATTGACATTCATTGACGTTCATTCAGACTATCATACAATCATATCATCTACATTAATCATTATCATTTATGCCACATTTGAACTTTGCCATTCGTTGAAACATTAATATCTCAATTAACCACATGTATGACACATTACATGCATGTTGCTAAAATTTTGATGTTCTGATAAAAAGAAACATCAGTTATAAAAGCGAGGCGATCAGTCGTTTGTACGAAAGACAGCGGCGGAACATCCCAAGGGCCATATTTTGCTAAAAGATTAGATGAGTATATTTTTCTCTAATTTTGATATGCACCCTTAACTTCGCACTCTTTTTTCCCCCCAGAAAATCTTGTAAATATTTAACATACGACAACTGTGAAATTGTATTTGGAAAATATTGTGCTATCAATTGTCTAATAACATAAAGCCTCATAATGTCATCATTAAATGACTTCATCCAGGCTGGTAAAGTACTAGAGTATACTGGAGAAAAACTAGAGAAATGGGCAAATGAAAAATACAAAGAAGAAACAGACAAATTGAGAGATGAGAGAGCAAGGGAAAGGCAACATCAGAAAGAGATGAAGGAATTCGAGGAAACCACGAAACAGAAGGAATTGGAAATAAAACAGAAACAGATAGAAATGGATGTTGCCACCAAACAGAAGCAGATAGAGATGGATGATGCCACCAAGCAGAAACAAATAGAGGTGGAGTCACAAACAAAGTTAAAGATGAAAGACATGGAGATTGACTCAAACACCCAGATAGCCTCTACGAAGTTGAAAAGTCAGGAAGAACAAAATAGATTCTCCACATATAAAGGGTTGATCAAGCCCTACAGTCAAGGCGATTCAATATCAGCTTGGACGGAGAATGTAGAATTTCAACTGAAAACTCAGAAAATACCATTAGATGATTGGGCAATGATCAACATGAGAAACCTCAGTGGGGAGCCATTAAAGGTCATAGAATCAATACCATCAGAACTAAGAAGTAACTATCAGTACATCCATGATAGAATTATGCAGCATTTTCTACTCGATGCTCCTGGATATCGGATCCAGTACTCACAGATAAAGCCAAAGCCAACTGAAACGTTCTTAGATTATGTTTCAAACGTTCAGAGTATATTCAATAAATGGCTTAAGGCAGCGAAAGTAGGTAAGAACTTTGATAAATTACAGGACTTGATGGTGATGGATAAAGTCATATCCACCGTTCCTACCCCATTTGCTAAGTTCCTGCAACAAGCAGACATTGAATCTATCGAACAACTCGAAAAACGAGGATCTGCTTATTTTTCTTCCAACAGGGACGTATTTAAAACATCAGTACATGATACTGAGATTACTGCCTTTGTCAAAAACATACCAAGCAGGTCTTACAGCAAAAAGAGTATCAAAACAAAAATAAACCATATCAGAAGCCACAACAGTGTGGATACTGCAAATTGTTCCATCCGCAGGACTCCATTTGTGATAAGAGCCCCTATTATCCTGCTCATCTAGAAATGAAGATAAAAAAGCAGCAAGACAAACGAAACTCTTATAAACGTGCTGTTAAATGCTTCTTTTGTTCAAGTTATGGCCATTACAGTTCTAAGTGTTTGGGCAGGCAACGAATGAAGGCAAACAAAGCCTTGCTCATCGATACGTCATCTGACGATGATAGTGTGATTGACTCTGAACTTGAAAATGTATTACCAACTAATGAGTGTGAGAGTGTGAGTGCAGCTACTGATATATTAGACTTTAATAAGTGTGACACGTGTCACTAGTTTCATACGGACGGCAAACTGAAATGTGGGCACTTGGTACCATGTTCCAACGAAGATGCCAATGCAGCGTTAGCCTCCAGAGGCAATTTAAAGTTCCACGATGCACTGGTCAATGAACAACCATGCCAATGTTTACTTGATAGCGGAAGCACTCTACTTGGTGTCAAAAGAGACCTAGTTAAGCCAGAAGATTATACAGGTGAGTTTGTCAAATGCCGCACTTTCTCTGGAAACATAGAGAAATATCCAATGGCGAAAGTACGCATAAACACCCAGTTCCTTTCCGGCACATTTACTTGCGCGTTCCTGAAAAATCGTTGTACTGATTTGATTTTGGGATGTTTGCCATCATTAAAACAGTGTACTGATGAAGAAATATTAGCCTGGAAACAAACAAACACGGCTAATGCTGTAACGAGGTCAGATACTGAAACACATTACACTGACCTACAAAACGAAATGTTACAGTTGTTAACACCCACCGGTGCTAGTAACAGTGCTACTCGACAAGAATTCATCGAAGCACAACGCAACGATCAAACTATCACACCTTATTTTAAACTGTTAGGTGAGTGAGCGATAGTTACTAAAAATGCATCCTGGTATTTTAAAGTACATAATGGAATTCTCATGCGTTATTACACATCAAATAACCATGAAATTCAGCAGACGGTGTTACCTGTAAAACACCGACAAAATGGGCTACACATTGCACATGAGTCACCGTTTGCTGGACATTTAGCCTATGACAAAACGAGAGCCAGAATTTTGGCACATTTCTACTGGCCTAAATTTTGTAACGACATTAAATTGTTCTGTCGATCATGTACTATTTGTCAACATTTAGTAAGAAATGGAAAGCATGTAACAGCCGAGGTCCAGCGTTCCATTTTGGCTTCTAGACCATTTGAAAGTGTAGCGGTAGATATTGTTGGACCCCTGAATCAGGTGTCGAACAAAGGAAACCGTTTTATACTAAATCTCGTGGATCTCTGTACAAGGTGGATCGAAGCGGTACCACTAAAATACATTACCTCCAAAGATGTGGCAAATGTGTTTTTACATCTATTTTGTCGATTTGGCTTTCCTCGTACCATTCTGAGCGACCGAGGAACCCAATTTATTTCGGCTGCTATGCAAGCCCTAACAAAGTTGCTAGGAATAGAACAGCATTTCTGTACACCGTATCACCCTGCGAGTAATGGGATTATAGAAAAAATTAACGGGGATCTAAAGCATATGCTGGCTAAAGTAACAGCTGAGAACCCATCTGATTGGGACACCCTACTACCAACAGTGCTATTTGCCCATCGAGAAATTCCGCACTCAAGTACGGGTTTCTCACCTTTCGAATTAGTGTATGGGGCGAACCCTCGTGAACCCCTAACAATCTACCATCAGCTAATCACTAGCTAAGTAGAGAATCCAACAGCAGTAACACCGTATGAGATGGTAACGGAGACACGCGATAAAATTATCAAGGCGTGTCAAATAGCTAAATCATCTTTGGAGAGAAAAGGCCAGATGTACCGCGAATATGCAAACAAGGGTGCCAAAACCCTACACCTTGAACCCAATCAAAAGGTGCTACTTTTACTACCAGATAAACGTAATTTGTTAATAACATCATGGCAAGGGCCATTCAAAGTCGAACGAAAGATATCAGATGTCGACTATGAAATATCGATAAAGGGAAAATTAAAGATATTTCATATCAACATGCTGAAACCCTATTTCTCACGACAAGAACTGCCGACAGACGAACAGAGTGCACCAACACCAATTAACCGGACGACAGACGTACACAACACAACTACACTAGGTAGGGCGACAGATCATGATGACATTGCAAACACACCTAGCCAGCAAACAGTACACACAGCTAGTACAACAACAGTACTTAATCAGACGGATGACGACGGAATAGAACTACCAGTCCCGACAGTCGACACAACAGGGACAATCGATAGCATACGTATAGAACCCAAACTGACAGACGACCAACGAAAACAACTGTTAGAGTTAGTAACTGAGTACAAGGACATTTTCTCTGACATCCCAGGTAAGACAGACAGAATAGAACACTCTATAATTCTGACTGATAGCACACCCATCAAATGTCGACCTTATTCCATCCCATTGAGTTACAGGGAAAATCTCGACAAGGAATTGTTAAATCTTGAGTCGAGTGGAATAATTCAGAAATCTCAGTCAGAATATTCTTTTCCTATAGTTCTAGTCAGAAAGAAGGACTCGACTATTCGTCTCTGCGTCGATTATCGGCGATTAAACAACGTGACCAAGGTCGATGCAGAACCTATTCCATCTTGTGACGACCTAATCCTTGACATGTCAACATCTCGTATCTTTTCGAAACTAGATCTCACGAAAGGTTACTGGCAGGTCCCGATGAAATCAGCCTCTATTCCTTTAACAGCATTCTCTACACCTTTAGGCCTGTATGAGTGGCGCTTTCTTCCTTTCGGTCTTCGTAATGCACCAGCCACTTTTGTCCGACTCACTAGGGATCTTCTTCACGGAGTGACCAATACATCTACTTATATTGATGACATTTGCGACGACCTAATCTTGTGACGACCTAATCCTTGACATGTCAACATCTCGTATCTTTTCGAAACTAGATCTCACGAAAGGTTACTGGCAGGTACCGATGAAATCAGCCTCTATTCCTTTAATAGCATTCTCTACACCTTTAGGCCTGTATGAGTGGCGCTTTCTTCCTTTCGGTCTTCGTAATGCACCAGCCACTTTTGTCCGACTCACTAGGGATCTTCTTCACGGAGTGACCAATACATCTACTTATATTGATGACATTTGCATCCATACAGCAGACTGGACAACACACCTACTGAAACTGCGACATGTCTTCGATAGATTGCGATTATTTGGTCTTACAGTGAAACCCACCAAAGTGGAATTGGGAATGGAAGAAATTGATTTCTTAGGCCATACAATCACCAGAGGCCAACTAAGAACTGATGATAAAATAGTGACCAAGTTTCTCAATCTAACTATGCCTACGACCAAGAAACAGGTCCGTAGCTTACTTGGTCTGGTCAATTATTACAGCAAATGTATACCCAATTTGGCTGAAATCACCAGTGTTTTTTCTAATGTGTTAAAAGCATCTGTAAAACTTGATGTGCTGGATGCAAAGTTAATCAGTGCTTTATCAAAATTGAAACATTTATTTAGCGTTCCACCTACCTTGCATTTGCCTAACGTCAATCTTACGTATTTCCTCCGTACAGACGCAAGTTCCATTTCCATTTCTGGAGTCCTAGGCCAATTTTATGAAGGCAAGTGTCAACCAATAATCTACGTGAGTCGTAAGATCAGCCCGGCTGAGGGGAGATACACAGCATCTGAATTGGAAGCTTTAAGCGTGATTTATTGTATCAGGAAACTTCATCGATTCCTGGCTGGTACAGAGTTTGTTATCGAAACCGATAATTCGCCTCCTACGGTAATGCAAACAGGGGTTCATCGGAACAATAGAATTTACAGATGGTCCTTGATTTTACAGAATTATGCCTTCACTATTAAACATTTGAAGGGCAGTTTAAACTCTCTAGCTGACACATTGAGTAGACCTTCTCGTATTGAAATACCTGAAATAGGAGGAGAGAGCGACCGTACATCACCAGAAACATTGACACTGTAATTACTTAGTGCCCTATGTTGTGATTGTCAACACTAAAGTGCGTTACCATCGCCAGTCGCTTACATTTATGTAATATAAACTGTGTCAGCATTAGTGGAATGAACAGACGCATTTGTAAATTGTCTACACCACTACCACTTATATAACCCTTGAGTGGAGCGAAATTTGAGACTTGAACCTACACCAACCATTAGCATACCTTTAGTATGAACGTTAACCAGGACAGGAGCATAAATTAGACTTTGTCTACCTGAACGTTGTTTTCGAGGACATTCTACAGAGGACACGGCTCGAACATCACACCTGGATGTAATTTAGTTAGTGTAGTTAGTTAAAATTGATGTGTGATATGTATATAATATGTTTTTATAAACAGTCGCGTGTAACTTCATATTTTGTAGAAATATTAGAACTATTTATTTAGATTTACCATATAACTTTATTTAGGACATTTCAGAGTCATATTTTACCTATAGTTAATTAAGAACCTAGTTAAGTTAACATCGACATCATAGTACTTTAATTTATCACCATTTAAACTTATTTAGTTAGATAAGTTAGTTAAAACATCACTTACAAATTAACACCATCATTTAATAATTTATATCATTTTAGTCATTAAAACACTTTAAGGTAAATAACCCATTTTTCTTAAATTAAATTAATTAGTTAGATTATTTCCCTTAGATAAATTTAGAATAGTGCACCAACTCATAATAGTTTAGTTAGAGCAGTGTTTACAATAGGATTGGTAGCGAACAATCCGTTTCAATCATGTCTATTTTTGTATATAATTGACAAGTGCATAAAGACGGCACAGTCATGTGGCTTTAATACGCATGTAAATTCAGCCAGAACATTTAATGTATATAATTTTGGTTCATCCATGCATTATTTTTGAACCAGATTGTAATGACGACCCAATATTTTAAAACCAATTTTGAATGAAAGGTGAACGAGAGATGTGTGAATGATAGAGAGAGAATGAATTAAATTAGGAGAGTGAGAGAGATATTGCGGTAATTTTTTCACCGCTTAAAATGACTTGTTTTGACTTGTCTGTGTCAATATGTGTAACCAATGTGTTGTTATTTTTTATAAGTGTGTAGTCGCCATACTTTAGTGAGAAACATAGGGAACATATTTTGAGCATCTTAAAACGGCACTGTAGACATAAATTAGCATAACACACTCAGTTGTGGCTGCAGTAAACCGCTTTACGGCGCTCGAAATAATACACACACGTAAATTAGAAACGCATACACATGTCAGTAAGTTAAGTACATTATAGTTTATTAAAGTACACACAACCAACCAGAAAAACAAACAGATAATCTTGCATACCCCATTACTTTCAAAGAACCATAACTATTTCAACAGGGGACACAATAATATCTCTAAAAATACCTTAATGTAACACTTAAATATGCTTTCACAAGTGGAAGCTAAAAGGTGAAGAGTTGCACATAGGACACGCATACGAGTTGGGGCGGTTATTATATGAGAGCATGAACATTTTATTGTCCATGTTTTGCACTCTTAATAGAGGCAAGTTGTTGGGATTGTTAAATTTGGACAATCTGAGGACAGGCCATATGGCATGGTTCCGGACCATACAATTCTCAGAAATATAATGACAGGTTTGAGCCAACTGTAATAGTGGAATGAGCTACTCAATTAGCCAAGTGAAGTAATACAAGAGTGTGACGAAGGAGAGGAGAGATCTTGTCCTATCCCCATAAGAGAAGTAGAAAACTCATGAAGTCTTTGACAAAATTAGACAGCCAATTTTTGTAAGATTACTTGTGTTACACCCACAACTTAAAAGTTTGTAACACAACAGGGGAGGAAGGAGAGCCTGTCAAAGACTTAAGAGGAAGCTATGAGCTCTGAGAGAGCTAATATAGAGCTTAGTAGAGGGCAGGTGACGTAATAGGACAGGAGACCAGACAGGAGAGACACCAACGCTATAAATAGCTATAACAGGACACACTTGTGTCAACAAGGAGGGCAACCAGTGCAGATGAGCTGGTGTTACCCAAGAACCGGGGAAACCCAGTTCACGAGGTAAGGACCAAGTAACTGTGGTCAACACAGCCCAGTGCCCAGCACGTAAACCAACTATCGCACGCTGAGCTGAATTGCTCGTGGCTGAACACGCCACACTCAGCGAGCTCAGACAGAGACCGAGATGGCGTAGGAATCAGACGTGTATTCCGCTAGGAATACTTTGTAGTTGTGAAGGACAGTACAATAGTTATAATAGTCTAGCTTAGCTTCAGTGGTTATAATATTTATATCATCCTCTCATTCCATCTTATCGTCATCACATTCTAAGATGTTTAATACCGTTGTGGTATTCCGCTCGTGGAGCTATTGTATGATCTGCTCCGAATAAAAATGTATCCTTTTGCAAACGAGACGAGTTGTCACTTTCGTTTAGTGCAAAAGACGGGAATCCGTGTATGCCTGGCGCAAGTAGGTTGCTGACACGGTCTGTCTTCACCCACGGTCTCGACTCCGAGTGCCTGGTTTAGGAGAGACCTTTCTCGCCTGGCCATCATCAAAGCGTGCTTTTCGCTGTAAGGCCGTGCACACGCTTCAATGTGATCGGAGCTCACATTCCAGCTTATGACAAGGGGCATACAATCTTATATTTCACACTGACATAAAGGGCACGCAATCCTATATTTTATACTGTCATGGGGGCGGGGGGGGGGGGGGCATACAAGCCTATATTTCATACTGTAATGAAGGGCATACAATCCTATATTTTATACAGTCATGAGGGGCATAAATCCTATATTTCATACTGTAATGAAGGGGATACAACCCTATATTTCATACTGTCAAGAGGGGCATACAATTCTATACTTCATAATGTCATGAGGGGCATACAATTCTATACTTCAACTCATAGAGCACACATGAGGAAGAGGAGAAGGCAGAGAGGGTTTTAAATGAGAAAGTGAAGTAGTTAAAGCTCCCTACAGCATCGGCAATAAAAAATCTAAATGGGATAATGTGAAGAATGAGTAAAAAGGCAATGGGTAAATTCTACACAGACAAATGCACAGAAACTACCAGCCTACCACAATGTGAACCATATATAATGATAACTGCTTGCCCATGTCGTCAGGCGGGAGGAAAGGGGAAGCCTTCCAGTGGAAATTTATAGCACAGTCAGATGAAAATGGTAGTGGCATCAGGGAGGAAGTTATAGAGCATCTGGCAGGTGTGATCAGAGACGTCTCGCCTGCTATGAGGATGTCAGTCGGGTAGAAGATATACAATATAAATTTTAACAGCAAAAGACAACAGACCAGGACCTGACGAGGTCAGGAATGTCCATATGAAAGATACACGAGTGATGGAGATTTTGAGGAGATGTCTACTTGCTTTACTTGAGCATTAGGACAGCACCAGTGACCTAAGAGTGGGTGCACAGCTATTTAATCCCACTACCCAAGCCAGGAAAGGACCATTCAAGACTTAATGGCTACGTGATTATCAGCTCTCAGAATATGTTTAGAATGGTTGTAGCGTAGCGTCAGCTACGATGATAGAGAATATATGAATTTTGTTGCAGATAGATTTTCTATGAGTGGAATGTTAAGTCAATGGAGAAGACGAGACTGAATAGCTCGTAATTCTAGAAGGATTCAAGATCCCAGAACAGGTCTAGTCTTCTGACAGTGTTCAGGCGGAAAGGAATGGCGTACATCTAATGGACTATACTTGAACAAAGACAGTCTGCCAAGAGTTTCCTGCTACTGTGCCTGAAATAAAAGCTCGAGCCCCCTAACTCTTATCACTCTCACCAACAAGGTGAAAGACAGTGTGATATATTTATGTAGTCACAAGTCTTTCGTATATTCACACACTATGCCTAGCCTTATCAGAGTTATCATAATAGCAGACTAGGTTGTTTGTACTTCTAGATGATAACACTTAAATTTATTTGACTACACACTACAGGGGTCCACTTGACTCCCCCTTGACATAAATTGGGTTTATAACTTCCCCGTCCTATTCTAAACTACTAACTAAACTGACAATGACTGTCCTCTATTCAGCTGTACTCATTGAATCATTGATAACTTTAAATGGCCAGGAATGTCCTGACTGAGGAGCGTGTTGTGTTGGCCGACGGTAAGTCTTGAAAATCTTGTCCTCCGGGTGGCAATCGGGTTGTCGACTCTCCCTTCAGGTTTACTTCCCCCGGTGAGATAACGATTCCGAATTTCCCTCCCTGGGGTTTCACTTTCCAGACAGTTTTTCTTTTTTTTCAGTCCACACTTAGTCCAAGACTGGAATTATATTAAATCGTACCAATTTATCATGTGCGGCAAGGCACTACTTTGAAAAGAACAAAACGTTTTTGTAGCGTGTTGGCTCACACAATGCTGGCTATTAGTATGGCGAGTGGTGCTTCACATTGAGTCAAGAAGTTTTGGCTCATCTAAAGCTTGACGCTGAAGGTGTCGAATCTTCGAAATAAATGCAGTGAGAGCAAGTGAATTTTCTGTCAAGTCAAACATCTCAAAATTGGCCCTGGACTAGTTCCTGAGGCCCGTTTTAATCTCATCTTGTCTAGGACCAAAACATGTTTTCTCTGCATTGATTATCTACCATTCCATATTCTATGATCCATAAAAGCACAACAAAATTATTCTATTCTTTCTTCTTATAAATGAATATAATAATTATTAAGTAATAATTTAAATATAATATAATAATATAATAAATATAATAATTATATTATTAAAATATAATCATTAACAAGTAATCAAGGTATAGACACACATACAATCCATTACACAGATTGCTGGCATAATAATAGATAGACAGACAGACAGACAGACAGACAAACAGACAGACAGATTGATTGATTAATTGATTGATTTACAAACTGACACACAACTGGCATTCCCACAAGCGCTCCGTCCCCATCCTCAGCAGCCAGCGAAGAGTTCCAACACTAATAGTTTCAGTGGCAATCTGATTATATGTCCATCTCGCCTGTTCTCTGAGCGTCGCGCGTCGGCCAGATCCCCTCGTCACTCCGTGATGTCTCATTCTTGCCAGACTGTGGCATGATGAAACAGAACTCCCCATTCCCAGCCCTACACATTCATAAGAATACTTCCAATTTAAGTGGCGTTTCCAAATAGAAGGACGATTCTTGGAACTAGTATGTTCTAGAACGAGTTGGGGGAGGCGGCGGTATGCGCTTGTCTTTTAATTGGTTAATAATTAATGAGCCCACGCTATTCCTGGGCCATATTTTAAAATCTCATTAGTTGAGCGGGATTCCACCGAGAGCGGTCGCTAGTGTGATGTGATGACCCAACAATGCCCTTAAAGATTCGATAATATATTGTTCTCTGGACAACAGGTACCGCTTTAAAACATACTTTGATGTTGTAGTGTGCCTAGTGAACGAAAGAGAAGAATATAAGAGTATTTTATGAATAAAATGTGAAAGTGGAAAACCTAACTTCTGTGCGCCAGTATTCTGGATACTGCTTCTTCAACCTTGACATGTCTTTCACGCTGTATACTCCAAATGCATATCAATCCCTTGATGTGACTGGTTGCGTATGATTGATGAATGTGTGGTACACTCATGCAAATTCGCAAACCCAAACCCCTTGTGCATTCTTCATGCCTAGGATGACTTATTCTTGAATCAACTGTACCTTTGCTCTCGCGAGTTAACATATGGCAGTCTGAATGAGAATGAGTGATGAAACATGTACACGTTCCTTTGTAAAACGCTGAGAAAGGTGTGTGAACCTGTGTCTTAGTTGGCTGAATATAATGTATGGCTCATGCAAACTTACAAGGACTAAACATGTTTTCCACATATGTGCTTGGTGCATATGTGAACAATTGTGTAGGCAATTGAGCTTCTGTTACCTACTGTAGTAGACATGAAAATTACTCAGTGGGGAAAGAGCACATGATGATGATGATGATGTACCTGTGAGACAAGTCTGGTGAAAAAGGGGTGAGGTCTGGCATTGCTGTGTAAGTGTATATGGAATAGGACATTCATGCACCGACATCACAGCCATAGGAATGGATGTCTGGTCTGCTAATTGGGTAAATGCCATTAGTTAATACATAATGCATATTGCAGTTGTAAATGCCTATTTTCCATTTCCCTTCACAATACCTGTCCCATGTTTCTATGTCACAATGATTGCTGTATTGTGTCTGGTCCTCCTTGTGCCCAGGTCTACTGTGGTTCAAACATGGTGGAACTTAGACCACATAAATGCTTGTAATTGTGTTAAGCTAACCCTGTCTCCACATATAGGCTTGTGATTACCACAGTACATCACAGTGAAATACACTGCATCATAAAACCAGGAGAGGTGTCTTTGGTCAACATCCTCCCTGAACATCCCCATCCCCAATCTGTATCTGTTGGTGTATAATAACATTATCTTTTAACATATGTAAAGAGATGTTGTGCCATTTTGTATATCAACAGAGAACAGTATGGTGGAGAGGCATCCATATATCATCTGGGACAACTAAACAGAAGTCCTAGATCCAGATGTGACTCCCTATCAAAATGTGGGAATATCAAGAAGAGTTTTCTCTCAGCTCAACAGCTGAATGCATAAATGGGAGCATGACACAATCTGAAGCACTACAAATGTGGTGAACTGGACAGTGATCTTTGAGTCAATCAAATGTCATCTGAGAACTAAACAACAAGTCTATGGTGGTGAACCTCATTCGGGACGTCTGGTGAAATGACTGGGACAATGGATTGTTTGGCTAGGACTTATCTTAGTTAATCTCCAGCCTGGTGCTCACACAGTGTTTCAGAATGAAGACTTGAGAGTAAGTGAGATAGACTAAGAAGAAGGCTGGGACATATTTGTATCTTAGATCTTCCTCTACAGAAAAAGTAGAACAAAGTCCTAAGTCTCGACTTCATGAACAGTCAACTCACCAGCGAAAGACAAGGCTGTAACTTTTCTTCAAACTGTGACAGTAGGGGATAATTAGTCAGACTTGAAAAATCATCATGGGGAAAACTGCAACCTGAGCTGTCCAACACCATCATAGGTGCTAAAAGGATTAAACAGACCAGTGGAGCAGAACGTCCCTATGCTTGCCCCAGGTTTTCCCTCATTAACAGTAGAGGAAAGGATAAAAGTCAATGGTGTAGTGGTGATTAGAGAGGAGAGGAGGAGGAAAGTTTGGTTATTAGCTGGAGGAGGGTGTAGGAGTGTTGTATCATGGTTATCTTCATGCATGTTCGGCATAATTATACCTTATGTAGGTAATTATTGAAATGTTGACATGACAAATGGGATGAACAATGGTCATCACTGGACTCACCATCAGCTCAATAAACAGTATTATTGAACCAGTGTTTTAAGTACATGTCCCCAGTGAATTTCTTGTACAGTGCTGTCAAGTGTTGTCTCTGGTGACTGTCTTAAGTGCTGTGGTTGGTTATACATATTGTGAAAAGTCTTGTATAGATGTGGTCAAGTATCTCTTATGATGTGTGTCTTGTACAATGGCTGGTGTACACAATTCCTTGTGAATGTATGTCCCACTTTTGTCAAGAACCTGTCATGTAGATGTCCTGTTCAACAGATGTTATGTACAGTTATTGTTGAGTTTGCCTACATATAATTGGGTCCTACAATCCCAAAGCAATTGGACAAACTGATATAGGTCACAAAATGACAAAATATATATGAGGAGATCTATGTGACGGACGAACAGCACACTGGCAACATTATGTTGAGTGAGATGGATCCTCAGTTGTACAGGCGCTAATAGTTCAGATCTTCTCTGGCCTTGGGTGAACTAGTTACTTCTTTTATAAATTTCTGGGTAGATACATAGTAGTCTCACAGTGGGGGTTTGAGCCAAAAGAAAAGTGGTTCTCCAAAAAGGCTATTGCGGGAATGATTAGCTCATTTGAGTGACCTCTAGACAAAACGGGCAAAATCATATCCTTTATCTTGTTATTTATTATTCAAGATATATCTCCAGAGAACACTACTAACTAGGTCCTCTGGCAACTCAATCAAACATGTCACACAGACCATGGCGATCCATTTGCTCCTCCGAGGTGTACACGTGCTCCCACAAGGCCGCAATCACGTCTGTCTTGTCATGCATCAATTCTCCACCAAGTTTTGTTGAGCCAGCTGGCATAATAATATTTATGTTCTAATTCTGAGGTTATATTCCTAGCATATGTTTATTAATTATTCTCAGTAACCTATATTTTAAATTACACACAATTTACTTAATTTTCAATATCGAATATGATAGGCTGAAATTAATGGAGTGACGAGCAAGATCAGTAATGAGATTTGGTGGGAAATCGCCGTTGAGAAGTAGTGAAACTGCCGAGGGTCCCCTGGCAGACCACGCTAGTATTTGACCTTCCCACGTGGGTTTAGTAAGATTCCTTATTTGTGCAGCATCGGAATAATTCTGTTACATACATTAATTCTGAATCGCCACCTCATCCTTTGAATTGCCCCCGATACTGAAATACCTGGGACGCAGAGGTGTTTTCAAGGCACTAGGGCCGGGTTATATACTGGCCAAAACCTATTGACGCGTCCTCGTCGAGCGTCCTGGGAACAGGTCCCTTCGGGGTCAGTAGGATCGCCGATTCCTCCGAAGTCGGAGAGTGTCTGCCTGTACGGCGAGGAACCACCAGTCTGCACACCAATAAGCCAGACATGGGACAACGGATACTCACGCAAACCTCAGGTCCGGTATGACATCACACTGATGCTGGACAACAGGATGCCTTCATCCGACATACAGGACTTCGCGTTGGAGCTCAAACCAGCGAACACAAGCAAGCACTGAAATGCATTACGTTAGCAACTAAACTAACCGCTCGATTAGCATATCCTTACTCTACTTTTATAAGGACTAATCAAAAATGCGTTCTAAACCACTTTGCTAAGTGTTCCGGGTATTGCCCATCGCCTACGTCGTCTAAGTTCCACGTTAAGTTAAATTCCGACGCCTTTACCCATTTCCGTGTGTCGTAAGTACTACCAATGCTACCTATAATATTAGCGATCTAGTCTAGCCGTTAGAATCACCTTATTATCGCCCCTCCCCTCCCCTAAACTCTCTTCCGCGACTTAAGTTCACGAAGAAAGATCGGGCGCACACGCCCACGGCAATTATAAACAAATGGATACTATTTATCCTTCATAAAATCAGACCAGACTTGTCCGGTGCGAAAACAAAATGCTCTAGGTTTCTTTTCATATATTATATTTCCCTAATATATTGGCGTAAGAATCGATACATGAAAAAAAAAAAAAACTCACGTGGTGTATTATAAGAGCCTAGGTTACTAACACGTTTGCTATCGCGACGATTCTTTTGCAAAAGAACGATTAACTCCGATGTTTCCCTGACCGGAAGCCGGTTGGACCAGGGAGTTCGTATTCGCTAGTTTCTCAGACCAAACTGCGAAAATGTCGTAGCAACATCTATAGATTTGCGAGGTACCCTAACTCGTACACAGTAACTCTCCCACTATCCCCTTATTAGGAATATCTGTTAGGAGTACTCTACTATAGACATGCCTCATATATATATATATATATATATATATATATATATATATATATATATATATATATATATATATATATATAATATATATATATATATATATATATATATATATATATCATTGGCACCTTGCCGTCTTGACAGACGATAGTTTGTGCTTTAAAAAGGCATAATAACTTTTAACTATGGCGGTAGCGAGTGTGACTGATAAGGCCAATTTGCGCTGTAAATGTCCGTTCACAGTGGGTGCATGTGAACACGTGGTCATTTCCACCATCATGCACCATCTTACGTCTCAAACGCTTGGTGTGTGACTTTTCTGCAATAATTTTCTCCTTTGACTTTATTCCATTTCTGATATTTGCCCTCCATGCAACACGTTCAGCGGCGACTTGCTCCCAATGTGCATTATCAATGCCTGTATCAATCATGTCCCGCTTACACACATCTTTGTATCGTAGTAGAGGCCGACCCTGAGATCTCTTACCCATCTGTAATTCACCAAAAAAGATATCCTTTGGTATTCTACCATCATCCATCCTCCTAAGATGTCCTATCCATCTAAGTCTACGAAGACTGAGCATGGAATAAACTGTCACACAACCTGATCTTTCCAATACTTCAGTATTTGTGATTTTGTCTTGCCACTTAATACCAAGAATTCTTCGCAGACACCGCATATGAAAGCTGTTTAAGTTGTTCTCTTGGTGTGAGTAAGTTGTCCAGGTTTCACTGCCATAGAGAAGAGTACTAAGGACACAGGCTTGATAGACAAGGACTTTTGTTTTGGCAGTAAGCTTCCTGTTCTCCCAGACTCTTTTTCTTAACCTGTTCATTGTTGTTGCTGCCTTACCAATCCGGATGTTGATTTCCTGATCTAGGGATAATTTTCTATTTAACACTGATCCTAGATATGTAAAATGGTCTACTATCTCTAGTTCGGCGTCATCAATAAAGATTGATGGTACCCCATGTGCACCTTGGACATAATCTGTGTCTTCTTTTTGCTAATTGTTAAACCAAATTCAGAACAAGCATTGGAGAATGCAGATAGTAGACATTGCAATTCTTCCTCAGAGTGGGTCGTAACTGCAGCATCATCTGCAAAAAGCAACTCTCTGATCAGTACCCTCCTAATTTTGGTCTTAGCCTTCAATCTCTGAGCATTGTAGAGGCCGCCATCTGAGCGTGAGTGAATGTATATACCACCATCCTGATCATGAAATGCATATTTCAGTAGAAGTGAAAAGTATATTCCAAAGAGGGTGGGAGCTAGTACACAACCTTGCTTAACTCCACTCTTGATCTCAAATTCTTCAGAAGTTGCACCATCAAACTTGATTATACCCTTCATGCCTGTGTGGAACGATTCCACAATGGACAGAAGAGTTGGTGGGCAGCCAATCTTCTTTAGTGCCTTGAACAGACCCTCACGACTGACTAAATCAAATGCCTTTGTGAGGTCGATGAAGGCAATAAACAGTGGTTGATTCTGTTCACGGCATTTTTCTTGCATTTGTCGCAATGAGAATATCATATCAGTGGTAGACCGGTTCTGTCGAAAGCCACACTGTGATTCGGGGTAGACTTGATCTCCTAGGACTTGAAGTCTGCGCAGAACAATTCTGGCAAATACTTTTCCAACAATACACAGAAGTGAGATACCCCTATAGTTGTTGCAGTCGCTCCGATCGCCCTTGTTCTTGTACAGTGTTATGATGCTTGAATCTTTGAAATCCTGTGGGACTTGTCCTTCACGCCAGCATAGCTCTATTAGCTGGTGGATCTGTATAGTGAGTGTGTCTTGCCCACTCCTGATAACCTCTATTGGAATCCCATCCTTACCTGGAGCCTTGCCAGATGCAAGTTCATTTATAGCACACTTAACTTCTGTTATGGTGGGAAGTGTGTCCAGGTGGTCAAGAGTTGGTAGAGCCTCTATGGCGTTGAGGGCATCATCCGCTAGTTTGGTCTCACTTGAGTAAAGCTCCAAATAGTGCTCTACCCATCTGTCCATCTGCTGTTTCTTATCAGTGATGATTTCTCCAGTCAAGGTTTTCAATGGTGCACTTCTTTTGATCACTGGACCACAGGCTTTCTTTATTCCTTCATACATGCTTCTTATGTCTCCCTTATCACTTGCGATTTGAATGGACTCACATAACTTGATCCAATAATCATTTGCACACTGCCTGGCAGCCTTTTGCACATCCTTCCTAGCTTGCCTAAGCTCACTCAGAGTGTTACGCGTTGGTCTTTCCTTGTTTCTTAAGAGAGCTTTCTTCTTCTTATCAATCAAGGGCTGCAGAGTCTCGCTGTTGGCTGCAAACCAGTCCTGCCTCTTATGATCCACAGTGCCGTAAACCCTTACGGCAGTTTTATAAAGAGTTTCCTTAATTTGACCCCACTTTTCATTTACTGTACAATTTTCTGGTGTATCAGTGAAAGCGTCTTCAAGTTGCTGTTGAAACTGAAAGCACTTTTCAGGATCATGAGTGTTAATAATATTAATCCTGAGGCTAGATTTGTGTTTAGCTGTGTAGATTCTCTTTGGTCTCAGTCTAACCATTGCAACAACCAAAGAATGATCCGTATCACAGTCAGCACTGTGGTAACTACGAGTCAATGATATATGGTTCAGATGTTGTCTCCGTGTGATGATGAAGTCCAGCTGGTGCCAATGGCCGGATCTTGGATGTTTCCATGTGACCTTATGCATCTCTTTTGTTTAAAAAAAAGAGTTTGTAATACATAGGTCATTACTGGTGCAATGCTCCAGCAGCCTTTGCCCATTTTTATTCATGCGACCGATGTTGTATTTTCCAAGGGACACTGGCCATGAACTCGAGTCCTTGCCCACACGAGCATTGAAATCACCGAGCATATAAATGTAGTCAGATTTTGGAACTGCCTTGATCACGGAGTCTAACTCCTCATAGAACGAATCCTTCACATCATCAGAGGAATCGAGTGTCGGTGCATATGCAGTAATAATGGTGGCAAACCCACAAGAGGTTGCCAAGCGCAGGGATAATAGTCTTTCATTTCCTCCTGCTGGAATTTCAAACATTCCCAGTAGCGAATTCTTCACTGCAAAGCCCACACCGTGTTGCCTTTTTTCTGCCTGCCCTCTACCCTTCCAGAAAAAGGTGTAGTGGTTTTCCCTGAGTGACCCTTCCTCAGCGAGGCGAGTCTCCTGCAGGCCAGCAATATCAATGTTTAGACGATTGAGTTCGGCATCAATCACAGCCGTTTTTCTCACATCGTCAATATTGGTCAAGTCAGTGGAAAATCCTGGACACATGGTTCTCACGTTCCAGGTTGCAAGCCGTAGCTTAGGGACGCAGAGGTGTTTCCAAGGCACCAGGGCCGGGTTATATACTGGCCAAGACCTATTGACGCGTCCTCGTCGAGCGTCCTGGGCAACAGGTCCCTTCGGGGTCCTGGCTAAGGTCAGTAGGATCGCCAATTCCTCCGAAGTCGGAGAGTGTCTGCCTGTACGGCGAGGAACCACCAGTCTGCACACCAATAAGCCAGACATGGGACAACGGATACTCACGCAAACCTCAAGTCCTGTATGACATCACACTGATGTTGGACAACAGGATGCCTTCATCCGACATACAGGACTTCGCGTTGGAGCTCAAGCCAACGAACACAAGCAAGCAAGCCGTAGCTTGAGGTTTCTATTTTTATTTTTGTTTGTACCTGGTGCATTGGTTTTACAGCCTGCGATTCAGATTTTGTCCTAGCCCCAAGCACCCATTGAAGCAGGCAGGCTGTGGCGGATCAGCACCCAATTGGCTGGGGGCTGCCCAGCTTGAGGCGGGCGGTAGCTGATCAGTGACACCTATAGGTGTCTCCCACTGTCAGAGGCAACGCGTGGCGCCCCATGTCTATGCCAACTGACAAGGACTTATAACCCGTAACAGTTGCCTCTCGCTTTGATTCCGAGACCAGTTAAGACCAGGGATGGAGTTATTGCCTCTCCATAGCACAAAGCCTGGGCTAAAATATAGAGATCATGTGTTGCCCATGCAGCATGATCCCTCTCTCGGCCTGCCTAGTTTACTCCAGAGGAAAGGTAACACCCCTACATCTGGAACAAGACAAGCTGCAGAAGCTGCCGGATCAGCAAAGCAATGCTCTAACTGTCCGCCTGTCGGAGCTTCGATCCTAGACCAGTCGCCAACCAAGGCTTAGGGCCTGGTCTGCCCTGCCATGACATTTTGTCTTTAGCTTGCATTTCCTCGCACCAGGGTAAGGCTTGTACCCTCCCAATTGCGCTCTTCCGCCCGAAGCCGTTGGCACAATGTGGGGTGTCGGGTTTGGTAAGCGCCGCCCAACGTTCAGCGCTAACAGAAACCAGGTAGTACCGTCTACTGTTATACGGTAGCTCAGTCATATCTGACTAAGACCTGACAATCATATATATATATATATATATATATATATATATATATATATATATATATATATATATATATATATATATATATATATATATATATATATATATATATATTGCATCAAGATTTTAAAAAGGTCTATCCCCATCTTAAGCAACATAAGAGGGGATGCTGGGGACTTCGTCACAATGGTGTTGGAAAAGATTGTTGCCGGTAATCTGCAGGTCTAGTTGGAAAACGAAGAGCTACTCCCAAGAGGACTGGTGAGTTACCGGCCAGGGAAGAAAACGTGGCCACACGCGGGTTTTGATGTTAATGATGGGTTCCTAAATAGACAAGAAATAATGACAGTGGCATTTGATTTCGAGGACGCATATAACAGAGTCAAATTTGATCCATTGATGCACACACTTATGGAGAATGGCCACCTTGGATAGGGAATTGGGTAGCAGTTAGCCTGTACTCTCGTAGAGTTGATTTCCGCCTAGTTTCATGGACCTTCGTTATTACCTCAGGTTTACCAGAAGAATCTGCAGTCACACCTGTGCTATTCAGATTGGCTGGGTCTGTACCACTGGATTGGGCACTGGTGCATGGTACGGCAGGTGTGATCAGGGCCCTTTGGGACCATGTGAAATGTGATGTAGAACGGGTAAACTTTCAAGGCTGCGAGAGAATAGTGCGGGGAGTGACCAGAGAAAATGGACGACACTCAGCACTCAAGGAAAAGCCAAACAGACGTATTATCAAACTGCAACTGATACCATTGGTATTGGGACTTTTCGCTGACTGTTGATGTTGGGAATAGAGTGGATATCATCATCATGTGCCATGTAGATAAGCTTGGGATGTCACGCTTCGCCAGCTTACACGATCACTAGAGTCGTGGATCAGCTCTGTGTTCTTGTCTCGACCATACTACGTGGTCAAGATATCCAGGTATTTATTTCTCTGCCTTCCCCTTGTTCGCGGTTCCAATTTCACGGCAATGGGTCGTCCCCATTACGCTCCGTTCCTGTGCCAGTGAATATCACACAAAATGCTCCTCACTGCCCAATGTGAAAAGTAGAAAAGTTAGAAGTATCGGCAATCCGACAGCCCGCATATGTACACTGTGTATAATGCCGCCGCCAGAAGGTCAACACAAAAGTCATCCACGAAAATATAGTTCATCCCCGATGTAATCGGCAGTCACCAGAAAGACTTCTTTGACCCGGGTTTTATCCCATATTCCTCGGTCTCGTTCCGCAGGGAGACTCGCCGAAAGCGCCGCACAAAGCACGAACTCCGTAGCTCCAGCGGCTGCTCCCAGGAGTCTAACGAAAAACGCACTCGTAAACCGAAAAGGCAAACAAGTTAATTCAGCAACATCCGGTCGCCATTGTTGCGAAGATTCAGTTCACGCTTGTGACGAAATGATCCAGTACACGTGCCTTCACACTGGGGAAATCGCTATCGGCCGGCGCTAGGCGAGTGGTCTTCCGTCCATGCTAATTATATCCTGGGGGAACCCGTCTAAATTTGTCTGTTCTGGTCGTTTCTCGAAACGCCGAGAGAAATGATCGTTTGAGTTTGCGGGATGTCCCCAGTCGCGTAGGACATCTCGCAACAGGTGTATCTCGGGAATTTGGTTTTCTCCATGAGACATTAGAAATTCAAGGGTCGAGGTGGAATTCGAAATTCCACGGGTTAGCTTAGTTTGTCTCAGTCGCCAACCTCCAGCCAACCTAGGCGGTCACAATGTCAGACCTGTAGAATTGATGTCTTCAAGGTGAACCAGAGCCCGACAACTATACAGCTAATATTTGCCGTGTCTCTAGACACAAGGTAATTGAAATAAATAGTTAGTATTTGTTCTTACCGAACTGCAATCCGGTAAAATAATATTTACCGGTACGCTATCTTTTCCGTCCGATCTCATGAATAATTAATTAGATTTACTGATCGGTCTAATGCGAATCTAGGCCAGAGGCCCAATGTTCACTACAGGTGTTTCCCAGGCTAGCACACTGTTGCGTGTGTAGATTAGATTTACTTCTAAGTCCTTTAAGCAGGCGTTGTAGAAGGAAATAAACATAATCTTAGTATGTTGCTAATATTCACATTTATTTGTTAAAGCTATATAATTGCTAGGAAAGTGTCACTGCTATTTGTGAGTGTACTTTTGTCAATCTTATAACTGTGTGCTTGACAGCTGTGTTGAACCACTTGTTTATTGATCGAATAGTTAGATAGTACTGTGACAGATGTCTTAGCTATCTAATGATGTGTTATATGCTTTAGGTAGTTAGCAATGTGGTATATCGGTAGCTAGTTAATAATGTGTTATATGTTTTAGTTAGCTAGTAATGTGTTATATGCTGTAGCTAGTTAATCCTATGATGTATGCTTTAGCTAGCTAGTGATGCGGCAAATGCTTTTGATAGCTAGTGGTGTGTGATATGCTTAGCTAGATGAAGCTGTGCTATTTCAAGGAACCAAGGTGTTGTGTGATTTAATATGAACGTGCAGTGAAATGATTGCTGTGTTAAGGATTGTGCTGTTACTCTTTCTATATAGGAGTAGCGTGTAGTTACAAGGATTAAGGATAGTTATTTATTGCCTGTGGAATTGCGATGCTCTTACTACTTGCTAAATCCGAATGATTGACCGGTAGTGAGACGACGCGTCGTAACCAAGGGCGTTGCGTTTGTACCGAACAATATTCGAACGACACGTTTAATACTATTGCTCTACTCCTCTTTGTAAACCCGATCCTGTTAGTGGGGGAATATCTACTAGGGGGAGGGGCTAATAGGAGAGGGCTTGGCTACACTTACAGGTAGACATGGGATTTATAGGATGAGGTGCCGGATCCAATTCTAAATGGGATGACTCTTGGCCCAATACGCCATGGAAGCCGTTAACTCTTTATCCACAGCTGATCTGTGGGAAAAGGACAACGGGGAGTGGATTGCCACCAATATTGGATAGACCTGTGCAGTCTTGACCTTCAGATGATGGGGATCATCAAGAGAGGTTACTATCTGTTCTGGGACAGAGATCCCAGAACCAACGCGTTGTTTGTTATTTAATTTAATAATACTGTTGCGTTATAAGTGAATTATGATTTAATTAATTAATTAATTAATGGGTTAAGTAATTAATTAATTGTTGAGTTATGATGTTGAGGAGGGATTGTCCGGCTGGACACCTCCCAAGTAAATAAAACTATTACACCGAATTAGGGAGTAGGTGTATTATACTGTTGTAGATGGAGGATAGATGGAGAAAGAAGATAGCACCAGGTAGTAGACTCCCATGACCAGGGTCAGACGGACTACACCAGTTCTTTCGGAACAGATGATGCCAGACGAGATATTCGACTAGCTGCTTACTCATTGATGCACCCTCATGCACAAACATCCTTGCCAGGATAGATTATCTATATACCATGTTGTGATGAGTGTATATAAATAGTTCTGATGTGTGTGTGATGTTTATGTGCATGTAAGTCGTAGTTGTAGCCGCATGCTCTAACCGACCTCCTTGTTTTCAGGATCTGTTTTGTTTGCTGAAGATTCTGAAGTGACATTATGAAACTCTTATGGACCAGCTCGCTCCAGTGCAAATCATTATAATGTATTGTGGCTATACTGGGAGTGGTTCCATGATCATTGAATAGACAAAGTCAATGCATACGAGACACGGGAGTTATGAGATATATCACGGTGTGTTCAACCAGGGACAACCGTGAAGAGTCTGACGGTAGGTTGACCGATCCAGATGGGATCTGCAGCTGATGCGTCTAAAATGGACTTGCGCCTGTAAGGTATTCAGGTATACTCATATTATTACTCTGAGTGAGGACTCTATGTGTTAGTGATGATACCTATTCAAAGTGAGTATTCTGAAGTGAACTTGTAAATATTCAACGAAGATGGCAAGTATCAAAATGTTTTGGACCCAGCCGGGTCTTAGGGATGTTGACAGTGTAGAGAGCTACCCAGCTTCAAGATTATCCTACAAGTCTGAACATCTTGACAACATTGAACTTGACAGGAGTTATCCAACTCCAATGGTAGTCTGCAGTTATGATGAACTCATGAACACTGTTTTGGTAGATAGCTACCACACTCCAAGGTTAGGTTGGTGAGAACAGCCCAGTGACAGTGCTAGTGTTCGGAGCCACCATGCTCCTATTGTGTGCTGTTGATTAGATCATTCAATTGACTTTATTCTGCTGAAGAGCTACCATGCTCTAGTATTGCTCTGCAGGGGTTAACATCAGAGTGGACGCCTAGAACCCTAGGGTCGCCCTGTTTCATCAGTAGTGAGAACTCTGTTGTGGTTGATTACGTCACCGGGTGACGACATCAAGTAATTGTGTTGAAGCATCAGTCGGATATTGGGCAAAAGCATGGCTGGCCCGATTTCTTAAACCAGGGGAACTTGGAAGACGCCGGCAGTTAGAGGTCCACAGTACAGGAAGTTGGCCGGGTGAGTTCACAGCAACGACTGGACGAACACACGAACAAATGTCACATACTACATGATGAACGACAGATCATCTTTAGTTCTTCTCACCCCTCTACTTTAGAGATGTACATAGACATTCTTCTATCCAGGCTTTTCAGCCATTTCACACTGAATTTATTTTGAATTATTTCGAAATTAAACTTTGATTTTGTTATCATGCCTTTGAGTGAGGATACGACTGTTGTCTTGTCCGAGACCCCTGTGGATGGGTATCCATAGGTGGGTAGAGAAGAACAGGTGTCCGGGCTCGTATGGAGCCTAGTAGACGGAAAGTCCTAGTGAGGTGGTGGGAGTAAGTGCGGGGGATATATCTAAGTGTACATTACCATTCCAAGCCCCCGGGGTCTTGTTACAATCATGAAAATAATGTTAGCAGATTACACAATGACGAACAATATTTTCTCATGCCATATCAAACATGCCGGCCGGTCTCCATTGCAAAGGTGTTAACAACTGTCTCCGTAACCCCGTATATCCACGTGAGGAACACAGCTTGCGAGATTCGGTAGCGGATCGCGTCGCGTTGGTTAATTACGGGGTATGTGAGCCGGTCATTCAGAAAGCAACTGCAAACTACTGAGCATGATCTTGCCAAGGATATCAACAACAGCTGAAAAATGCTGGTGTTAACTGCAACGTCATGTAAAGGATATTCAACTTTAAATAAAATATATATATGAAACATATTCGTGCCGTTAAGCAAAGTTGTCTTTTTACGGATAAGGAAGGAAGACTTCCGGTTCAAGATGGCGACGGACAGTCGTGTTGTTTTGTGAGCGTAACTTTTTCGCGTAGGAGATGGATTTATTCATCTCTTGCGTGTAATGTGTGTGCCAGGATGTAAAACCAGGAGTTTCTACTCAAGATCTGCGCCCGATGCTACGAAGTTTCGAGCATTGAGCGAATCAATCCTTGAGTGAATGTTTCGCAGCGTGTATGTGGTTCTGTGGTGATCGGTTTTTCAACATGGCGGAACAGCGTGTGTTCTCCGAGCGGTGGGCAGTAAACCTAATAAGGCGACGTGGGCGCCGGACATGCCGCAAACGGCAAGGTAAGCATGGTGATTTAAGACGTTTTAGACTCAAGTGTGACCGTCTGGGCCTCAGGAATATCCGTATTCTATATTGGAACTTTGCCAGCGTAAAACAACGGGGCCCTATTCTAGAAAACCTAGTTTACAGGAATGACATTGTAGCGCTCCAAGACGAGGCTGGGTGATCAGATACTCCGAATTGCCAGCTTCAAATGTTTCTACAACAGGCGACACCTGGGAATGGCGATTCTCATTCGCGACAGCATGGTGGCGACAGAGCTAGACATGTTCAGTTGGGACAACGACGACATACAAATACAGGCAGTAAGAGTTCAATCCAGTCTATGCCCGCAACGCGAGTGTGGATTCCCAGAAGAGGCAGTGCTTAAGTGACATATTAGGTCACGAGAGAAATGTTATTTTCTGCGGCGATTTCAACGCCAAAGGCAGATTATGGGGAAACATTTCCTCCAACACACAGGGGGAGGAGCTCGAGACTGCCTTGAAACCATTGACCTGGTTTGTATCAACAGTGGCTGTGTCACCAGGACAGCAAGCCGTCCAGGTGATGAGGACAGTGCAATTGATGTGTCGCTGGTTTCTCTTTCACTCACGACATTGTGTAGATGGGCTGTCCTAGGGCACCACAGCAGCGACCACCACCCTTGCAGCATATTGGTCGAGAAAGGCAGAACCAGGCAGCACAAGTTAACGGTCAAGACTTTCCAGTATGACAGTACAGGGCGAGATGTAGTGAGTAAAATAAGACGTGACAAGCGCAGAAAGCTTCAGGGCAGGAAAAAAAGCTGGGAGCAGCCACCTTGGTGAATTTCGAGGTGGAGAAGGCTTGGGTGGATAAGCGTAGTGCTGTAAGGAGATGGCAAATGCCAAGAAGAACAGAGCTGGTCCATCCTAGTCCCTGCATGCACTTAGAAAGAGAGATGTACACAAAAGTTAGCTATTTCAAAAAAACTGGTCAAAAAGTGAAAAATGGGAAGAGGTATGTCAAAGAGTAAGCACAGACAGGTCACTGAAATTGTTCTGGCGACTACATAAAAGCATGAGTGGGGTAGTCAAGAAAAAGAACATTTCTGACTTACAAGGTGCTGACCTCATCTGGCAGAGGACTGACGAGGACAAGGGCAAACCCCTCTTCGAACGCTATCTAGAGCAGAGCAACCAGACAGACATGGGAGGCCGAAATCTTGCCAAGGAGATCACCTCAGACAGATGCAAGGCCCAGAACATTTCGGATGAAGACACAGTGACAATGAAAGATATCAAGGCTGTATTTCGACGATCAAACACCATCGCTCCAGGGCCAGGATGGCATAAGATACGACGACATCAATTGGTGTACCGACAACGAGCTAGAGAATCTAGCAGACATGTACAACAACAGTATAGGGAGTGCTAGCATCAAGGAGGAGTGGTTACACAGCTATCTGATTCCCTTGCCGAAGCCTGGCAAAGACCACACAAAAATTCAGGGATATCGAGTTATAACCATGCAGAATACAATAGGCAAGCTGCTGGAGAAGTTAATTGCCAGGAAAATATCAAGCCAGCTAGAGAGGCAAGGTGTTTTCCCACCTACCCTGGGTGGGTACCGTCCAAAAAGAGAAACCTGGACCAATGCAGCAGTTTTTGCCCATGATGTCTATGAAGGTTTCCACTCAGGCATTGAAACCTTTGCTGCAGCGATTGATCTTGAGGACGCGTACAACAGAGTACCATTGGATTTTTTAATGCTTCAGCTTCTTGAACTCAAAATAAGTCCATTCCTCCTTAATTGGATCGCTGCAGCCCTCTTCCAACGGAAAGTAGTTTTTAGATGTGGCAGTTGGACTTCGGAACCAACAACAATATATCCTGGCCTACCACAGGGATCACCATTATCTCCGGTACTGTTCAACGCCTACACAGTGAGAATCACCAGTGAGCAGATCACTGGACCTGGTAGGACATTGTCATATGCCGACGATGTTTTAGTGTATCGTCAGGGTAAGGATAGAGATCAGGTTGCTGTGGAACTACAAACCGAACTCAATCGCATAAGTACTTGGTGTGATGAAGCTGGGGCAATGGTCAACCCAACAAAGGCAACAGTGACTTGGTTCTCGTTGAATAATCATATTGTCAACACTCCAACACCAACTGTAAAGCTGTGTTCAGAGACGGTGGAAAGAACGCAGGCAATGAATTACCTGGGGATACGGTTTGATCGAAGCCTTGCTTATAATGAGCACATAGACCAGGTGATAACAAAGGCCAAGCAGGGTTTGGCTGCGATGCGGGTGATGGCGGCAGCAAACTGTGAGCAGCGCCATCTATGTCTTCTGTACGAGGGGCTGGTCATGTCTGTTTTTGAGTACTGCGATGGCAATCCTGACTCTCAGCCGTAAGCAGATAGAAAGGATGGAAAGGATACAGAATGAAGCTATGCGCATTATTCTTGGATGTACAAGAGATACAGCATGCAGGGCGATGCGCTACCTTCTTGATTTTCCAACCATTGAAGACAGAATACAAGTTTGCAGAGCACGCGCCTACCTCAGAGTTAACGCAAACACACAACATCCACTGCATAGTGAAATTATGAAGGTGAAGGGCAGCAGGTTAAAAAGAGGACGGTCGTGGATGGGTCAAGCCGAAGACATTCTTCAACAGGTGTGTTCACTTGAGGACTTAGAACCTGGCGAGGAGTGGGTACAAGTGCCAACAGATTTCTGCACATCCTTTTCAGTTTGCATCCAACTAGATAGAAAATGCAGACAAGAAAATCCGGCTGCTGTGGAGGCTGAAGTACAAGCGTTGATTTTCGAGAATTCGCTAGACGGTGATGCTGTCATCTACACAGATGGGTCGGTCGTCCGACATGTGAGAAGCTCATGGGCCTTTACGGCTCGGGCCGGAGGGAGAATTGTGAAGGAGGACTCTGGTGCTTTTACTGAAACCACAAGTAGCCTGACTATGGAAGTCATGACAGTAAGTAAAGCAATAACATGGCTCGAGACACAGACATTCACTAGGGCTTGTTTCCTTAGCGACTCAATGAACATGATCAAGAGGATAGAGGAGGGGTCGATCCGAAGAGAATGGTTGCTGCCTCTGGAGCGGTCTCGGCTGGCAAAGATTAGTTTCATCTTCGTGCCAGGGCATGCGGGAGTACAAGGAAATGAGCGGGCTGACAAGCTCGCAGGTGAGGCTTCTGTGGAGGGCGGACGCGCCATGGACCAGGCTGACATTCTGAATGCTCTACGAGAAGTAAGACTTTTGCGAAAGCCAAGTGATCACTGTGAATCTACAACCATGGCCAGACTGCGAGAAGCAGCAAATTAAAAGAGGGGTGGCCAAACAAGAACACTACGCAGGAAGCCAAAGAAGATTGATAAACCAACACAGAACTGGTGTCGTTAGCCGCTACACGCTGCGGGATTTGCTGAGGAGGGGATCCGAGCACTTATGGACTGAATGGTTCGATGTGCAATGAGGATGACTAACTAACTAACTAACTAACTAACTAACTAACTAACTAACTAACTAACTAACTAACTAACTAACTAACTAACTAACTAACTACCTAACTACTACCTCACTACCTAACTAACCTACCTACCTACCTAACTAACTAACCAACCAACCAACCAACCAACTAAGCAACTAAGCAACTAACCAACTAACTACCAACTAACTGACAAACTAACTAACTAACTAACTAACTAACTAACTAATCTGTTTTCCCGTATTGAATTCACGTCACGTTACTGCTTGATTTAGCCGAATACATTTTGGTACGAAGCTTGGACCGAATACGCGATGAATTATTGAGAATAATTATACCCGTTGGTAATTTTCTTTGCCATGGGCAAGACAGCGCCCAAAACCGATTAAATAACTTAAAGGTTGGAGAGCTAGGCAAGGTGTTAACACAAGTAACTACAACAGTTAGCAATTGGTAAAAGCGACAAAGGTCCCGTCAATTAAGAGAACTGTGGACACGTGAAACATATAATGCGAATTCCCAAGAGTACGGGCAACGTAACGGGCTCGACTACAAGCAGGTGCGGAGATAGAATATTTGTTACAGAACATCCGTCCGGATAGGAAAAATCGATGTCGGCAATTTCTTCAAGTCAGTGTACTGATGGTGCAGCAAGTACACACGTTATCTTCATTATTTTCCACTTTATTTTACAGTAGTTGGTACAACGATCACGGAACAGTCATAACATCTGATGGAAGGTGACTTGAAGAGATTAGAACGAAAATCGCTGTATAAAAGGTTGCTGTTTATCACCTCATCTGATCTTGTTCCTCTTGTACCTTGCGGTGTCGAGGTGAAGTATAAACAGAGGGAGAGTGCCTGTTTATGGGCTTCACGTATAAGGATTCCCATGGACTGTTAGTCCCTCTGTCCATCGTTTACATGGTCTGCCTCTTCTGGTTTCATTTGGTTTGCACATCATGGTCGATGTTTGCAAGATAAAAAAAATTTCTAGTTCTGATAGCGGCATATCCCTAACAGGATGTCGCATTCAATTCAATATTATTGTCCTGGTTGTGATTTCTTGGCAAATTTATGTTCAGTAGTTTGCCATTGATTTCTGAACGACCAGCACTCATAACATTTTATGAAAACCAACGCAAGGCGGTCTGCTTCCACATTACCCGCAGCTGTGTTTCGAACACTGTGTGTGGGATTGCGAACTGCGCCCATAACACCTTCGCCACGGAGCCGGTCAGGGCATGAAACACCGTCATTCATTCATTCATTCATTCATTCATTCATTCATTCATTCATTCATTCATTCATTCATTCAGTAGCATGCCCTTTTATAGAACCTCGCTCCGATAACAACCGCCCGGAAACTTCTCGGTCAAAAACAAGATGTCTCGCATCCGATACACCCATCTGGAGATCAACCGCTACATACTGAACCCATCTTCTCTTTGGCCTTCCTCTTCCTCTCTTCCCAGGCATATACCCTTCCATTATATAATATAATCATATAATCAGATTGCTACTGGAACTATTAGTGTTGGAACTCTTCGCTGGTTGCTGAGGATGGGGACGGAGCGCTTATGGGAATGTGCCGAATGCTGTGATGTCGGTTCCTAGATCAATCAATCAATCAATCAATCAATCAATACCCTTCCATTATTGTTTTCTCCAAACTATCATGACGTTTCAAGTGACCAAAATATTTAAGTTTTCTTTGTTTTATCGTCTTTATTAGCCACACTTCTTCAGTATTCATATTTGTTCATTTGTTCTTTTCTGTATCCAAGATATTCTTAGAATCCATCTGTAACATTTATATTCAAAGACATTTATGCGCTGTTCAGCTTGTTTAGTAAGTGTCCAGGTCTCACAGGCGTATGTTGCAATGGGAAAGATGCATGTTCTTAAAAATCTAATCTTTGTAGTTGTATCTGTCCCACGCTACAATTTATTTACTTGTTTTAATTTACATACTCACTAATAAAAACAGTCAAATGCAATGAGAAAAGGATAGTTAAAGGACTATATAGAACCTATACTGTTGTATGTGTGTACAACACGGACGATAAGCAGACAAGCTGAGAAACAGCTCATGGCAATTGAAATTAGGTTGTGAGGAGAAATAAACTAGACAATTTCGTGACAGCTAGCCAGGATTATGGGAAAAGAGCAGGCGAAGGCAAATTGATAAAGCCTTGGAAAGATGGGCACCATGACATAAAGAGGAAAACACAAGACTGATACAAGGCTCTGGTGATCGTATGAGGCTTATCAGCATGGCACACGATGATGAGTCTCTTTGATACCTACTACAATGTGTTTGTAAAGTCTCACTACACTTTGTATGTAGACCAAATTTGAAAAAAAATTGAAGCACATGGCATCATCAAAAAATGTAATCCACAATCCACTGTTAAGCAATATGCTAAAATAAAAAAAAAATAGATTTTTGTTTGTTTGTTGAACAAGCGTTTCGAAATGGTGGTCGATACACACAGAAATAACAACAGAAACTTTGCAGAAGGTATTTGACAATATGAAGAGATGTGTACAATCATATCTTGAAGCCCGTGGAGGACATTTCCAACACCCGTTAGAGTGAATATTTCATTGGTACTTTCCAGCTTCCCCAAAACAGCTTTAGACCATAACAGTAACTATTGCAAATAACTGAATGAACGTTTCAGCACATTTTTGATGACGTCATGCACTTTATTTTTCAAATTTGACCTACACACAAAGTGTAGTGAGACTTTACAAACACCCTGTACTTTCCCCTAGGGTCATTAGGCTGGAGTTTGTGGACAGGGAAGTATCTCAAACCCTGGAGGCAACATGACCAGCCTCAGCCGAGTCCTAGCCAGTCTGTACATCATCATCTTCTTCCACTTTTGCCGTCAAGCGTCGTGGGGAGGAATAATTGGCGTTCCACCGCCCGATGGGTGGAAATTGACGATATCCAAGATGGCGGAGTAAATAGTGTTCGTTGCGATCTGGAGAAATAATTATGTGTTTTGTATGTGCTTCTTAAGATCAATGTGTTCAAATAAGGATAACCTATGACAGGTCCAGCAAACCGGTAGGAATTTATTTGTTCAAGTACTATTACTCAAAAAGAAAGAGAAAGAGTGATGAGGTGCTACATAGAGCCTGTTCTTTTGTATGGATGTGAAGCTTGGACAATGAGCAGACAAGCTGAAAAACATCTGATGGCTGCAGAAATGTGGTTTCTGAGGAAAATGCAAAGAATACCATGGACAGACAGAAAAACCAATGACCAAGTCCTACAAGAAACAAATGAAAATCATAAATTGATTAGAGAAATTAGACGTAGATAGGCAAAATTGTTTGGCCATGTTATGAGAAGAAATAAATTAGAGAACTTGGTGGCAACTGGTAAGATCGATGGGAAGAGAACAAGGGGAAGACAGAGAAGTAAATACCTGGATGGCTTGACCAAGTGGCATGGTGGAGACGAGAACACCGAGCTGATCCACGACTCTGTTGATCGAGTGAAATGGCGAGACATGACCGTCCACGCTTACCGGCATGGCACATGGTGGATGGAGGAGATTAAGAACCAGCACTAGTAGTAGATTAATTTATTTGGTTGTTTCGGGATTTGAAGTGTGAAGATTGAGCACAACCAACTACTGGCAACGCTGATCGTATTCCGGTACAAACCTCGGGCTTGTCCACGTCAGACTGGAAGCACTAGACTCGAGTTTCGCTCTCGTTTCAGCTCGTCAGTAGTGCATATCCCTGACCGGACCCGGGATCGAACCTCGGATCAATGGCGTGTGAGGCGGATGTGCAACCACTTGACCACGCGGCTCATGCTAGACGCGACCAAGTTATCACACTAGATATCACAGCGTCACCCATCGAAGGCTATAGCTTAAAGTTTGCCCGATCACCGCGACTGACATCCGTCCATCGATGTCTGTACGTGCAGTGCCGCATCAGACCCGGTTACGTCCTAGTATGTCTCCACAGATGGGAAGTTTCAGTACGGACCTCGCACACCCCGTCGGTTTATGAGATTGGAGAAGGGAAGGGGGATACTGAAACACAGTTCCCGCGGATATAGTACTTTGGTACCGGACAGGGGATGAGTCTCTGCCCCAATACACTTTTTTAGACGCAAATCCGTTTCTGTACTCAGGCGTACTGACAGCCATTCCCCAGACTTATAGGTACAATTGTCTTCACCAACCAACCAACCAGCCATCCAGCCAGCCAGCCAACCAACCAACCAAGCAACCAAGCAACCAACCAACCAACCATATTTATAACTTGTCACCGTTTCCAGAGTCTATCCCCTGTACCGTAGCTTTCTATAGATCGAGGGATCCGCGCCTATCCCATTACTGAATGGTTGTAAATGCTGTCCCTTGGAGTACCTGTTTTCGTGACCAAACTGCACTCGATGTTGTTGGATGGTCGGGTGGTCAGTTGGTCAGCCTGGGGATGACTTCAGGTTCCAACTATTGAGTCCGCTGCGTTGACGTTTAGAGACGTTCCAGAGACTGTCTCACTAGCCATACAACCAATCAACAACATAAATCATCGAGTGCCCTTTTGGACGAATTGGTGGCCAATCTTCCTCTTCTGTAACGAACGATGAGAGCTGGCATCGAACCTTCTTTGACTGTCAGCAACTCACTTGCGACAGGCATACAAGGATTCCCTTCTTTTGTACTACACGAAAGTGACAACTCGTATTGTTTGCAAAAGGATACATTTTTATTCGGAGCTGATCATACAATAGCTCCACGAGCGGAATATCACAACGGTATTATACATCATAGAATGTGATGACGATAAGATGGAATGAGGAGATGATATAAATATTATAACCACTGAAGCTAAGCTAGACTATTATAACTATTATACTGTCCTTCACAACTACAAAGCATCCCTAGCGGAATACACGTCTGATTCCTTCGCCGTCCGGTCTCTGTCTGAGCCCGCTGAGCGTGGCGTGTTCAGCCACGAGCAATTTAGCTCAGCGTGCGTTCGTTGGTTTACGTGCTGGGCACTGGGCTGTGTTGACCAGAGTTACTTGGTCCTTACCTCGTGAACTGGGTTTCCCAGTCTCTTGGGTAACCCCGCTCATCTGCACTGGTTGCCCTCCTTGTTGACACAAGGGTGTCCCGTTATAGCTATTTATAGCGTTTGTGTCTCTTCTGTCTGGTCTCCTGTCCTGTTACGTCACTTGCCCTCTCCCTAAGCTCTATTTTAGCTCTCCTTAGCTCAGAGTTCTCTGCTAAGTCTTTGACATTGACCATTTTCATACTATTGTCAATGTAGTATTCTAACCATTACACCAACGCACTCGCTCTCTTCCGACCTAGTACCGAAGCACAGTCTTCTCGGGGATTGTATTCTAGAACTGTTGTTTGCGCGATTCAAGCACAAGATACAAGAACCAGCTTGGTGTGCAATGTTGATCCCCTCTACGTGGAGTTTCTCGTGTAAACACTAGTCTGGTTCACAATAGAAGGAGCGGTCATGGTCTCCACCGTGATTAAGCTGGCTGACGACTACAAACTGTGCGTACTGTGCGTCTGTACGAGAGTCCCAGTAATTCTTCAAGAAGGTGGTAGACAGCAACGAAGTCTTGCACTCAGTCTTTGGCGGGCTCACAAGTATGATCCGAATGGTTGTGTGTTAGTGTGTGTGTGTGTGTGTGTGTGTGCGCGCGCGCGTGTGTGTGCGTGCGTGCTTGCGCGTGTGTGTGTGTGTTGATCGTAGGCCGGGGTGAAATCGGAAGGTGTCAGTAGAAAGATGGCCACCATGAGAACAGAGCATATAATCTCCGTCTCCTCATCTAAAACAAACCAATTCTGGGTGGAAATATTCAGCAGGGAGGAATTCGCAGGACAAATGATACAACGGGACAAATTAACGCAATGCCAAAGACATTGATCAGTAAATGAACTGATCTTCTTTCTCTCCTCCTTCTCCTCCTCAACCTTCTCCTTCTTCTTTCTCACCCCCCCCCCCAATCACATCTCCCCCTCTCGTCATGTCTTGTTTTCAGCGGCATGAGACCAACCTCCCCAAGACACCTCCTACGACAGGCATGTCAGATTGCGGTGTTACCATTCTTTACTTCCCTAATGGTCTCCGGTGAGCCCCGGGCAAACTGTACTGATAGTGAGTAGTAACGATTGTGTGAGGTGGCTGGTGAAACATGATCTCCGACGCCTGGAGACTTCCTCCAAGATAACGAGCATTGGATGACCCACCTAGAGCTGCACTCCCAACACTTAGAAAGTAGATGGACCCCTGCTATATCTGCAACAGCGGGGTCTTAACTCGCACAGCTTTACATTCCTCCAAGACCCCCATAGTATTTCTCTATGAAGCTACAATAAATGCCATTTCTCTATGGGATAACAGTAGGTGTCATTATCTAGGTAGTCTATGTACGTAGAGTGTCTATATAAGATAACAGTAGGTGTCATTCTTGAGGTAGTTGAGTACATCGCGTGTCTATATAAGATAACAGTAGGTGTCATTCTTGAGGTAGTTGAGTACATCGCGTGTCTATATAAGATAACAGTAGGTGTCATTCTTGAGGTAGTTGAGTACATCGCGTGTCTATATAAGATAACAGTAGGTGTCATTCTTGAGGTAGTTGAGTACATCGCGTGTCTATATAAGATAACAGTAGGTGTCATTCTTGAGGTAGTTGAGTACATCGCGTGTCTATATAAGATAACAGTAGGTGTCATTCTTGAGGTAGTTGAGTACATCGCGTTGTCTATATAAGATAACAGTAGGTGTCATTCTTGAGGTAGTTGAGTACATCGCGTGTCTATATAAGATAACAGTAGGTGTCATTCTTGAGGTAGTTGAGTACATCGCGTGTCTATATAAGATAACAGTAGGTGTCATTCTTGAGGTAGTTGAGTACGTCGCGTGTCTATATAAGATAACAGTAGGTGTCATTCTTGAGGTAGTTGAGTACATCGCGTGTCTATATAAGATAACAGTTGGTGTCATTCTCTAGGTAGTTGAGTACGTCGCGTGTATATATAAGATAACAATAGGTGTCATTATCTAGGTAGTCGATGTACGTTGCGTGTCAATATAAGATAACAGTAGGTGTCATTCTTGAGGTAGTTGAGTACGTCGCGTGTCTATATAAGATAACAGTAGGTGTCATTCTTGAGGTAGTTGAGTACATCGCGTGTCTATATAAAATAACAGTAGGTGTCATTCTTGAGGTAGTTGAGTACATCGCGTGTCTATATAAGATAACAGTAGGTGTCATTCTTGAGGTATTTGAGTACATTGCGTGTCTATATAAGATAACAGTAGGTGTCATTCTTGAGGTAGTTGAGTACGTCGCGTGTCTATATAAGATAACAGTAGGTGTCATTCTTGAGGTAGTTGAGTACATCGCGTGTCTATATAATATAACAGTAGGTGTCATTCTCAAGGTAGTTGAGTACATCGCATTTCTGTATAAGACAACAGTATGTGTCATTCTCAAGGTAGTTGAGCACGTCGCATTTCTGTATAAGACAACAACAGTATGTGTCATTCTCGAGGTAGTTGAGTACGTCGCATTTCTGTATAAGACAACAGTAGGTGTCATTCTCGAGGTAGTTGAGTACGTCGCATTTCTGTATAAGACAACAGTAGGTGTCATTCTCGAGGTAGTTGAGTACATCGCATTTCTGTATAAGACAACAGTATGTGTCATTCTCGAGGTAGTTGAGTACATCGCATTTCTGTATAAGACAACAACAGTAGGTATCATTCTCGAGGTAGTTGAGTACATCGCATTTCTGTATAAGACAAAACAGTATGTGTCATTCTCGAGGTAGTTGAGTACATTGCATTTCTGTATAAGACAACAGTAGGTGTCATTCTCGAGGTAGTTGAGTACATCGCATTTCTGTATAAGACAACAGTATGTGTCATTCTCGAGGTAGTTGAGTACATTGCATTTCTGTATAAGACAACAACAGTAGGTGTCATTCTCGAGGTAGTTGAGTACGTGACATTTCTGTATAAGACAACAGTAGGTGTCATTCTCGAGGTAGTTGAGTACATCGCATTTCTGTATAAGACAACAGTAGGTGTCATTCTCGAGATAGTTGAGTACGTCGCATTTCTGTATAAGACAACAGTAGGTGTCATTCTCGAGGTAGTTGAGTACGTCGCATTTCTGTATAAGACAACAGTAGGTGTCATTCTCGAGGTAGTTGAGTACGTCGCATTTCTGTATAAGACAACAGTAGGTGTCATTCTCGAGGTAGTTGAGTATGTCGCATTTCTGTATAAGACAACAGTAGGTGTCATTCTCGAGGTAGTTGAGTACGTTCGCATTTCTGTATAATACAACAGTAGGTGTCATTCAAGGGTAGTTGAGTACGTCGCATTTCTGTATAAGACAACAGTATGTGTCATTCTCGAGGTAGTTGAGTACATCGCATTTCTGTATAAGACAACAACAGTAGGTATCATTCTCGAGGTAGTTGAGTACATCGCATTTCTGTATAAGACAAAACAGTATGTGTCATTCTCGAGGTAGTTGAGTACGTCGCATTTCTGTATAAGACAACAGTATGTGTCATTCTCGAGGTAGTTGAGTACATCGCATTTCTGTATAAGACAACAACAGTAGGTGTCATTCACGAGGTAGTTGAGTACGTGACAATTCTGTATAAGACAACAGTAGGTGTCATTCTCGAGGTAGTTGAGTACATCGCATTTCTGTATAAGACAACAGAAGGTGTCATTCTCGAGGTAGTTGATGTGTGTCGCATTTCTGTATAAGACAACAGTAGGTGTCATTCTCCAGGTAGTTGAATACGTGGCATTTCTGTATAAGACAACAGTAGGTGTCATTCTCGAGGTAGTTGATGTATGTCGCATTTCTGTATAAGACAACAGTAGGTGTCATTCTCCAGGTAGTTGATGTATGTCGCATTTCTGTATAAGACAACAGAAGGTGTCATTCTCGAGGTAGTTGATGTATGTCGCATTTCTGTATAAGACAACAGAAGGTGTCATTCTCGAGGTAGTTGATGTATGTCGCATTTCTGTATATGACAACAGTATGTGTCATTCTCTAGGTAGTTGAGTACGTGGCATTTCTGTATAAGACAACAGTAGGTGTCACTCAGTGTTTGTAGAAAGTGACCAAAAAAAAATAGACCTTAGTTTGAATAATAGAAACACAGAAGTCATTGTGGTATCACAGAAACAGAGTTTGCCTAAATGTGCAATTACAGTAAATGACGTTATTTTGGGGCAAGTGCAGAAATTCAGATATCTTGGCGCACGGATAACATTAGATGGAAGATGCATCACTGAGATAAAGAACAGAATAGCACAAGCTAAAACTGCATTCTATCGCATGAAAAACATTTTGTGCAATAAGTCACTGTTCTTGAAAGTTAAATGTTACATAGAACCAGTTGTAACAAATGGCTGCGAATCCTGGACAATTACAAACAGGCGAAAAAATCCATGGAAGTCTTGGAGATGTGGTTTTATAGAAGAATGCTGAACATTAGAAAAATGAGCTATCTGGATATTTTGAGGTAAGCTAAGTCGCAAAGATAACTTATCACAAACATCAGAAAGAAACAGTCATTATTTTTTGACCACATTATGAGAAGACAAAAACTGGAACATGCTGTGACAACCAGAAAAAATTGCGGAAAGAGAGATAGATGAAGACAGCGGGAGAAGATACTTAACTGTCTTGTGTCACGGCACGGAAGGGAGTCAACACACGAATGGATCGATGCCGTCGGAGATCACAATCTGTGGAGAGCCATGATCGCCCACTCCGTCCGGCAATGCACTTGATGATTATGAGGTGTCATTCTCTAGGTAGTTGATGCACGTCTTATTTATAAATAAGATAACAGTTGGTGTCATTCTCTAGAAAGTCGATGTGTTTTGTGGGACAGAAAAACCACAGTGGCAGTCCACAAGAGACAAATGAAAACCATAAGTTGATTAGATAAATTAGATATAGACTGTCGAGGTATTTTGGCACTTCATGAAGAGAAATTAAACATATACTGTCAAGGCATTTTGGGCAGCTCGTGAAGAGAAATTAGACATATAATGTTAAGGGATTTTGGGCACTTGATGAAGAGAAATTAAACATACACTCTCAAGGTATTTTGGACACTTCATGAAGAGAAATTAGACATAGACTGTCAAGGTATTTTGGACACTTCATGAAGAGAAATGAGACATTGATTGTCAAGGTATTTTGGCACTTCATGAAGAGAAATAAACAACCGCGGTGGCGCAGTGGCCTGCACACTTGCTTATCGACGCGGCAGGTAGAGGTTCAAATTCGCATTGAGACAGCTTTTTAAAAATTGAGCTCCCAGGCCGATCAAGCTAAAATGAGTACCAGAAAATATATAGGGAAGTAAAAGAGTGCGGCGAGATATTGACCGAATGTCGATGGGTCTATACCCACATGGGGATAGCACCATATACCCAATACGATTCATAGCGTGTAAAATGGGTCATTGCTTACTTCATTTTTTATGAGAAGATAAACTTGGAAATCTTGTAACAACTGGCGAATTGTATGGTACAGAAGCAAGCGAAAGACAAAGAGATAAATACCTTTAGTGCATTCACAAATGTTTGCCCCCGTATAAAAATCCATAACTCAGTAACCAACTGAGGGAACATAATGAGAGTTAGCATATAACCGTATCGTTATGTCTACCTAACAAACAAATGTTTGTTCTAGAGTTTGTACAGCGGATCTCAATGTTTGTTTATATGCGGTATATAATTTACGGGTTAGAGATGAAGTGCATATTATGAAATGTATTATATCTTCACACGGGAACATCAGTGTTCAATAATGAATATTCTCCTTGGTGCATCGGAATTTCCTTATGAGCAGCACGTCACATACGAATGTGGATATGCCTTACGTCGTTACCCGAATTGGCATGCATTACTAGAAAACAAGTTTGTTAGTGTGAATGCAATACATTTTCGCCAAAACATCAAATAAATTTCGCGATTTCCATAATTTCAGTTGCCTTTGGGCCTACGAAAGACATATTCCCTGGATGGGAGTAAATATAAGACGACAGGAAACTTTTCATAACGATGCAACAGATACTTTAAAAAAATTAATTTGAACGGGAGTGAAGGCAAACATTTGTGAACACACTATAGATAGATGGATTGACCAGTAGTATAATCGGAACAAGAACATAGGCCTGACACACGACTCTGGTGATGATGTGAGATGTGAACCCTTACCGCCCACGAATTAGGATGATGATGATGACGAGAACACCATCAATTGATCCGCCTGGAGGGGCATCATTGCCTTTACCGGTAGTCATGGCACAATATAATGATTAGATTAATATTGTGTGCTTTTCTTTAATCATCTTATATTTGTAAGAGCATGAATCTTTCCCATTGCAACATACGCCTGTGAGACCTGGACACTTACTAAACAGGCTGAACACCGCATGCATGCCTTTGAATATAAATGGTATAGACGAAGTCTAAGAATATCTTGGATAAAGAAAAGAACAAATGCATCCATACTTCAAGAGCTGAATATTGAAGTAAGGTTAGGCTATTGAAGATGATAAAACAAAGAAAACTGAAATATTTTGGTCACTTGAAACGCCACGAAAGTTTGGAGAGAACAATAATGGAGGGGTATATATGTCTGGGAAGAGAGGACGAGGAAGGCCAAAGAGAAGACGGGTGCAGGATATAGTGGATGATCTCCAGATGGGTGTATCGGACGCGGGAGTCCCGCGGCGGAACATCTTGCTTATGATCGAGAGGTTTTCCGGAAGGTTGTTATGGGAGCGAGGTTCTGCAAAGGAGATGCTACTGAATGAGTGAATGAATGAATGAATGAATATGACACAGCTTTCTTTTCGTCTTTCTCAGTTCATCAACTGTCTTCTTTCACTTGCTGTACTTTTGATCTTCTTTGATCTATTTTTGTGCTATGTCGTTTGGCAATGCCTCTATCAGTTCGCCTTTAATGTCGTTGTGGCTAACACGCTGTTGATATTTTTGTCTTCTTTGGGGTAATTTTTTGCTGTTGTTTTATAATTCGGGAGTTTAATAAGTTTCACTTCTCACCGGTTCGGTTTGGATTTCTTTGCAGATGTTTTCCGTTCATATTTTTAAGTTTGTAGGCGAGCCAAATCTTATTATGAGTGTGTGGGTATGTGTGTGTGCGGACGTGCGTGCGTACGTGCGTGCGTGTGCGAACGTGCGAATAATCTCTCTCTCTCTCTACTCTCTCTCTCTCTCTAGCTCGCTCTACTCTCTCTCTCTCTCTCTGTCTCCTCTCTCTCTCTCTCTCTCTCTCTCTGTGCGCGCACGCGCCCCGCTGCAGATCATCGATGAAGGATAATCAGTTCTGGTTTGCAGATGAGGAGTCTATTTCTGCTGTGAACTGCAAAATTAAGACCCTTTCTTCTTCTCCTCTCCTCCTTCGCCTCCTCCTCCTCCTACTAACCTCCTCCTTCTCCTCTCCTTGACACCCCTTCCCTTCACATCCCCACATTTATCTCAGTGAAATGTTGAGGAGAGATGTAAATAAAGATATTTTATGCACTTTCTTTCTTTCTTTCTTCTTTCTGTCTGCCCACCCGCCCGCCCCGCCCGCCTGCCGTCTGTCTGTCTATCCGTCCGTCCGTCCGTCCGCCCGCCCGCCCGCCCGCCCGCCCGCCTATCTGTCTGTCTGTCTTTCTTTCTTCGTTTTCTTCTGCAGCACGTTCCTCCTCCTCTTATCTCCAGATGGAGATTAGGCCTCTCAACCAACTCACGCTAAACCTTTGTAGACTGGTGACAGTTTTCTGGGTCTGGCAGGAAGTAAAGTAACAGAAATAGGTAAAATAATAGTTATATTGGAATTACCTCTTGTAATAACTGCGACTGCTGGAGGTAAAGTATCAGAAATAGGTAAAATAATAGTTAGATTGGAATTACTTCTTGTAATAATTGAAATTACTTCTTGTAATTACTGCGATAGCAGGAGGTAAAGTAACAGAAATAGGTAAAGTAATAGTTATATTGGAATTCATAACATCTCATCTCATCAGGTTCCTCTTGTACCTTGCGGTGTCGAGGTGAAGTATAAACAGCGGGAGAGTGCCCATGTACGGGCATCATTTATAGAGGTTCTCATTGTCACTGCGCATGGCCGGCCTCTTCCTCTGTTTCCCTCTGGTCTGTACATCATTGCTTGTTGTGGTATACTGTTAGTTGGTAATCTAGTTGTATGACCAAACCATTTAACCTGCTGTTTTCTGATAAAATCTAGCGCTGTTATAACCCGAAATTTAGTCATGATTTCTTAATTTCTGTTTTTCTCTCTTCTTGATACATTGAGTATTCTTCTCAGTTATCTCATTTCTGTTCTGAATTTTCTTTTCTCTTTTTCTGTTATTGTCCTGGTTTGGCATTGGTAACATAAAGTTGGTAGGAAGATGGTGTTGTATAGTGCTTCCTTAGTGGCTATTGTTACATGTTTGTTCTTTAGTATTGGTGTCATTTGTCCAATGAGTTGGTTTGCCATATTGCACCTATTTTTGATCTCGTCTACTGTTTTGCCATTTGATGATATTATACTTCCTAGGTACTTGAAGCTCTTTACTTGTTTCAGGGTGTGTTCTTCTAGATGAATATTTATTGTGCTTTCTTCTTTGGTTATAGTAATTACCTTTATTTTACTGGTGCTAATTTTCATGTTATGTTCCATACACACTCCGTTCAGACTATTTCTGTTATATATATTGCAATTACTTCATGTAATAACTGCGACTGAGAAGCGGCTGGCCGAGTGGCTAGAACACCGGATTCTCCTTCGGGAGACCCAGGTTCCAATCCTCAGTAAGGCGTGGAGTTTTGTTTTTTCTTTTCTGTCGGGGGCAAAAGACAACTCTAACCTGTACAGTTTGCGGCGACTGCACTAGCCAGGCGGCCTTAATTCCTCGGGGCCAAGACCCAGCTGCCACACACCGCAAGGTACTATATTGACAGTAAATGATATTTTGTAGTGTTTTGTTTTAATAACTGCGACTGCATGAGTGAATCAACAAGTGAATCGGTTCAATTATCTTGGAACAGCCATAACATCTGATGGAAGATGCCTTGAAGAGATTAGAACAAGAATCGCCATGGCGAGAGTAGCCTTTGGCAAGATGAACAACATTCTAACTAATAAAAAGATGTCAATTGAAACGAGAAAAAGAGTGTAGAGGGGATACGTAGAGCCTGTTCTTTTGTATGGATGTGAAACTTGGACAATGAGCAGTCAAGCTGAAAAGCATCTGATGGCTGCAGAAATGTGGTTTCTGAGGAAAATGCAAAGAATACCATGGACAGACAGAAAAACCAATGACCAAGTACTACAGGAGACAAATGAACATCGTAAACTGATTAGAGAAATTAGACGTAGACAGTCAAAATTTTTTGGACATGTTATGAGAAGAAATGGATTGGAGAACTTAGTGACAACTGGCAAGATCGAGGGGAACAGACCAAGAGGAAGACCGAGAGGAAAATACCTGGATGGCTTGGCCACATGGCATGGACGAGACAGGAACACTGAGCTGATCCACGACACTGGTGATCGAGTGAAATGGCGAGTCATGACCGCCCACGCTTTCCGGCATGGCACATGATTGATTGATTGACTGCAGGAGGTAACGTAACAGACATAGGTAAAGTAATAGTTAGATTGGAATTACTTCATGTAATAACTGCAACTGCAGGAGGTAAAGTAACAGACATAGGTAAAGTAATAGTTAGATTGGAATGATTTAAAGTAATACGCCTGTGGAACTTAAGAAAGAAAGAAAACGGTGAGTGAGATGCTAATATGTTGTCTAACTGATTCATCTCTGGACTGTTGGCTGAAACTAACCGTATGTAACCGGCTCTCTGGAGAACGGGTTACAAACGCAATTTGTAATCCCGCATACCACGTTCGATAGACAGCTGCGGGCGATTTGGCAGCAGACCGCCTTGCGTTGGTGTAATGAAAATGGCATGAGTGCCGGTCGTTCAGAAAGCTATGGAAACAACTGAACGTAAACTTGTCAAAAAATCACGAACTGCCAAAAATTCTGGGGTTGACTGCGACGTCCTGTAAAGGATATGTAACTAACTTTGTTTTAAACATCGTTATCTAAAAGTTTAAAAAAGATGTTTCGTACAGTTGGATATGCTGTTTGTACTATTTAGTGTATCGGAGCGACTCCACTGTATGATTTCTAAAATAATAGACTATACCCATTGTATCATTTCGAAATTATTGATAATTGTTTGCATATCCTTTACAGGACATTGCTGTCAACATCAGCATCTTTCAGCTGATTGTTGATTTCTTGGCAAGATTACGCTCAGTAGTTTGCCATTGCTTTCTGAGCGGCCAGCTCACATACTACGTAAGTTACCAACCCGATTCGAACCACTGCTGATTCTCACCGTCGTCACGTTACTTACGAGAGTATAGGAGATTACGGAGAAAAGTCGCTAACCTCTAGGCCAGGAAGCGGCATTATTGATAATACAGATGCTTATTACGGTACACGTATACTATATTTTGCACGTATTCCTAATTGGGATGGAAATGTTAAGCAACAATTCAGGAATCGTCAGCGATATCTTTGGCCTTTGATCTAGTTAGTAATGTAAGAAATTGTCCGTTGTGTGTGCATTGTATTATATCGATGAGACAATGAGATAATTAATAAGTCTCTGTTGTTTACTGTTAAATTTGCAGTGATATTTTGGTATGTTTAGTCACGAGTGCAAATATAACCACTCCCTTTAGCTTTTTCAGCCAATCACGGCGCAGTTAAGTTAACGATATTAGTTTTTGTTTTAAATTACATGATGCTGTAAGTTAATTGGTTGATTTGTTAGTTGGTTGACTGGTGGATTCTGTTGGTTGGTTGGTGGATTGTGTTGGTTGGTTGAATGATTAGTCCTCCACCACCTCCCCCTTCTCCTAAAAAAAGTCGCCTAAAAGTCGACAGGATCGACTTCATTGCACCAGGTTTTATCCCATATGGCCCCGTCTCTTTCCGCAGCGAACTGCCAAAAGCGTCGCACAAAACACGAACTCTGTAGCTCCAGCGACGACCCGCAGAAGTCTCGGAAAAAAATGCACACGTGAACCGAAGGACGCGACCCGGAATCGAACCCACAACCTTCGGGGCCCGAGTCAAACGACTTGACTACTTCGCTACAGAGACTCCTCCTCCACCACCAGCGACTCCTCCTCCACCACCAGCGACTCCTCCCCCCCTTGTCCCCCACGTCTCTTTTTCCTACATCTTCTCCCCCACATTTCCGAATCCTCTTCCTTCTCGCACCTCCCCCGCCTCTTCTTCTCCCACCTCATTCTCCCCTTTTACATCCTCTTCTTCTTATTGTCCAAGCCTACGTGTTTTTGTATTATATATCTGTCCAACCGTTCTGTGTTTTTATTGCATCTGTCTGGCTATTCATCATCATCATCATCATCATCATCATCATCATCATCATCATCATCATCATCATCATCATCATCATCATCATCACGTGCCTCACCAATAAGCGTGGACAGTCATAGGTTTCATCTCACTCGGTCACCGGAGTCTTGTATCAGCTCCGCGTTCTTGCCTCGATTCTGTCATGTGGCCAAGCCAATCAAAAATTGTCTTCCCCTAACTCTTTTCCCATTAACCTTGCCAGTTGTCACCACATTTTCCAGTATAGTTCTCATTTGTCCAGAAAATCTGGACTGTCTGCGTCTAATTTCTCTAATCAATTTACGGGTTTAATTTGTTTCATGTAAGACTTGCTCATTGTCCAGTCATATGTATGTTTTTATATTATACATCTCTCCAGTCATATCAATGCTTTATTATTATATATCTGTCCAATCATATCAATGCTTTATTATTATATATCTGTCCAATCATATCAATGCTTTAATATTATATATCTATCCAATCATATCAATGCTTTAATATTATATATCTATCCAATCATATCAATGCTTTAATATTATATATCTGTCCAATCATATCAGTGCTTTAATATTATATATATGTCCAATCATATCAGTTCTTTAATATTATATATCTGTCCAATCATATCAATGCTTTAATATTATATATATGTCCAATCATATCAGTGCTTAAATATTATATATCTGTCCAATCGTATCAATGCTTTAATATTATATATCTGTCCAATCATATCAATGCTTTAATATTATATATCTATCCAATCATATCAATGCTTTAATATTATATAACTGTCCAATCATATCAATGCTTTAATATTATATAACTGTCCAATCATATCAATGCTTTAATGTTATATATCTGTCCAATCATATCAATGCTTTAATATTATATATCTGTCCAATCATATCAATGCTTTAATATTATATAACTGTCCAATCATATCAATGCTTTAATATTATATAACTGTCCAATCATATCAATGCTTTAATATTATATAACTGTCCAATCATATCAATGCTTTAATATTATATATCTGTCCAATGATATCAATGGTTTGGTATTATCTATCTGCCCAATCCTTAATGCCTTAATAATATTTATCTATCAAATCATATCAATGCTTAAATATTATATATCTGTCCAATCATATCAATGCTTTAATATTATATATCTGTCCAATCATATCAATGCTTTAATATTATATATCTGTCCAATGATATCAATGGTTTGGTATTATCTATCTGCCCAATCCTTAATGCCTTAATAATATTTATCTGTCAAATCATATCAATGCTTTAATATTATATATCTGTCTAATCATATCTATGCTTTGATATTATATACCTGTCCAGTCATATCTATGCTTTGGCATTATCTATCTGCCCAAATGAACAAGCGATTTTAATATGATCTCTGCCCAAGCGTACGTGTGTGTTTTAACAACACACATGTGTATTTCACTATTAATCGTACTTATGAGTTTTAATAGTAGGCATATGTTTAAAACAATTCTAAAATTGGATATTCCTCTTCGTCGTAATGTCACATTTCACTCCCACGAATTTCACACTTTACCTCAGAAGTCAGAGTGGGTTCGCCTGATGGCGAGGGACACTGGTAACAGGGAAAGCTAATCCACACGGACACATCAGTCCAGGACACTAGAAGTAGTAGCACGCGTATTGATACGCTTGAGTTGAAAGCGAGCGAACCAAACAAAAATAGTTCAGTTCAGTTTCTCGGTGACCACATAGCACCACTAAAACATTCCGCAGTTTCCTAACATGGCAACAGTTATTGGAAGAGACACTAACCGGAAAAACACCACCACAAGTAAAAAATGTAAACAAAGAGAACAGGAGATAAATATTACATTAACTCATGACCTGTCATGTGATCAAACTAGAACGCGGAATCGATTGCACAACTGACGGTGGCTTCTTGTGGAGATTCGATTACATAAATGGACATTGTCTCTTACATCTGAGCCATTTCCCCAAGGGCAGGGTTGAAGTCTGTTGGCAGTCATCATCATCATCTTCCACTTTTGCTGTGAAGCGTCGTGGAGAGAGTAGTTGGTGTTCCAGCTCCCGATAAGTGGCACTGGTAGTGTCATCCGTGTGATTGTACAATGTCTTTGAGGTCGTCAATCCATTTTCTTCTCGGACGATCTCTTGCTCTCGTATACGACCTTCTTTGATGTAGCGCCAGTGCTGGTAGTTGATGATATTGCATTCTAATGAGATGACCGAACCATTTGATCTTCTGCTTTTTAATATTTGCGGCACAATGTGTTGATCCCACTTTCCGTCTAATAACTTTATTTCTTGTTATTGCTTTACTTACTGCCATGACTTCCATGGTCAGGCTACTTGTGCCTGACCATGGAAGTCATGGCAGTAAGTAAAGCAATAACATGGCTCGAGACACAGACATTCACTAGGGCTTGTTTCCTTAGCGACTCAATGAACATGATCAAGAGGATAGAGGAGGGGTCGATCCGAAGAGAATGGTTGCTGCCTCTGGAGCGGTCTCGGCTGGCAAAGATTAGTTTCATCTAATTTCGATTCATCTAAATTCGATGTGCAATGAGGATGATCTGTCGACTAACTAACTAACTTAACTAACTAACTAACTAACTTTATTTCTTACTCGGTCTCAGATAGTTAAGTTGACAGCTCTTCTCAAGTATCCAATCTCGCAGGTGTTGATTTTGATGATTTGGATAAAATAAATGTTATAGACGGGTTCTAAGAATATCTTGGATACAGAAAAGAACAAATGCACACATACGACAAGATCTGAATAGTGAAGAAGTTTGGCTGCTAAAGACGATAAAACAAATAAAACGGAAATATTTTGGACACTTGCAACGTCACGAAATTTTGGAAAATAATGGAGGGGTATATGCCCGGGAAGAGAGGAAGAGGAAGGCAAAATAGAAGATGGATGCATAATGTGGCAGATGAATGTATGGAAGGCAAGACAATGAATGTGCTTGTGATCGAGAGGTTTTCTGGAAGGTTGTTATGGGAGCGAGGTTCTGTAAAGGACATGCTTCTGAATGAATGAATGAATGAATGAATGAATGAATGAATGAATACATGAATGAATGAATGAATGCATGCATGAATGAATGCATGAATGAAGGAATGAAAGATTTGGACAATGTCCATTGTTGACATTGGTAGCATGGGGTTGGCGTGAGTAGGGAAATGCGAACCATTCTGCATGTGCTGTGGTAGCACGGTGTAAGAGTGAGTGGGTAATGATAGCCTGTCTGTATGTGCTGTGGTAGCACGGTGGTGGAGTGAGTGGGCAATGATAGCCTGTCTGTATGTGCTGTGGTAGCATGGTGGTGGAGTGAGTGGGTAATGATAGCCTGTCTGTATGTGTTGTGGTAGCTCGGTGGTGGAGTGAGTGGGCAAAGATAGCCTGTCTGTATGTGCTGTGGTAGCATGGTGGTGGAGTGAGTGGGCAATGATAGCCTGTCTGTATGTGTTGTAGTAGCACGGTGGTGGAGTGAGTGGGTAATGATAGCCTGTCTGTATGTGCTGTGGTAGCACGGTGTAAGAGTGAGTGGGCAATGATAGCCTGTCTGTATGTGCTGTGGTAGCACGGTGGTGGAGTGAGTGGGCAATGATAGCCTGTCTGTATGTGCTGTGGTAGCACGGTGGTGGAGTGAGTGGGTAATGATAGCCTGTCTGTATGTGCTGTGGTAGCACGGTGGTGGAGTGAGTGGGCAATGATAGCCTGTCTGTATGTGTTGTAGTAGCACGGTGGTGGAGTGAGTGGGCAATGATAGCCTGTCTGTATGTGCTGTGGTAGCACGGTGGTGGAGTTAGTGGGCAATGATAGCCTGTCTGTATGTGCTGTGGTAGCACAAGGTAGGAGAGAGTGGACAATGCCAGCCTGTTTGTATGTGTTGCGATGAATCCTGAACTGCTGATGTCCCATTATGCCTCTCCGAGGATGTGGTTTCAATGTCAGTTGGTTTCTGAGTCTTGGGAGGTGAAAGAGAACTGTGCAGTACAATAACGGCGGAGACAGTCCACCAATCTCAACATTATAGATGACAACCATTTTCTGGACCTAGGTGACCTGACAGCCAGTGGCAGCTGACTTAACATTAAATTAGCATTCCACGGGATCTACAGCCAACCAACCAGTCACAAACAGGATTACGTGAAGCCTAAAGTGCAGGTGGTGGATGAAGTTGAAGAGGAGCTGACAGATAGTTGTAGGTTATGGTCTCCAATTTCACGACGGAAGGCAGATGATAACTTTGGGAGGGGGAGGGAGGAGGCAATGACTACTTTCATTGACGAGATTTCCTAATTAACAACCTCCTCATCGCGTTACGGTTAGAAATTTGTTGAATAAGTTATAATGAATACTTCATTGGTACTTTCCAGCTTCAACACAACAGCGTTAGAACATAGCAGTAACCATTGTATTCAATTAAATGAATTTGTTAGCACATTTGTTATGACGTCAAGTAATTAATTTTTCAAATTTGTTCTACATAAAAAGTGTAGTGAGACTTTACAAACACCCTGTACTTCTCGTGCGCTGGGCTGATATTTGAATACGGGCTAGATGTCCCTATTACACTGCTAAAAAGGACGGACAGCAATGGCAAACTACATTCTTTACATTTGCCTAGAAAATTATACTGTTACACCAATAACATTAGATTTGCGGATGATCCAGTATTGATTGCAGACAATGAGCAGGATCTGCAACATGTAATAGATGCGGTTGTTGCACACAGTGAAGAGCTAGAGCTATTTGGAAGTAGGTGGCCATGTGTTGGTTTTCATACAATGGTATGAGTGCCAGCCCTTCAGAAAGCAGTGGCAAACTACTGAAAGTAAACTTGCCAAGAAATCACAAGCAACTAAAAAATGCCTAGGTTGACTGAGACATGCATCTATCTTTTGTTCTGTCATGCTCATAAGTAAATAAATACAACAGCAAATAAATAACTAAAACACGGACAACTTATTTTGATAGAAAAGTTAACGAAGTCAAGTTAACAGCTTTCATGTCCACATGTAGCAATCGGTGAAGAATTGGCTGGACGAAAGCGTTACGATTAACTTTCCGACGGTCCTCGTCAAAGCAACGAGAGCATTTGAAGTTGTCAAAATGTCGTGTGGGCGAGTTGTTCTGAGAGGCAGTTCATCAACGGTGGCTGGGTGAGTAGACAGAGCAATCATGACCGGATTACCAACAGTTCGAGTGCGTGCGCGTGTGGAATTCTCGTTGCAAGTGAGTTCTTCTGAAGAGTGTGTTGGTGCAGCGGTACGGGCAGTTGCCTGGCAGGAATGGAGACATGGGTTCCATGAATAATTGTCTTTTTTTTATTTTTAACGCTGGGTCGCTTTGAACTCAAGCGAAGCCCATCACGTGCAACTACAGAGTGTTTGTAAAGTCTCACTACACTTCCGTATGTAGAAACAATTTTGAAAAATGAAGTACATGACGTCATCAAAATATGTGCCCCACAGTCCACCGTGAAGCAATATGCAGTGAATGGCTGTCGTCTGCTGGAGCACTTCAAACAGAAAGGTGTTATCAACGGAAGACAAAAATTATTTTGGTTTCATAAGTGTTTTGAAATGGTGATCAATACACACGGATGGTTGTTCAAAGATTTATAGCAAGATTTCCTGATAAACAACCTCCTCATTGCATTACGGTTAGAAATGTGCTGAATAAGTTATAATGAATACTTCATTGGTACTTTCCAGCTTCAACACAACAGCGTTAGACCATAGCAGTAACTATTGTAACCAATTAGATGAATTTGTTAGTACATTTGTTATGACGTAATGTACTTAATTTTTAAAATTTATTCTACATGAAAAGTATAGTGAGACTTTACAAACACCCTGCACTTCTAGTGCACTGGGCTGATATTTGCATTGGGCTAGATGTCCCTATTACCAGTGTGTCTCGCCTTCAGACGAGTGCTGAAGTCCAGTAAAGGGCATTCAACCAGCTTTCAAAAGACCACCTCCCCTCCCCAAGAGGAATTTTGAATTTGGCGATTTTTTTGGAGGGGGTGGAGTGGTAATGTTGTTGCTTCTTAGGTCACACTTCACTGAGAACCTGGAAGAGATAGTTCGTCACCACCGTCATTTGTAATCATCACCACCACCACCACCATCATCATCATCATCATCATCATCACCATCATCATCATCATCATCATCGTCGTCGTCGTCGTCGTCTTCATCATCATCATCATCATCATCATCATCATCATCATCATCATCATCGTCGTCGTCGTCTTCATCATCATCATCATCATCATCATTATCATCATCATCATCATCATCATCATCGCCATCATCATCATCATCATCAACATCATCATCACAGTCACTGGAGGTCAGCATGGCCGAATGAACAAGAGCACTCATTCCTAAACTTCCGGTGCGCTGATGCTGAGGTAGCTCGTTCAACCCCTACACCGATCAGTTGTACTAAACTGTTGACTCCTCGTCATTGACTTGCGGACGCAAATTACAAGTACCTTTGAAGTCGGAGTGGGTTTGCTTGATGGCGAGGGACATTGGTAAAAGGTAAAGCTAACCACACGCAAAAATCAGTCCATTGCATCAGACGTAGTTAGCTCGAGTATGGATTCGCTTGAGTTCAAAAAGCAAAAAAAAAAAAAAAAAATCACAACCACTATCATCATCAGCAAATTTCTTATCACCATCACCATAAATCAACTGTAACCAACTCACACCACAAAAACCAGCAACTGGCACAACCACAGAGAGCTTGTAGAGAATATTTGCAACATAAAACTAAGCCTCTCCTTCCAAACTCGCATCCTCCAGGTTGGACAAATATCAGATGTCATGTGATACAACAATGCATCCTGACTGGTCAGTTCTACAGATCACGTGAGTAGCTGCAGCGCCGTCTGCCGGTCTTGCCGTGTCCCATAAAATCACGGAAACGTTATTGTTATATGCGCGGGTGTCATTATTTGTGTACAGGAAAATGGCAGATTGAATATTAAGTTAGTTGCATATCCTTTACAGGAAGCCATAGTTTGTTATTTATGATTTCTTGGCAAGTTGACGTTCCTTAGTTTGCCATTGCGTTCTTAACGACCGACACTCATATGATTGTGTGAAAACCAGCGCAGTCGGCCTGCTTCCAAATCGCCCGCAGCTGTTGTTTTGAATGTGGTATGCGGGATTGAGTCAAGAACCGACATCATAGCACTCAGGACATTTGCATACACGCTCGGTCTCCACCCTCAACTACCAGTGAAGACTCCCAATACATGGTCACAAAGAGCCTGTCGACTTAGGAAGAAATTAACAAAGGAAGGAAAGAAGTGAGCAATGTGCGAAATCAATTCTTACTGTTAAAATTAGTAATATGTGCTTTTACATGATTTGCATTCAAACCAAGTATTTATTGGATGTTTGTGATTGGCCAGGCAGTTTGTACATTCAGCAGTTTGCTATAGAGTGTCAGGTCTTAGTCAGATATGACTGAGCTGCCGTATGACAGTAGACTCTACCACCTGCTTTCTGTTAGAGCCAGATGTTTGGCGGCGCTTACCAAACCCGACACCCCACATTGTGCCAACGACTTCGGGAGGAGGAGCGCAGTTCGGAGGGTACACGCCTTATCATGGTGCGAGGAAATGCAACCTAAAGACTAAATGTCGTGACAGGGCAGATCAGGCGGACAGTTAGAGCATTCCTTCTGCAGCTTGTCTTGTTCCAGATGTATTGGTGTTACCTTTCCTCTAGAGTAAACTAGGCAGGCCGAGAGAGGGATCATGCTGCATGGGCAACACATTGTCTCTACAATTCAGCCAAGGCTGTGTGCTATTTTTGAATCAAAATGCAATAATCTATCGTCTGTCAAGAAGTTTAGTTTAGTTTATTTTAGTTAGTTTAGTTAAGTCGTCGGATCAACATCACGGCACACGGGTGTAACCCATAAGTGCTCCGTTCTACTCCTAACTGAAGCCTGAGTCCGGAGAATCTCAGCTCAGTGCACGAACTCCGTAGCACCGGCGAGGACCCTGAAATACTTTTTGTAGATTTTAAACTCGAAATTTTGCCCGGGCAGCGCCGTTAGGCTACTCTTTTTCGATTTCCAACTGCCAAGGGATGTTTTTTTACGTGCTCAACAATACACACGGGCGTCCGATCTCACTACCCAGAGACCAGAGGAAATTTTTTTACTAGAAGTCCACGTGAAAACGTCCCGGCCTTCATCGGGGTTTGAACCCTCACCTCCAGCACTCGAGGCGGACACCATATCTCGAGACCACTCAGACCCCTCAGTCAAGTCAGTCAAGAATCCAAGGTGCCAGTAATAGTTTGCCTTTGCTGTCTGAACGGCCAAAGCTCATACTGTTGAAATCAGCGCAAATCAGTCGGCTCCCAAGATACCCATGGCAGATTTCGAACACTCAACTCCGTATGTCGGGGAATTGTGAAACAGCGGTCACTAACCTCTATCCTCTAAGTCAATGACAACTCTTACTGTACGCGCTATAAAATAAAAATGGATGCCGGGAAAAGTTGTGCAAAGTAAAGACGACCAATGTAAAACCGACCACCTCACCGATAGAGTGATAATTACGAAAAGTCCCACAGTAGGAACCTGCCGTGCGGATGTGATCTTTTAGAAGCCTCTCTCTCTTTTTTTTTTGTTTGGCACGGAGGAATAGGTGGCCGGCCTTTCACTCAAGTAGCGAACGACGAGTGTAGGCGTGGATTCCACGTCCGACCTTTCTCATGATATTGTCTTCGTAACCTCATAACGATTACACCAACCCGCCCGCTGTGTTTTGATTAGCCAGTACAAACCTGGGGCTTGCTCTGCACGCCCAGTAAAGCTTAAAATGTTGCATGACATCTGCAGGGTGTTGCGATCAACCCCAACCCCAGGTGTTTAGGTTTCCTAGACAATGTTACGTTCAGTAGTTTGCCAATGCTTTGTGAACGACAGTTCAACGTTGAAATCCAAGCAACCGGTGTAGGGTTAATATTTCTATGCCGTCGTCAGCACGCCGGAAGTATCAGAGCTAGAGTTCTCTTACCCTTTCAGCCACGCCGACCCCCCGCTATGGTTTAAGGCGTGGACAAGGGTCGTTTTTTTTTTTTTTGATTTTTTAAAACCATCATGAATTCATTAATTTTATTTCTAACTTGTGGTGTAGATGTAGATTCCATCTTCTGCCTACGTTACGAAGAAAAAAAATAGTTTTGCATGTCCTTTACAGGACATCGCTGTCAACATCAGCATCTTTCAGCTGATTGTTGATTTCTTGGCAAGATTACGCTTTCTGAGCGACCGGCTCCATACTCTCATAAGTCACAGGCGCCACTCGAACCGCTTCCAATTCTCGTGCGCTCACGATGTTACGAAGGGGACACTAAAATGAAAACTGTAAATGTGTGTGTGTGTGTGTGTGCGCGCGCGCGCGCGTGTGTGTGTGTGTGTGAATGAATATATTCTGAAAAATTAAAGAACACATTTATCATTTTTTGATGTAGTCATCACTGCGTTCAAAGCAAATCCTGCAGCGCCAATAAAGTGCTTAGATTCCTGTAGCAAAATCAACTTTGGGGTCGCTACTCGGCGTGCCTGACCCGGTCATGAACAGTCTGTTACAGAAGTCACGCTGTTTTAAAACTTCCTGCTCCACTCATACACTTGCTGGACTGACAGACATGTATCGCCATACTGCACCTTCATTCGCCGATGAATTTCTATAGATTTCACCCCTTCACTGACAAAAACAAAACAAAAAACCCGATTGGTGCACATCAAAAGTGGGGCGGCTATTTTTAAACTGTCCGTATGACGTCACCATGATCGTTTGCATCGTGATTTCACGTGCTTAACACTCTTGACATCCTCAAAAACAATATTGACAAGCTACAAGATAATAGCATGATTATTGTAATTTCTATCACACGTTTAAGGTTTTCATTTGAAACCCCCTCGTAGTTAGTTATCTGTTGGGGTATCAACTTTGCACTCCGGACATGTCCATAGGTGCTCAGTTTCTCCTCCTCCTTCCCCTGCCCCCGTACACTACCCCAACATATGCATCAGCTGGCTTAAAAAGTCCCCTACTCTCGACATCTCTCTGAAAGCGTTAAAACGAAACTGGTGATCATGTAAAATGGGAACCATGATCGACCACGCCTATCGGCATGGCACACAATGATGATAGCTGATCGTTGTGCAGACCTTGTAAAATTTGAGTATATCTCTTAGTTTTGATTCACGAAATTCTACAAATCTTTCAATAACATTTACATTCAAACCATACCCACCACTAGTTACCCATTTTATCAACAGAACATGGCAGTAAGCTATCGAATGTATCCCAACACAGAATATCATCGGACACCTCTGCCTCTTTATTCATTATACCTCCCCTTATTTCTTGTAATTTCCACTGGCTTCCCGAAACCAACCAACCATGAAGAGCAACGTGTCCAATTTTATATCTCCCAACGTAATCCTCGTCTCCCTTCACCCGCAACTACACCCGACCTACCTCATTTGTCAAGACAAAATAATTGCACGACTTCTCATTTGTGTGTTTGTACAATTTGCAGGATCTGTAACTCAGTTTCGGGTTCAGGGTGTACCTCCAGATTTCATTGTCTGGTGCTGTTATTTAAACCTGGACGCTGGCACCGCTGAGTGGCGTAGGTGGGGCGCTATAAGTACGGGTTCGTGGGATCCCAGTTCCAAACATCCCGGTCTGATGTGAGTGGTAGCCGGTTCTTGTGATTCCGACGGATTTTAGGAGGTATGTAGTAGCCGGAGCTTCTGGTCGCGTGTTTGTTTGTTTTTGTGTTCGGTTGTCGTTGTTAGTTATTGTTACTTTCATCGTGTAGATTTTAACAATGCCTCTCATCGTTGTAGTCACAACCCTCAATTCTTCTTCTTCTTCTTCTTCTTCTTCTTCTTCTTCTTCTTCTTCTTCTTCTTCTTCTTCTTCTTCTTCTTCTTCTTCTTCTTCTTCTTCTTCTTCTTCTTCTTCTTCTTCTTCTTCTTTCCTCTCCTCCTCCTTATTTCTCCTCCCCTCCTCCTTATTTCTTCTCCCCCTTATTTCTCCTTCTTCTCCTTATTTCTCCTCTACTTCTTACTTCTTCTTCACCTCCTTCTCATCCCCTCTTCTTCCTCTCCCATCTCCTCCTCCTCCTCCTTCTTCTTCTTCTTCTTCTTCTTCTTCTTCTTCTTCTTCTTCTTCTTCTTCTTCTTCTTCTTCTTCTTCTTCTTCTTCTTCTTCTTCTTCTTCTTCTTCTTTGCATCCCTTCCTTTCCTTCTTCTTCTCATTTCTCCTCCCCCTCCTCCTTATTTCTCCTCCTCCTCCTTATTTCTCCTCTTCCTCATACTTTTTCTTCACCTCCTTCTAATACCCTACTCCCCTCTTCCTCCTCTTCCTCCTCTTCTTCTTCTTCCTCCTCCTCCTCCTCCTCCTCCTTCTTCTTCTTCTTCTTCTTCTTCTTCTTCTTCTTCTTCTTCTTCTTCTTCTTCTTCTTCTTCTTCTTCTTCTTCTTCTTCTTCTTCTTCTTCTTCTTCTTCAACGATGCCTGTCATCGTTGCAGTCATAACCGTAAATACTTCTTCTTTTTTCTTCTTCACTTCCTTTTCTCTTTTTCTTCTTCTTCGCTGCCTTCCACTCCTCCTCCTTTTTATCTCTCCTCTTATTCCTCTTTTCTTGTGCGCTCACTTGCTTTGAACTCAAGCGTAGTCCATACACACTACTTCTACTAGTGCTGAACTGAATTTTGCGCGTGGATTAGCTTTCCCTATTAACAGTGTTCCTCTCCATCAGGCGAACCCACTCCGACTTCAGAGGTACTTGTAATTTACGTCCCAAAGTCAAGGACGAGAGGTCAACATTTTAGTCTTATCCATTTGGCCATGCTGACCTCTCTCATCATTAACCTTCTCCTCCTCCTCCTCCTCCTCCTCCTCCTCCTCCTCCTCCTCCTCCTCCTCCTTCTTCTTCTTCTTCTTCTTCTTCTTCTTCTTCTTCTTCTTCGCTCCACCCGCTCCTCTCCCCCTTCTCCATTTCCACCTTCCATTCCTTGTCTCAATACACTCAGCATTCATATTTCAATCTTTACTGCTGCACACATTTAGCATGCAATAAACAAAGCCACACGTTCTGTACAGAACGTCGCAACCGCAGCGCTCATTGTCTGTTCTCACGATCACTAGTTTGCCATAGCTTTCTGAACTAGAAGTCAACATACCGTATATAAGTCTTACTGACCGGCGTGTGGAACGGTCCACCACTCCCCCATCAGGAGAGAAAGCTTAAGCGCGTTAAACTACTCAGCTACGCCGACCTCTTTGGCATGGATCATAATAATAATAATAATAATAATAATAATAATAATAATAATATAGATTACTCCATACTAGTGTAAGACAGCCCTGCTTGACAAAGTTGTAACTCTTTAATAATGAAATTCTTTTGTTGTTATTTTTTTCTTCCCCCCCCCCCTTTTTTTTTTCTTTTTGCAGTGTTTTGATGTTCGTTCCAAATATAAAATAGATGCATTTTATAAATTCAGTTCATATGCAAATATATGTCTGTGTGAATCTGAGGACGGGAGTGGGGATTTACCCGTAACCACGCTTCACGTGATTGAACAATCTCCATATTTTCACCGCCATGATTGGCAGTCAATGTCCTGTCATGATTGGTCAGATTAATGTGCATCTCATTTTTAACATCCACTTATAGGGGAGAATTCGACCACGTATCAACACACTGATTACTAGGCGTGACTTGTAGAAATGTTAAACCATGTATTGGTCACGTGTTTCGTATAACCCGGACATGTTTCGTATAACCCGGACGTGTTTCGTATAACCCGGACATGTTTCTTATAACCCGGACGTTTTTCGTATAACCCGGACGTGTTGAGGTCTCAGCTTCTGGAGCCACTCTTAATTTGGAGCGATCTTTGGCCCACCTGATGTGGCGTATGGATACTGTAAACAAGTAATTGATCTTCATCTTCATCGTCATCATCATCATCATCATCATCATCATCATCATCATCATCATCATCATCATCATCATCACCATCCCATCACCACCACCACCATCACCATCACCACCATCATCATCATCATCATCTCATCATCATCATCATCATCATCATCACCATCATCATCATCATAATCGTCATCATCATCATCACCTTCCACTTTTGCTGTTACTTTTTGCCTCTCCGTCGTGGGGAGGAATAGTTGACGCTCCAGCGCCCGATGGGTGGCACTGGATAGTGTCTTTCCGTATGATTGTACAATATCTTTGATGTCGTCAATCCTTTTTTATTTCGTATCCTTCGCTCTCGTAGCAAATCTCTTTTGATGTAAAGCCAGTGCTGGTAGTTGATGGTGTTGCATTCTAACGAGATGGCAGAACCATTTCTTCTTCTTCCGTTCACCCGGAGAGTTTTTTCGGACGTTAATGCGTTGTGCCTATTTACAGCAGAGCTGCGTTCTTTTGCCGTTAGGCCGACACATCCGACTTCTGAGGGCATTTGTTGACCGGTTTAACCATTTGATCTTCTGTCTTTCATTATATGTGGCACACTTCCTCTGCATCGCGCCATATCTCTTCTAGAAGATCTTCCTTTCCTCTGGGATCATCACGCCTTGTGGAGAGTGGCGCTGCAGGATACGACCCAGAGTGACGTGATGTCGGTTCTTGACTCAACTCAACTCAACTCAACTCAACTCAACAACTCATCCCAAGCCTATATTCCCATCTTTTTCATACATATGCAACTTTGCTCGTGTTCTCACATATTATTCACCTTTGTATGTTGTTGAATGCAATAATTCGCTATCATAGGATGTCAGAAAGAGAGTGTGAAATGCTACATGGAACCAGTTTTGTTGTATGGCAGCGAATCTTGGAATGTACATGAACAAATTAGGAAGAACGTGGAAGCAACAGAGATGTGGTTCCTAAGACGAATGTTGCGAATTACTTGGACCCGATAGAGTAGCTAACGACGATTTCCTGAAAGAGGCTTATGAAACTAGTACAACACTCAGAAAGATACAAACAATTTACTTTGGTCATGTGAAGAGAAAAGAGGCACTAGAGAACATCGTAACGACTGGAAAGATTGAGGGAAAGAGAGGCAGAGGCAGACCAAGAGAAAAAAATGTTGGACGGATTGAGACGGTGGCACGGAGGAATATCAGCAGCAGAGTTGATCCAGAACACCAAAGACCGAGATTTGTGGAGAGCCATGAACGCCTACGCCAGATGGCAGGGAACTTGATGATGATGATGATGATGATGATGATGATGATGATGATGATGTCTTTACTTCTGTTCTACATGTGTTTTAAGTCTTCCACATTTCCTTGGCCCCGTGGGTTCCAGACTGTGTTTCCTTGTCAGCAACCGAAACCGTGTCTTCAGCATAAGGCGGGTTGTGTACATTATGTCCATTGGATATTCCTGGCGTGTTTTGTATGGATCTCATCATTATTTCGTTGTACACATTGATGAAAGCCGGTCTCCATGGCTAGGTGTTAGCGACTTTCTCCGTAATCCCGTATACTGTCGTGAGTAACTTCACGTGCGCGAGAATCGGTGGCGGTTCTAGCCCCGTCGGTAACTTACGGGGTATGTGAGCCGGCCGCTCAGAAAGCAATGGCAAACTACTAAGCGTGATCTTGCCAAGAAATCAACAATCAGCTGAAAGATGCTGATGTTGACAGCGATGTCCTGTTAAGGGTATGCGAAAAAAACAACAACACATTGATGACAGAGCACAACCGTGTCTAACGCCTTGTTTAATGTGTTCTAACAACTAAAAGAGGGAAAAGGGGGAGGGGAGACAGATTCTGTACCAAACAAAAACTAGGTTTGAACAAAACAAAAATGTATGTCGGAAAATGGAAAGTAGGGGTGTGTGATAGTTATGATATAAATGTTGATGATGTGGTAGCGGTGACAATATTTCAGTGATTATGTCATCCCGTGACAGATACGGGGAGTTAATTAAGACGATTGATAATCCCATGGCACTTAAACTGATAAACGTCGAGAGGACCGACTTCATTACACCGGGTTTTATCCCATATGGTTCGGTCTCTTTCCGCAGCGTGGCCTGATGAAAGCGTCGTACAAAGCACGAACCGTAGCTCTAGCGACGACCCCCAGGAGTCTGTGAGGAAAACTGCACTCGTGAACCCGAACGACGTAGTGCGGAATCGAACCCACGACCTTGGAAACGCAAGGCAGTCGGTGTAACCGCCGGGCCACGGAGGCCCCCTGATGTGGTAAACAGTTCCCAATTAGATGCCAGGTCTAATAGTTGCTCCTCAGTTCTGTATTATTCTCAGATCTTCACCAGATGTTTCACATTTCCACCATTCTAAACGTTTCTTCGTGTGTCACATTATCACACACCTTAGTGTTTGTACGAGGGTCAGTTAATAAGTACGTCACAAATGGCTGTAGAAAAAGACCTAACTATGATAACAACTTGAAACGTGTTTATTTTTATACATACATTGTACCTTTTTTCTCAACATAATTTTCACAAACATTGATGCACTTATCACATCGTTTTATCAGTCCTCCCAAATCGGCAGCATAGAACTGCGTACTTTGTTTTCATTTACCTGCCATCCCACAGAACTGCGTGACTTACTTATTTACTCGCCCTCGTAACTTTTTCTACCCATCTATGCATCGCTTTAGGGACAAACATTTGTCAGCACAAACACTGACAACCCACCTTGGCGGGAGACATTTCGCGAATGACGCCAAAGTTTAATGTGAAGTGAAAACGTACTTTAGAAAACAGACCACGCAGTTCTATGCAGCCGGTTTGGGAGAACTGATAAAACGATGGGATAAGTGCACCAATATTTGGTGGAAATTATGTTGAGAAATAAAGGGACAATGTATGTATACAAATAAACTGGTTTCAAGTTGTTATCATAGATGAACAGTCTGATGTGCCCATTATATACCACCAAAAGTAGAGAATGATCAAATCAATCAGAAGGCCACCAAAACCTGCTCAAGACGACTACCACGTTATGGACAGACCAGAACAAGTCATTATTCTACGCCTTAGAACGGGACACAATAGATTGCACAACCACATGTATACGAGATTCAAGATTGGTGACTCAGCCATGTGCACATGTGGTTTGGCGTCGCAGATAGCAGAGCACATACTCCAAGACTGCATAAACTACAACATATCCAGGCAAACCTTCTGGCCTAGAGAGACAACAGTGGAAGATAAACTCTATGGACCGCTGAGTGAACTAAAAAAGACTGTTAGATTCATACAAGAGACAACATTGCAGTTATAGATGTATTTCAAGGGAACGAAAGAAGGAAGAAGTTATCATAGTTAGTTATTTTTCTACAGCCTTTTGTGACGTACTTATTAAATTACCTTCGTAGTACATGAATCGCGCACGCCATTTTATCACACACCTTAGTGTATGTAGTACATGAATCGCGCACCCGCTCTCTCTCTCTCTCTCTCTCTCTCTCTCTCTCTCTCTCTCTCTCTCTCTCTCTCTCTCTCTCTCTCTCTCTCTCTCTCTCTCTCTGGGCCGCGCACACACATACACACACACACACACACACATGTCCTTTATAGGAGATCGCAATCAACCCCAGCATATTTTGGCTGTTTTTTAATTACCAGGCAAGTTTGCGTTCAGTAGTTTGCCATCGCGATCTGAAAAATCGACGCTCATGCCATTGTTAAAAATCTAAAAATCAACGAAGAAATGTCTGCATCTGATTGCTAACCTGATGTGCGAAATTGTGAATGGCGTTATGGATCCCTTCGCCACAGACGCCAGCTTATATATATATACATAATGTGTATTTTATACATGCTATTTCTGGTTTTGTGTTTATGACTTTTCTTGTCGTGGTAAAATAAGAGTTAATGAGATGTAGTACCACTTCTTCCATCCGCGCGTGCTCATTGAAATACTGCAACGTTTCATTAACTCCTCTATGTCTATGACGTAACATCGGTGCGGTGTTCAGAACGCGCTGAGTGCTAACATATCTGGGCAGTCTGGAGTGACCAAAGTCCGAGTTACCGGAACACTGTCGTCCTTTCCTGGTTGAAAAAGTGTCTCTTTGTTGTTGCTGTTGCTTTCTTCTTCTTCTTCTTCTTCTTCTTCTTCTTCTTCTTCTTCTTCTTCTTCTTCTTCTTCTTCTTCTTCTTCTTCTTCTTCTTTCTTTCTTTCTTTCTTTCTTTCTTTCTTTCTTTCTTTCTTCTTTCTTCTTTCTTTCTTTCTTTCTTTCTTTCTTTCTTTCTTCTTTCTTTCTTTCTTCTTCTTTCTTTCTCTCTTCTTCTTCTTCTTCTTCTTCTTCTTCTTCTTCTTCTTCTTCTTCTTCTCTTCTTCTTCTTCTTCTTCTTCTTCTTCTTCTTCTTCTTCTTCTTCTTCTTCTTCTTCTTCTTCTTCTTCTTAACAACCCCCCCCCCCCCCCACCCCCCCCCCCCCCCCCCCAAATCGTATAATATTCCAACAACCACTCTCACTTCAAGCTGCCTCTTTCTTCTGCATCCTCCTCGATGTTCTCTCCATATATTTCATCTCTGTCTGTAACCCTCGTCTCCGTGTCTTTGCAGGTATCCAACTATTTCATTCCCCTTGCAGGTTCTAGACAAGGGAGTGTCTAGCCATACTATCTTCACAGACTCTATTGTTCATTTGATAAAAGAAAAAAAAGAAAGTTAGGTGCATATTCTTTATAGGACATCGCAGTCAACCCAGCATTTTTGGCTGTTTGTGATTTCTTGGCAGGTTTACGTTCAGTAGTTTGCCATTGTTTTCAGAACGACCAGCACCGATATCATTGTATGAAAACCAACACAAGGCGGTCAGTTTCCAAATCGCCTGCAGCTGCGTTTCGAACGCGGTATGCGAGATTACCAATTGCGTTTGTAACCCCTTCATCACATCACAGGTGTAGCATATAAGACTAACAACTGTTCATGATCGGCCACATGACGATGTCTGCCCTAATTCTACACTTCACTAACCGTTGTCTTACGTTGCTTTTAAAGTTCCAGCCTCCTGATCCGGGACGAGTTAAAGTTTTGTCCCCACGTAAAATTGCCCCGTCTCTGAATCTAGTTTATATGCCAATTTTCCACAATTTGGGATTTCTGTTGCTATTGCCTGCCCTGTCTTGTCTCAATTTAATTGGCTGAAAGCTGTGTGGCATTAATTGTATCTATCTATCTATCTATCTATCTATCTATCTATCTATCTATCTATCTATCTATCTATCTATCTATCTATCTATCTATCTATCTATCTGTCTGTCTGTCTGTCTGTCTGTCTGTCTGTCTGTCTGTCTGTCTGTCTGTCTGTCTGTCTGTCTGTCTGTCTGTCTGTCTGTCTGTCTGTCTGTCTGTCTGTCTGTCTGTCTGTCTGTCCGTCCGTCCGTCCGTCCGTCCGTCCGTCCGTCCGTCCGTCCGTCCGTCCGTCCGTCCGTCCGTCCGTCCGTCCGTCCGTCCGCCCGCCCGCCCGCCCGTCCGTCCGTCCGTCCGTCCGCTCGCACGCTTGCCCACCCGCCGGTCCCTCCGTCTGGTCTGTCTGCCTGCCTGCAGGTTGGCTAGTTGACTGGCTGGCTGTCTCTCATTCTCTCTCTCTCTCTCTCTCTCTCTCTCTCTCTCTCTCTCTCTCTCTCCCTTCCGTCTCTCCCTCCGTCCGTTCACTCGCCCGCCTTCAACAGCACTTAACAGTAAGTCGCTTCTTCATCTGCCTGTAAAATATAGAACTTAACAAGTCTCTTCTTCATCTCCTTTAAAAACATAACACTAACACTAAGTTGCTTCTTTATCTCCCTGTAAAACATAGCACTTAACACGTCTCTTCTTCATCTGCTTTTAAAACATAGCACTTAACAATAAGTCGCTTCTTCATCTATCTGTAAAATGGCACGTAAAAATAAGTGGCTTCTTCATCTCCTTGCAAAACAGCATTAAACAATCAGTCGCTTTTTCATCTCCTTGTAAAACAACACTTAACACTTAGTAGTTTCTTCATCTTCCTGTAAAACACAGCACTTAAAAAATAAATCGCTTCTTCATCTTCCTGTAAAACGCAGCGCTTAACAATAAGTCGCTTCTTCATCTCCTTGTAAAACAGCACTTAACAATAAGTCGCTTCTTCATCTCCTTGTAAAACAGCACTTAACAATAAGTCGCTTCTTCATCTCCCTGTGAAACATAGCACTTAACACGTCTCTTCTTCATCTCCTTGTAAAACACAACACTTAACAAAATTCGCAACTTCATCTCCCTGTAAAACTTTTAACACGTAGGAAGCTGCGTATTATTTTTCCACTGCTTTTTTGTGTGCAAAACTAAGTCTTCCAGCTTTGTTGATTTCTGAGACGGTGGAATTCTCATATAGCCACGTTTTACAGCGAAATTATTTTACAAATGGCACTGAGCGTCAATAAAAATATTTAGCATACACTCTCACGCAAATCTGGCCACAGACATCCTGTTGCCAAATTGGGAAAATTGTAATTCGAAGCATCCATGATTTTGTTGTGCTTTATAATTTATGTGCCGGTCTCTCTGGCCGAGGGGTTACAACACTTTCTCCGTAATCCCGTTTATCACGCAGAGTCTCGTAGCGGGGCGAGAGCTGGGAGCGGTTCGATCCCCGCTGGTGACTTGCGGGATAACTGAGCCGGCCGCTCAGAAAGCAAGGGCAAACTACTGAGCGTAATCTTGCCAAGAAATCAACATACAGCTGAAAGATGCTGATGTTGACAGCGATGTCCTGTAAAGGATATGCAAAACATTGTTTAGTACTTGGTTATTGGTTTTTCTGTCTGTCCATGGAATTCTTTGCATTCTCCTCAGAAACCACATTTCTGCAGCCATCAGATGTTTTTCAGCTTGACTGCTGAGAATGCATACACTTAATTCATCATCATCATAATCATAATCATCATCATCATAATCATCATCATCATCATCATCATCATCATCATCATCATTTCCATTTTTGCCCTCGCGTCGTGGGAAGGAATAATTGAAGTTCCAACGCCCAATGGGTGGCACTAGATAGTGTCATTCCGTGTGGTTGTACAATGTCTTTGATGTCGTCAATCTATTTTTTTCTCGGGCCTCTTCTTGCTCTCGTATCAATGCTGGTACCAGGTGTTTGTAAAGTCTCACTTTCATTAAATTAATTACAATAGTTAATGCTATGATCTAACGATGTTTTGGGGAAGCTGGAAAGTACCAATGAAGTATTCATTATAACAGGTGTTGGGAATGTCCACGACAGTCTTCAAGAAACGACTGTACACGTCTCTTCATATTGTCAAATACCTTCTGCTTGGACTTTTCAGGATTCTGTCTTGGATATCTAGTATTTTTTCTTCAGCCACAGCAATCCTACCAGGTCGCGGAGCATCTTCCACATTTCCCGTAGCATTAAATTTATTCAACAAATTTATAACCGTAATGCGATGAGGAGGTTGTTTATCAGGAAATCTTGCTATAAATCTTTAAACAATCATCCGTGTGTATCGACCGCCATTTCGAAACGCTTGTTCAACCAAAACACTTCTTTCTTCCGTTGATAACACCATTCTGTTTCGAGTGCAAAGAATTACTCCAGCTGACGACAGTCATTCGCTGCATATATTGCTTCACGGTGAACTGTGGAGCACATTTTGTTTAAGACAACATGTACTTCATTTTTCAAATGTATTCTACATACAAAGTGTAGTGAGACTTTACAAACCGGTAGTTAATGCTGTTGCATTCTAACGAGATGACCGAACCATTTGATCTTCTGTCTTTCAATTATGTGGCACAAGGTATTGATCTCACTGTCTGTCTGATAACATCATTTCTTACATAATCTTTTTAACTTACTCTATCTTTTGTGTTACTGTATGCGTTTTATCATCATGTTCCCTGTCAGCTGGCGTAGGTGTTCATGCCTTTCCACAGATCTCGGTCCCTTGGCTGACATTCTGAATGCTCTACGAGAAGTAAGACTTTTGCGAGAACCAAGTGATGACTGAATCTGCAACCATGGCCAGACTGCGAGAACAGTAAATTAAAAGAGGTGTGGCCAAACAAGAACACTACGCAGGAAACCAAAGAAGATTGATAAACCAACACAGAACTGGCGTCGTTAGCCGCTTCACGCTGCGGGATTTGCTGAGGAGGGGATCCGAGCACTTATGGACTGAATGGTTCGATGTGTAATGAGGATGATCTGGCGACTAAGTAACTAAATATATCTCGGTCCTTTGGTGTATGTAGGTGTGAGTGTGTAGGTGTGTGTGTATTGTATGTGCCAGTGTGTATGTGTAAGTGTGTGTATGTGTGCGTATATGCACGTACGTACATATCATGCCTAGTTTACGGTTTCAGTAAATTAAATACAGCACTCTTCACATACCTCATCGCCTACATCACCCTTCACATACCTCATCGCCTACTTGGTATGTGGTGCTAGCACCATACTGTAGACCTGGCGGCACTCACAGGGCTAGATATCAGACCCACCACCTCTTCTTCTTTTGCCCTCTATCCCTCCGTGGATACGGTCAAAATTGTAGAGGTCCTCAATCAACCCACTTCAAGCCCTCCTACCTTTAGCTATCCCATGTAGCTCCCTCCATGTCCTCCCTCCATGTCCTCCCTCCATGTCCTCCCTCCATGTCCTCCTTCCATGTCCTCCCTCCATGTCCTCCTTCCATGTTCTCCCTCCATGTTCTCCCTCCATGTCCTCCTTACATGTCCTCCCTCCATGTCCTCCCTTCATGTTCTCCCTCCATGTCCCCCCCCCCCCCCCCCCCATGTCCTCCCTATTTTATTAATTTCTGTATCTTCTTCAGCATATCCAATCCCTCAATATCGGTGGTCATGAAATACCAGAGATTCGGTATGCTGATGATACAGTATTAATATCCACATCACAGAATGATATTGAAAGCTTAATTACCTCAACCCAAAGAAATAGTGAAAATCACAACTTATATCTTAACATAGCAAAGACAAAGAAAAGACATACAGATAAAACTACTGTGGAGAAAGAAATATATGTTAATGAGGAAAAATTGGAGGTGGTGGGACATTTTGAATATCTTGGGTCATTGATTACCAACAATGGTGACACAATGAAAGAAATTAAACGACGACTATCAATTGCTCTTCAAAGACTAAAACAACTGAATAAATTATGGAGTTGGACAGATAGAACTACAAAAATTAGATTTTTAAGAGCATGCATCTTTCCCATTGCAACATACGCATGTGAGACCTGGGCACCTACTAAACAAGCTGAACAGCGCATAAGTGCCTTTGAATATAAATGTTATAGATGAGTTCTAAGTATATCTTGGATAAAGAAAAGAACAAATGCACCCATACTTCAAGAACTGAATATTGACGAAGGTTAGCTAGTAAAGACGATAAAACAAAAAATAATTGCAATATTTTGGTCACTTGAAACGTCAGGAAAGTTTGGAGAGAACAATAATGGAGGGGTATATGCCTGGGAAAAGAGGAAGAGGAAGGCCAAAGAGAAGATGGGTGCAGGATGTGGCGGATGATCTCCAGATGGGTGTATCGGATGCGGGACATCTTGTTTTTGACTGAGAAGTTTTCCAAAAGGTTGTTATGGGAGCGAGGTTCTGCAAAAGACATGCTACTGAATGAATGAATGAATGAATGAATGAATGAATGAATGAATGAATGAATTTTCTTCATTTCTCCATGTGTTTACAGGACTTCCTCTATTTCTCTTGCCATGTAGATTCGAGACAAGACCTTTCTCGTTATGCTATTCCCAAGTTTTCTCTCTGCATGCCCTATCCAGAGTCTGTGCCATTTCTTCACCTCCGGTTCACTGGTATTTGTCCAGTTCTCTCCATGAACTAACTCCACATCTATGGTTCTGTCATACCATTGTATTCCTCCTATTTACGTGGTCACCAGTCGGTGAATGCCGAGCTCCGTGGCGAAGACGCGGCGCAATTCGCAATGCCGCTAATCTGCGTTCGAAATACAGCGGTGACCGATTTGGCAGCAGACCGTGTCGCGCTGGTTTTAACGTGTTGGTATGGGAGCCGGTCGTTTCGAAAGCAATGGCAAACTACTGAACGTAAAACTTGCCAAGACATCAACAACGCAGTAAAATGCTGGTGTTGACTGCAAAGTCCTGTAAAAGATATGCAACTTTAAATAAAAAAAGTCGGCGAATGTCTGTAGTTTATTTATAACTGTTTTCGTTGTTCTCAATTTTTCTGACTCGTACAGCAGTACTGACTTGACGTTAGAATTGAATATTTTACGTTTGTAGATAAAATTAATTTATTTTTGGCTTCCACAAAGTTCCCCGTGCTTTATAACGCCCCTCTTGTCTTTCATTTTCATCATCATCGTCATCATCATTATTATCACCACAGCTACTATCATCATCCTAAGTCCTTCAAGAAGCAAATGAACATCGTAAACTGATTAGAGACATCAGACGTAGACAGTCAATATTGTATGGGCATGTTTTGAGAAGAATTGAATTGGAGAACTTGGTTAGTTAGTTAGTCGACAGATCATCCTCACTGCATATCGAACCATTCAGTCCATAGGTGCTTGGATCCCCTCCTCAGCAAATCCCGCAGCGTATAGCGGCTAACGACACCAGTTCTGTGTTGGTTTATCAGTCTTCTTTGGCTTCCTGCGTAGTGTTATTGTTTGGCCACACCTCTTTTGATTTGCTGTTCTCGCAGTCTGACCATGGTTGTAGATTCAGTCATCACTTGGTTCTCGCACAAGTCTTACTTCTCGTAGAGCATTCAGAATGTCAGCCTGGTCCATGGCGCGTCCGCCCTCCACAGTATCCGTATCTGCGAGCTTGTCAGCCCGCTCATTTCCTTGTACTCCCGCATGCCCTGGCACGAAGATGAAACTAATCTTTGCCAGCCGAGACCGCCCCAGAGACAGCAACCACTCTCTTCGGATCCACCCCATCTCTATCCACTTGAGCATGCTCATTGAGTCACTGAGGAAACATGCCCTAGTGAATGTCTGTGTCTCGAGCCATGTTATTGCTTTACTTGGAGACAAATGGCAAGATCGAGGGTAAGAGACCAAGGGGAAGACCGAGAAGTAAATACCTGGATGGCTTGACACGTGGCATGGTCGAGACAGAAACACGAAGCTTATCCACGACTCTGGTGATCGAGTGAGATGGCAAAACATGACCGCCCACGCTTATCGGCATGGCACATGATGGATGGACTATCATCATCACCACTAGTCGCCTTTATTATTGTCGCCACCGATTATCGTCAGCATTATCTTTATCAACGTCATTATCACAACATAATCATTATCGTCGTCATCATAATCACCACTATCATCATCATCATCATCATCATCATCATCATCATCATCATCATCATCATCATCATCATCACCATCATCATCATCATCATCATCATCATCATCACAACATAATAATTATCGTCATCATCATCACCAGCATCCTCATTATGATCGTCATAATGATAATCTTTATCATCATCATCATCATCATCATCATCATCATCATCATCATCATCATCATCATCATCATCATCATCATCATCATCACTATCACCACCACCATTATCATCATCATCACAACATAATAATTATCGTCATCATTATCATCATCATCATCGCCACCGTTACAATCATCATCATCATAAAGTACCCGCGACACCACCCTGGTATCACAACATAATCATTATCGTCGTCATCATAATCACCACTATCACCAGTATCATCATCATCATCATCATCATCATCATCATCATCATCATCATCATCATCATCATCATCATCACTATCACCACCACCATTATCATCATCATCGCAACATAATAATTATCGTCATCATTATCATCATCATCATCATCATCACCGCCGTTACAATCATCATCATCATCATCATCAAGTACCCGCGACACCACCCTGGTGTATCGAATCAATCCCCTGACCCAGTCTCCGGCCATTAACATATGGCAGTGACACGAAATGTCTCTTATCCCTGGACTTCAAAGATCGGCCTCTAGATACGTCCAACACTTGTGTTTCTCCAACTTGACCCCAATCTCGGGTTCCCAGGGGAGTCGTGTGTCCACCGGTTCTTGCTGAACGCCGTGAACATTTTTAATGAACTCTCGACAGACATGAAGAGGAAAAGTTCACAGCACAGGACGTGGAACGTTCGGTTCTTCTGATTGAGGTGGCTGTTGTTTGCATCGAATATGTATCATCATCATCATCATCATCATCATCATCATCATCATCATCATCATCATCATCATCATCATCATCATCATCATCATCATCATCACCATCACCATCACCATCACCACCACCACCACCACCACCACCACCACCATCATCATCATCATCATCATCACCACCACCACCACCACCACCACCACCACCACCATCATCATCATCATCATCATCACCACCACCATCATCATCACCATCATCATCACCACCACCACTACCACCACCACCACCACCACCACCATCCCCATCCCCATCATCATTACCACCACCACCATCACCACCACCATCACCATCATCATCATCATCATCATCATCACCACCATCATCACCACCACCGCCACAACCACCCACCACCACCACCACCACCACGAACACCACCATCACCACCACCACCACCACCATCACTATCACCACCACCACCACCACCACCACCACGAACACCACATCATCATCAACCACCACCACCACCACCACCACCACCATAACCACATCACCACCATCACCACCACCACCACCACAACCACCACCACCACCATCATCATCATCATCATCACCACCACCACCAGCACCACCACCATCACCACCACCATCATTATCATCATCATCATCATCATCACCACCACCACCACCATCACCATCACCACCACCACCATCACCACCACCACCATCATCATCATCATCATCATCAGCACCATTAAGACCACCATCGTCATCAATATCATTATCGTCGTCATCATTACTATCGTCACGGTAATATCATCATCATCATCATTATCGTCATAATCCTCCTCCCAATCCTCCTCCTTATCATCATCATCATCATCATCATCATCCTCATCATCCTCATCATAATCGTCATTATTATCAGCATGATCGTCATCATCCTCCTAATAATCCACCTCCTCCTCCTTATCATCATTGTCACCATCATCATCATCATCATCACTATCACCACCACCACCATTATCATCATCATCACCATCACTATCACCACCATCACCATCACTATCACCACCACCACCATCATCATCATCATCATCATCATCATCATCATCACCAATATCATGAACATACCATCAACATCAACATCATCATTATCGCCATTACCAGCATCAGAAGAAACATCGTCATCACCACTAAAACCATCTTCTTCATCTCCCCCACGATAAACACTATCATTAACACCATCACCATCATCTCCATCACCAACACCATCAAAATCATCATCATCATTACCATAATAAAGACACACAACTCAGCAGCCAGTTATCCCAACAACAAAATTAAATGAATTACGAGAAACTAAGACATTCTATTGGCACTCATGCTATTCAACACTGAGACCAGACAGACACGCTCTCTCCAAGGTATTTCTTGATTTCATCGTTAGTTACCACCGGGCCTCTACAGACCAGGTCAGTGGATTTACCAGCCCGACCACCCCCGGGAGTGATCTAGTTAAGTAAGTTTAGACGTCCGGCGGGAGATGTTATGTCTGGTGCTTCTCTAGAAGAGCGAGCGTCGAGGTTTGGGTAATAGTTGAGGTGTCTGGTATTTGCGGAAGTGTTAACTTTGTAATTATGTGTTTGGCTAGCGTTGATAGAGTCCGCGGTTAGAGTTGTGTCTGAACACAGTGGTACTTGGGGATTTCCTCAGTTTGTTATTATTATTAAGTTATCAGGTCTTTACAGCATACATGCTTAAACACAGACGTTCATCAAGTTCACACTTTACACTATACATGCTCAAACACAGACGTTCATCAAGTTCACACTTTACACTATACATGCTCAAACACAGACGTTCATCAAGTTCACACTTTAGACTATACATGCTCAAACACAGACGTTCATCAAGTTCACACTTTACACTATACATGCTCAAACACAGACGTTCATCAAGTTCACACTTTACACTATACATTGCTCAAACGCATACTTTCATCCGTTTCACACTTTACAGCATACATGCTCAAACACAGACGCTCATCAAGTTTACACTTTACACTATACATTGCTCAAACGCATACTTTCATCCATTTCACACTTTACAGCATACATGCTCAAACACAGACATTCATGAAGTTCACACTTTACACTATACCTGCTCAAACACAGACGTTCATAAAGTTCACACTTTACATGCTCAAACACAGACGTTAATCAAGTTCACACTTTACACTATACATGCTCAAACACATACTTTCATCTAGTTCACATTTTACACTATACATGCTCAAACACAGACGTTCATCAATTTCACACTTTACACTACACATGCTCAAACACATACTTTCATCTAGTTCACACTTTACGCTCTACATGCTCAAACACAGACGTTCATCAAGTTCACACTTTACACTATACATGCTCAAACACAGACATTCATCAATTTCACACTTTACACTATACATGCTCAAACACAGACGTTTATCAAGTTCACACTTTACACTATACATGCTCAAACACATACTTTCATCAAGTTCACACTTTACACTATAATGCTCAAACACAGACGTTCATCAATGTCACACTTTACACTACTACATGCTCAGACACAGACGTTCATCAAGTTCACACTTTATACATGCTCAAACACAGACTTTCATCAAGTTCACACTTTACACTATACATGCTCTGATACATACTTCCATAACGTTCACACTTTACACTATACATGCTCAAACACAGACTTTCATCAAGTTCACATTTTACGCTATACATGTTCAAACACATACTTTCATCAAGTTCACACTTTACGGTATACATGCTCAAATACAGACTTATATCAAGTTCAGATTCTGGATGAATGCAGCAGAAGAAGAAAAATAAAAGAGTTTTAAAAGGCAAGATAATCGACTTCATATATTCTTAAATTTCATTCATTGTTTTGTTTGATTGATTGATTGATTGATTGATTGATTAAAAACATATCCGTGTCCTTCAACATCCACCATTATTCCTAAATACAAAATTAACGGGCAGCGGCTTGTCTTGAGCCCAGAAACAGAATAATTCAAAATGATGATATCGTTGTTCACAAACAAGGTATTTCTATCTTGTTGATTTAATTGAACCTTGTGGGAGTGGCATTCTGTTGACCTTCATGTTGGATTCCAGAGATAAGGGATGATCGGCAAGTTGTTGATTTTTCGGGTGGAGTAATTAACAAATTAACGAGGGATTACGGCAAGGAAAAGAGGAAATGAACAGCACACTTTGATGCTTGATTGCACGAGCATGGGCATAAATGAATATAGTATATTGATTTAAGAAGTTAAATAGAAATCAAAAAGAGAATAGGAATGGCCAACAATGCTTTCAACGGTATGAAATCAGTATTAACATCCAGAGAGATTAATAACGCGTTAAAAATGAGAATTGTCAAATGCTACGTATATTCAACGCTACTGTATGGCTCGGAAGCCTGGACATTGAACAAGCAACTAGAAAGTCGCATAGAAGCCCTGGAGATGTGGATATACAGACGAATATGTCTTATTTCTTGGAAACAAAAACAATCAAATGCAGAGGTCCTAAAAAAACTGGGAATGAAGAAAGAGTTGATGAAAGAAATAAAGAGGGGGCAAGTGAAATATTTTGGCCACGTTAAAAGACATGATACTCTTAGAAAAACCATACTGGAAGGCAAGGTTGAGGGCAAGCGAACAAGAGGTAGACCACGATACAAGGGGGAAGATAACATCAAGAGATGGACGAACATCAGCCTGACTGTACAGTCAAGGCGAGAAACAGACGGTGTCGGAGATCCATTGCAGCCAACCTTCATTGTGAAGACGGCACCTGATTGATTGATTAATTGATTGATTGAAGGTTGCACCAACTAGGACATAAATGAACATAACACATGCTTGTAAACTGCACCAAACAAGGACATAAAGGAACATCACACGTGCAAGAACGATTGCACCAAACACGGACATAAATGAACATCACACGTGCAAGAACGATTGCACCAAACAAGGACATACATGATCACAGCACTTGCAATCCAGAGAGCACCAAACGAGACAACAAATGATTATAACACACTGGCGAATGTTTCATCCCCCAACATGATTCATCATAGCGGAGACCGTGGTTGATTCTCCACTCGCTTGCAAGACTTCTTCTTCATTTGCCTTCTATCCTCCAATGGGACATAAATCCTCAACTAACACACTCCAGGCCGCCTCCTCATATCTTTAGGACATTAGGCCTAATCATTGATAGAAACCTAACTTTTAATTCCCACGTTTTATCGCTCATTAAACAAACAGCGAAAAAAGTCTACCAACTCGCCAAACTTAAAAACTTCCTTGATGAGGACACAATGAAACTATTCTATACTTCTCATATACAGACACACTTTGACTACTGCTCTACAATCTGGGACGGTTATTCTAATTCAAACACCAAGCGACTTTACTCACTCCAGAAACGAGCCATGAGTCTAATTTATAGCAAACATTTATCTGACAATTCTAGCCTGTATAAACGCCTTCAGTTACTACCATTCCGCAAACGCCTGCTTTTCAATAAAGCTAAACTAATTCACAAATTCCTGCATCGGAATGCCCCAAATTACCTTTGGCCAATGTTTAAATATAATGATAGACACAGTAAACGTTTAAATATACTACACATTCCGAAGCCTAGGATTGACTTATACAAAACAAGCTTAACGTACTCTGCAGCTCAGCTGTGGAACAATCTTCCACAAGAAATCAAAGACATCACCAATCCAAATTATTCGAACACTATCTCAATACGGATTACCTTCCCCCTTAATAATACAGATAATAATAATAATAACAAAACGCTAGTATAACAGCCAGTCCCCTTTTTGTAGGCCAGTATATTCCACATGGCTAATAACACCTGTCAGACCATTATCTAATATTATTGTGTCGTGTAGTTTTGATGTTCACATTTTGCCCATGCCTTTATAATGCATATCTTTTATATTGTTGCTGTTCTTTGTTAGCCTTGAATGATGTGTGAATGAAATAATGTATGAAAGAGAGTGATAGAAGGGCAGAATGTTAGACGGGTCTGCGTGCCCAATTCTTAACCCTTTGAAAATAAAGTTTGTTCGTTCGTTCGTTTAGTTATCCCATGCAGCTAGTTCGTCTCATCTCATCTCATCTCCCCGAATGCTGTGATGTCGATTCCTAAATCAATCAATCAATCAATCAATCTCATCTCATCTCATCATGTTCCTCTTGTACCTTGCGGTGTCGAGGTGAAGTATAAACAGCGGGAGAGTGCCCGCTTATGGGCTTCATGTATCGATATTCCCATGGACTGCTATTCTCTCCGTCCATCGTTTACATGGTCGGCCTCTTCCTCTGCTTCCACCTCATTGCTTGTTGTGATATACTGTTCGTTAGTAAATGTAGTTGCATGGCCAAACCATTTGACTTGTGTCTTCTATTAAAATCTAGCGCTGCTATAACCCCCACTTTTGTCCTGATTTCTTAATTTCTGATCTAATCTCTTCTTGATACATTGAGTATTCTTCTCAGGAATCTCATTTCTGTTGTTGTGAGGTTTCTTTCCTCTTTTTCTGTCTTTGTCCAGGTTTGACATTGGTAACATAGAGTTGGTAGGAAGATTGTGTTGCAAAGTGCTTTCTTAGTAGATATTGATACATGTTTGTTCTTTAGTATTGGTGCCATTTGTCCAATGAATTGGTTTGCCGTAATGCATCTATTTTTGATCTCGTCTTCTGATTTGCCATTTGATGTTATTATACTTCCTTGGTACTCTGCCCATGTGCTTCTCATATTGTTCTTTTATGCTTGCTTGCTGCTTGCTTGCTGCGTGCTTGCGTTCGCTGGCTGTGAACTCCAGCGTGAAGTCCTGTATGTCGGATAAAGACATCCTGTTGTCCAACATCAGTGTGATGTTTCCGTGAGTATCCGTTGTCCCATGTCTAGCTTATTAGTGTGCAGACTGGTGGTTCCTAACCGTGCAGGCAGATACTCTCCGACTTCGGAAGAATCAGCGATCCTACTACGTTAGCCAGGACCCCGAAGGGACCTGTTGCCCAGGACGCACGACTAGGACGTGTTAGTAGGTCTTGGCCAGTATAAAACCTGGCCCTGGTGCCCTGGAAACACCTCTGCGTCCCTTGTTCTTTTATGTTTCTACTTCTCTTCTCGGTGAGTTGTCTTTTATTTGAAATATACCTCTATTTCTTCTGCATTGTGGGTTCAAAACTAAGAATTGTCCAGTTATGCTGTTCTCGGGTTATGTCCTAGGATATGTCCTAATCGTCACCACCGTCGTTTCTTCACCTCCTGGTTCGTGGTGTTTGTCTAGTTCTCTCCACAAGTTCCACATTAGTGATTATGTCATACGGTTTTATTCCTGCAAATATCCGCCGGCACCAATTAGTGAATGATTGTCGTGTACTTGTTATCGTTTCATTGTTCTCTATGTTTCTGGTCCATACAGCAGTAACTGATTTAAGGTTAATATTTATTATTCTAAATTCTGTGCTGTTTAAATTCTTCTGACTGCTCACATTTCCTAGTGCTGTAGAAGCTCCTTTACCCTTCTGTGTTCTTATTCTGATATCTGTATTTGTTCTGTTTCCCCCCCCCCCCCCCCCCCCCCCCTGTGTCTACACTGCTGCCCCAGTAGGTGTAGGATTCCGTCTCCTGAAGCGAGGTCTCCCCAAGGGAGATCCGGCTATCATCTGCTGAAGTTATTCTTATTATCTGTGTCTTTTCTTTATGAGGTTAGAGAGAGAGAGAGAGAGAGAGAGAGAGAGAGAGAGGGAGAGAGAGTGAGAGAGAGAGGCAGAGAGAGAGACAGGAAGAGACAGAGACAGACAGGCAAAGAGACAGCGAGAGAAACCGAGAGACAAACAGAGAGAAAGACAGAGAGAGGCAGACAGAGAGAGACAGACAGAGAGAGACCGAGAGATAAAAGAGAGAAACAACAGAAAGAAACACAGAGAGAGAGAGAGAGAGAGGAGGGAGAGAGAGAGAGAGAGAGAGAGAGAGAGAGAGAGAGAGAGAGAGAGAGAAACACAGAATGACAGACAGAGAGAGAAAGAGACAAACAGAGAGAGAGAGAGAGAGCGAGAGAGACAAACAGAGAGAGACAAGGGCAGACAGAGAGAGACAAGGGCAGACAGAGAGAGAGACAAGGGCAGACAGAGAGAGACAAGGGCAGACAGAGAGAGACAAGGGCAGACAGAGAGAGACAAGGGCAGACAGAGAGAGACAAGGGCAGACAGAGAGAGACAAGGGCCGACAGAGAGAGACAAGGGCCGACAGAGAGAGAGACAAGGGCAGACAGAGAGAGACAAGGGCAGACAGAGAGAGACAAGGGCAGACAGAGAGAGACAAGGGCAGACAGAGAGACAAGGGCAGACAGAGAGAGACAAGGGCAGACAGAGAGAGACAAGGGCAGACAGAGAGAGACAAGGGCAGACAGAGAGAGAGACAAGGGCAGACAGAGAGAGACATGGGCAGACAGAGAGAGATAATGGCAGACAGAGAGAGACAAGGGCAGACAGAGAGAGAGACAAGGGCAGACAGAGAGAGACAAGGGCAGACAGAGAGAGACAAGGGCAGACAGAGAGAGACAAGGGCAGACAGAGAGAGACAAGGGCAGACAGAGAGAGACAAGGGCAGACAGAGAGAGACAAGGGCAGACAGAGAGAGACAAGGGCAGACAGAGAGAGACAAGGGCAGACAGAGAGAGACAAGGGCAGACAGAGAGAGACAAGGGCAGACAGAGAGAGACAAGAGCAGACAGAGAGAGAGACAAGGGCAGACAGAGAGAGACAAGGGCAGACAGAGAGAGACAAGGGCAGACAGAGAGAGACAAGGGCAGACAGAGAGAGACAAGGGCAGACAGAGAGAGACAAGGGCAGACAGAGAGAGACAAGGGCAGACAGAGAGAGACAAGGGCAGACAGAGAGAGACAAGGGCAGACAGAGAGAGACAAGGGCAGACAGAGAGAGACAAGGGCAGACAGAGAGAGACAAGGGCAGACAGAGAGAGACAAGGGCAGACAGAGAGAGACAAGGGCAGACAGAGAGAGACAAGGGCAGACAGAGAGAGACAAGGGCAGACAGAGAGACCGAGAGACAAACAGAGAGAGACAAGGGCAGACAGAGAGAGACAAGGGCAGACAGAGAGAGACAAGGGCAGACAGAGAGAGACAAGGGCAGACAGAGAGAGACAAGGGCAGACAGAGAGAGACAGAAAGAGAGACCGAGAGACAAACAGAGAGAGACAAGGGCAGACAGAGAGAGATAAGGGCAGACAGAGAGAGACAAGGGCAGACAGAGAGAGACAAGGGCAGACAGAGAGAGACAAGGGCAGACAGAGAGAGACAAGGGCAGACAGAGAGAGACAAGGGCAGACAGAGAGAGACAAGGGCAGACAGAGAGAGACAAGGGAAGACAGAGAGAGACAAGGGCAGACAGAGAGAGACAGACAGAGAGACCGAGAGACAAACAGAGAGAGACAAGGGCAGACAGAGAGAGACAAGGGCAGACAGAGAGAGACAAGGGCAGACAGAGAGAGACAAGGGCAGACAGAGAGAGAGACAAGGGCAGACAGAGAGAGACAAGGGCAGACAGAGAGAGACAAGGGCAGACAGAGAGAGACAAGGCAGACAGAGAGAGACAAAGGCAGACAGAGAGAGACAGACAGAGAGACCGAGAGACAAACAGAGAGAGAGAGACAAGGGCAGACAGAGAGAGACAAGGGCAGACAGAGAGAGACAAGGGCAGACAGAGAGAGACAAGGGCAGACAGAGAGAGACAAGGGCAGACAGAGAGAGACAAACAGAGAGAGACAAGGGCAGACAGAGAGAGACAAACCAGAGAGAGAGAGACAAGGGCAGACAGAGAGAGACAAGGGCAGACAGAGAGAGACAAGGGCAGACAGAGAGAGACAAGGGCAGACAGAGAGAGACAAGGGCAGACAGAGAGAGACAAGGGCAGACAGAGAGAGACAAGGGCAGACAGAGAGAGAGACAAGGGCAGACAGAGAGAGACAGACAGAGAGACCGAGAGACAAACAGAGAGAGACAAGGGCAGACAGAGAGAGACAAGGGCAGACAGAGAGAGACAAGGGCAGACAGAGAGAGACAAGGGCAGACAGAGAGAGAGACAAGGGCAGACAGAGAGAGACAAGGGCAGACAGAGAGAGACAAGGGCAGACAGAGAGAGACAAGGGCAGACAGAGAGAGACAAAGGCAGACAGAGAGAGACAGACAGAGAGACCGAGAGACAAACAGAGAGAGAGAGACAAGGGCAGACAGAGAGAGACAAGGGCAGACAGAGAGAGACAAGGGCAGACAGAGAGAGACAAGGGCAGACAGAGAGAGACAAGGGCAGACAGAGAGAGACAAACAGAGAGAGACAAGGGCAGACAGAGAGAGACAAACAGAGAGAGACAAGGGCAGACAGAGAGAGACAAACAGAGAGAGACAAGGGCAGACAGAGAGAGACAAGGGCAGACAGAGAGAGACAAGGGCAGACAGAGAGAGACAAGGGCAGACGAGAGCAGACAGAGAGACCGAGAGACAAACAGAGAGAGACAAGGGCAGACAGAGAGAGACAAGGGCAGACAGAGAGAGAGACAAGGGCAGACAGAGAGAGACAAGGGCAGACAGAGAGAGACGAGGGCAGACAGAGAGAGACAGACAGAGAGACCGAGAGACAAACAGAGAGAGACAAGGGCAGACAGAGAGAGACAAGGGCAGACAGAGAGAGACAAGGGCAGACAGAGAGAGACAAGGGCAGACAGAGAGAGAGAGACAAGGGCGGACAGAGAGAGACAGACAGAGAGACCGAGAGACAAACAGAGAGAGACAAGGGCAGACAGAGAGAGACAAGGGCAGACAGAGAGAGACAAGGGCAGACAGAGACAGACAGACAGAGAGACCGAGAGACAAACAGAGAGAGACAAGGGCAGACAGAGAGAGACAAGGGCAGACAGAGAGAGACAAGGGCAGACAGAGAGAGACAGGACATAGAGCCGAGAGACAAACAGAGAGAGACAAGAGAGACAACGAGAGACAGACCATGAGCCGAGAAGACAAGGCAGACAGAGAGAGACAAGGGCAGACAGAAGCCAAGCAGAAGACGAGAGACAAGGGCAGACAGAGAGAGACAAGGGCAGACACGAGAGAGACAGACAGATGAGACCGAGAGACAAACAGAGAGAGCAAGGGCAGAAGAGACGAGACAAGGGCAGAGAGAGCGAGACAAGGCAGACAAGAGAGAGACAAGGGCCAGACAGAGAGAGACAAGGGACAGACTAGAGAGAGAGACAAGGGCAGACAGAGAGAGACAAAGGGCAGACAGAGAGAGACAAGGGCAGACAGAGAGAGACAAGGGCAGACAGAGAGAGACAAGGGCAGACAGAGAGAGACAGACAGAGAGACCGAGAGACAACAAGAGAGAGACAAGGGCAGACAGAGAGCGACAGACAGAGAGACACGAGAGACAAACAGAGAGAGACAAGGGCAGACAGAGAGAGACAGACAGAGAGACCGAGAGACAAACAGAGAGAGACAAGGGCAGACAGAGAGAGACAGACAGAGAGACCGAGAGACAAACAGAGAGAGACAAGGGCAGACAGAGAGAGACAAGGGCAGACAGAGAGAGACAAGGGCAGACAGAGAGAGACAGACAGAGAGACCGAGAGACAAACAGAGAGAGACAAGTGCAGACAGAGAGAGACAGACAGAGAGACCGAGAGACAAACAGAGAGAGTCAAGGGCAGACAGAGAGAGAGACAGACAGAGAGACCGAGAGACAGAGAGAGACAAGGGCAGACAGAGAGAGACAGACAGAGAGACCGAGAGACAAACAGAGAGAGACAAGGGCAGATAGAGAGAGACAAGGGCAGACAGAGAGAGAGACAGAGAGACCGAGAGACAAACAGAGAGAGACAAGGGCAGACAGAGAGAGACAAGGGCAGACAGAGAGAGACAGACAGAGAGACCGATAGACAGAGAGAGACAAGGGCAGACAGAGAGAGACAAGGGCAGACAGAGAGAGACAAGGGCAGACAGAGAGAGACAAGGGCAGACAGAGAGAGACAAGGGCAGACAGAGAGAGAGAGACAGAGAGACCGAGAGACAAACAGAGAGAGACAAGGGCAGACAGAGAGAGACAAGGACAGAGAGACCGAGAGACAAACAGAGAGAGACAAAGGCAGACAGAGAGAGACAAGGGCAGACAGAGACAGACAGACAGAGAGACCGAGAGACAAACAGAGAGAGAGAGACAAGGGCAGACAGAGAGAGACAGACAGAGAGACCGAGAGACAAACAGAGAGAGACAAGGGCAGACAGAGACAGACAGACAGAGAGACCGAGAGACAAGGCAGAAGAGAGAGACAAGGGCAGACAGAGAGAGACAAGGGCAGACAGAGAGAGAGACAAGGGCAGACAGAGAGAGACAAGGGCAGACAGAGAGAGGACAAGGGCAGACAGAGAGAGACAAGGGCAGACAGAGAGAGACAAAGGCAGGACAGAGAGAGACAGACAGAGAGACCGAGAGACAACAGAGAGGAGAGACAAGGGCAGACAGAGAGAGACAAGGGCAGACAGAGAGAGACAAGGGCAGACAGAGAGAGACAAGGGCAGACAGAGAGAGACAAGGGCAGACAGAGAGAGACAAGGGCAGACAGAGAGAGACAAGGGCAGACAGAGAGAGACAAACAGAGAGAGACAAGGGCAGACATAGAGAGAGAAAAGGGCAGACAGAGAGAGACATGGGCAGACAGAGAGAGATAAGGGCAGACAGAGAGAGACAAGGGCAGACAGAGAGAGACAAGGGCAGACAGAGAGAGACAAGGGCAGACAGAGAGAGACAAGGGCAGACAGAGAGAGACAAGGGCAGACAGAGAGAGACAAGGGCAGACAGAGAGAGACAAGGGCAGACAGAGAGAGACAAGGGCAGACAGAGAGAGACAAGGGCAGACAGAGAGAGACAAGGGCAGACAGAGAGAGACAAGGGCAGACAGAGAGAGACAAGGGCAGACAGAGAGAGACAAGGGCAGACAGAGAGAGAGAGACAAGGGCAGACAGAGAGAGACAAGGGCAGACGAGAGAGACAAGGCAGACAGAGAGAGACAAGGCAGACAGAGAGAGAGAAGGGCAGACAGAGAGAGACAAGGGCAGAAGAGAGAGACAAGGGCAGACAGAGAGAGACAAGGGCAGACAGAGAGAGACAAGGGCAGACAGAGAGAGACAAGGCAGACAGAGAGAGACAAGGCAGACAGAGAGAGACAAGGGCAGACAGAGAGAGAGACAGGGCAGACAGAGAGAGACAAGGGCAGACAGAGAGAGACAATGGCAGACAGAGAGAGACAAGGGCAGACAGAGAGACCGAGGAGCATAACAGAGAGAGACAAGGGCAGACAGAGAGAGAGACAAGGGCAGACAGAGAGAGACAAGTGGCAGACAGAGAGAGACAAGTGCAGACAGAGAGAGACAAGGCAGACAGAGAGAGACAGAAAGAGAGACCGAGAGACAAACAGAGAGAGACAAGGGCAGACAGAGAGAGATAAGGGCAGACAGAGAGAGACAAGGGCAGACAGAGAGAGACAAGGGCAGACAGAGAGAGACAAGGGCAGACAGAGAGAGACAAGGGCAGACAGAGAGAGACAAGGGCAGACAGAGAGAGACAAGGGCAGACAGAGAGAGACAAGGGCAGACAGAGAGAGACAAGGGCAGACAGAGAGAGAGAGACAGAGAGACCGAGAGACAAACAGAGAGAGACAAGGGCAGACAGAGAGAGACAGACAGAGAGACCGAGAGACAAACAGAGAGAGACAAAGGCAGACAGAGAGAGACAAGGGCAGACAGAGACAGACAGACAGAGAGACCGAGAGACAAACAGAGAGAGAGAGACAAGGGCAGACAGAGAGAGACAGACAGAGAGACCGAGAGACAAACAGAGAGAGACAAGGGCAGACAGAGACAGACAGACAGAGAGACCGAGAGACAAACAGAGAGAGAGACAAGGGCAGACAGAGAGAGACAAGGGCAGACAGAGAGAGAGACAAGGGCAGACAGAGAGAGACAAGGGCAGACAGAGAGAGACAAGGGCAGACAGAGAGAGACAAGGGCAGACAGAGAGAGACAAAGGCAGACAGAGAGAGACAGACAGAGAGACCGAGAGACAAACAGAGAGAGAGAGACAAGGGCAGACAGAGAGAGACAAGGGCAGACAGAGAGAGACAAGGGCAGACAGAGAGAGACAAGGGCAGACAGAGAGAGACAAGGGCAGACAGAGAGAGACAAACAGAGAGAGACAAGGGCAGACAGAGAGAGACAAACAGAGAGAGACAAGGGCAGACATAGAGAGAGAAAAGGGCAGACAGAGAGAGACATGGGCAGACAGAGAGAGATAAGGGCAGACAGAGAGAGACAAGGGCAGACAGAGAGAGACAAGGGCAGACAGAGAGAGACAAGGGCAGACAGAGAGAGACAAGGGCAGACAGAGAGAGACAAGGGCAGACAGAGAGAGACAAGGGCAGACAGAGAGAGACAAGGGCAGACAGAGAGAGACAGGGCAGACAGAGGGAGACAAGGGCAGACAGAGAGAGACAAGGGCAGACAGAGAGAGACAAGGGCAGACAGAGAGAGACAAGGGCAGACAGAGAGAGACAAGGGCCAGACAAGAGAGAGACAAGGGCAGACAGAGAGAGACAAGGGCAGACAGAGGAGAGACAAGGGCAGACAGAGAGAGACAAGAGCAGACAGAGAGAGACAAGGGCAGACAGAGAGAGACAAGGGCAGACAGAGAGAGACAAGGGCAGACAGAGAGAGACAAGTGCAGACAGGAGAGAGACAAGGGCAGACAGAGAGAGACAAGGGCAGACAGAGAGAGACAAGGGCAGACAGAGAGAGGACAAGGCAGACAGAGAGAGACAAGGGCAGACAGAGAGAGACAAGGGCAGACAGAGAGAGACAAGGGCAGACAGAGAGAGACAAGGGCAGACAGAGAGAGACAAGGGCAGACAGAGAGACCGAGAGACAAACAGAGAGAGACAAGGGCAGACAGAGAGAGACAAGGGCAGACAGAGAGAGACAAGGGCAGACAGAGAGAGACAAGGGCAGACAGAGAGAGACAAGGGCAGACAGAGAGAGACAGAAAGAGAGACCGAGAGACAAACAGAGAGAGACAAGGGCAGACAGAGAGAGATAAGGGCAGACAGAGAGAGACAAGGGCAGACAGAGAGAGACAAGGGCAGACAGAGAGAGACAAGGGCAGACAGAGAGAGACAAGGGCAGACAGAGAGAGACAAGGGCAGACAGAGAGAGACAAGGGCAGACAGAGAGAGACAAGGGCAGACAGAGAGAGACAAGGGCAGACAGAGAGAGACAGACAGAGAGACTGAGAGACAACAGAGAGAGACAAGGGCAGACAGAGAGAGACAAGGGCAGACAGAGAGAGACAAGGGCAGACAGAGAGAGACAAGGGCAGACAGAGAGAGAGACAAGGGCAGACAGAGAGAGACAAGGGCAGACAGAGAGAGAACAAGGGCAGACAGAGAGAGACAAGGGCAGACAGAGAGAGACAAAGGCAGACAGAGAGAGACAGACAGAGAGACCGAGAGACAAACAGAGAGGAGACAAGGGCAGACAGAGAGAGACAAGGCAGACAGAGGAGACACGGGCAGACAGAGAGAGACAAGGGCAGACAGAGAGAGACAGGTGCCGACAGAGCAGAGACAAACAGAGAGAGACAAGGGCAGACAGAGAGAGACAAACAGAGAGAGACAAGGGCAGACAGAGAGAGACAAACAGAGAGAGACAAGGGCAGACAGAGAGAGACAAGGGCAGACAGAGAGAGACAAGGGCAGACAGAGAGAGACAAGGGCAGACAGAGAGAGACAGACAGAGAGACCGAGAGACAAACAGAGAGAGACAAGGGCAGACAGAGAGAGACAAGGGCAGACAGAGATAGAGACATAGGAGACAGAGAGAGACAAGGGCAGACAGAGAGAGACAAGGACAGACAGAGAGAGACAGACAGAGAGACCGAGAGACAAACAGAGAGAGACAAGGGCAGACAGAGAGAGACAAGGGCAGACAGAGAGAGACAAGGGCAGACAGAGAGAGACAAGGGCAGACAGAGAGAGACAAGGGCAGACTGAGAGAGACAGACAGAGAGACCGAGAGACAAACAGAGAGAGACAAGGGCAGACAGAGAGACAGACAGAGAGACCGAGAGACAAACAGAGAGAGACAAGGGCAGACAGAGAGAGACAAGGGCAGACAGAGAGAGACAAGGGCAGACAGAGTGAGACAGACAGAGAGAGACAGACAGAGAGACCGAGAGACAAACAGAGAGAGACAAGGGCAGACAGAGAGGGACAAGGTCAGACAGAGAGAGACAAGGGCAGACAGAGAGAGACAGACATAGAGACCGAGAGACAAACAGAGAGAGACAAGGGCAGACAGAGAGAGACAGACAGAGAGACCGAGAGACAAACAGAGAGAGACAAGGGCAGACAGAGAGAGAGACAAGGGCAGACAGAGAGAGACAAGGGCAGACAGAGAGAGACAGACAGAGAGACCGAGAGACAAACAGAGAGAGACAAGGGCAGACAGAGAGAGACAAGGGCAGACAGAGAGAGAGACAAGGGCAGACAGAGAGAGACAAGGGCAGACAGAGAGAGACAGACAGAGAGACCGAGAGACAAACAGAGAGAGACAAGGGCAGACAGAGAGAGAGACAAGGGCAGACAGAGAGAGACAAGGGCAGACAGAGAGAGACAAGGGCAGACAGAGAGAGACAGACAGAGAGACCGAGAGACAAACAGAGAGAGACAAGGGCAGACACAGAGAGACAGACAGAGAGACCGAGAGACAAACAGAGAGAGACAAGGGCAGACAGAGAGAGACAGACAGAGAGACCGAGAGACAAACAGAGAGAGACAAGGGCAGACAGAGAGAGACAGACAGAGAGACCGAGAGACAAACAGAGAGAGACAAGGGCAGACAGAGAGAGACAAGGGCAGACAGAGAGAGACAAGGGCAGACAGAGAGAGACAAGGGCAGACAGAGAGAGACAGACAGAGAGACCGAGAGACAAACAGAGAGAGACAAGTGCAGACAGAGAGAGAGACAGACAGAGAGACCGAGAGGTAAACAGAGAGAGTCAAGGCAGACAGAGAGAGACAGACAGAGAGACCGAGAGACAGAGAGAGACAAGGGCAGACAGAGAGAGACAGACAGAGAGACCGAGAGACAAACAGAGAGAGACAAGGGCAGATAGAGAGAGACAAGGGCAGACAGAGAGAGAGACAGAGAGACCGAGAGACAAACAGAGAGAGACAAGGGCAGACAGAGAGAGACAAGGGCAGACAGAGAGAGACAGACAGAGAGACCGATAGACAGAGAGAGACAAGGGCAGACAGAGAGAGACAGACAGAGAGACCGAGAGACAAACAGAGAGAGACAAGAGCAGACAGAGAGAGACAAGGGCAGACAGAGAGAGAGAGAGACAGAGAGACCGAGAGACAAACAGAGAGAGACAAGGGCAGACAGAGAGAGACAGACAGAGAGACCGAGAGACAAACAGAGAGAGACAAAGGCAGACAGAGAGAGACAAGGGCAGACAGAGACAGACAGACAGAGAGACCGAGAGACAAACAGAGAGAGAGAGACAAGGGCAGACAGAGAGAGACAGACAGAGAGACCGAGAGACAAACAGAGAGAGACAAGGGCAGACAGAGACAGACAGACAGAGAGACCGAGAGACAAACAGAGAGAGAGACAAGGGCAGACAGAGAGAGACAGACAGAGAGACCGAGAGACAAACAGAGAGAGACAAGGGCAGACAGAGAGAGACAAGGGCAGACAGAGAGAGACAGACAGAGAGACCGAGCGACAGAGAGAGACAAGGGCAGACAGAGAGAGACAGACAGAGAGACCGAGAGACAAACAGAGAGAGACAAGGGCAGACAGAGAGAGACAAGGGCAGACAGAGAGAGACAGACAGAGAGACCGAGAGACAAACAGAGAGAGACAAGGGCAGACAGAGAGAGCAGACCAAGAGAGCAGAGAGGACAAACAGAAGATAGACAAGGGCAGACAGAAGAGAGACCAGACAGAGAGACACCGGAGAGACAAACAGAGAGAGACAATGGCAGACAGAGAGAGACAAGGTGCAGACAGAGAGAGACAGACAACGGAGACCGAGAGACAAACAGAGAGAGACAGGAGGCAGACAGAGAGAGACAGACAGAGGAGACCGAGAGACAAACAGAGAGAGACCAAGGGCAGACAGACGAGAGACAAGGGCAGATAGAGAGAGACAGACAGAGAGACCGAGAGACAAACAGAGAGAGACAATGGCAGACAAGAGAGGACAGACAGAGAGACCGAGAGACAAACAAGAGTATGACAGGGCAGACAGAGAGAGACAAGGGCAGACAGAGAGAGACAGACAGAGAGACCGAGAGACAAACAGAGAGAGACAAGGGCAGACAGAGAGAACAGACAGAGAGATCGAGAGACAAACAGAGAGAGAGACAAGGGCAGACAGAGAGAGACAAGGGCAGACAGAGAGAGACAGACAGAGAGACCGAGAGACAAACAGAGAGAGACAAGGGCAGACAGAGAGAGACAGACAGAGAGACCGAGAGACAAACAGAGAGAGACAAGGGCAGACAGAGAGAGACAAGGGCAGACAGAGAGAGACAGACAGAGAGACCGAGAGACAAACAGAGAGAGACAAGGGCAGACAGAGAGAGACAGACGGAGAGACCGAGAGACAAACAGATAGAGACAAGGGCAGACAGAGAGAGACAGACAGAGAGACCGAGAGACAAAGAGAGAGAGACAAGGGCAGACAGAGAGAGACAGACAGAGAGACCGAGAGACAAACAGAGAGAGACAAGGGCAGACAGAGAGAGACAGACAGAGAGACCGAGAGACAAACAGAGAGAGACAAGGGCAGACAGAGAGAGACAGACAGAGAGACCAAGAGACAAACAGAGAGAGACAAGGGCAGACAGAGAGAGACAGACAGAGAAACCGAGAGACAGAGAGAGGCAAGGACAGACAGAGAGAGACAGACAGAGAGACCGAGAGACAGATAGAGAGAGGCAAGGACAGACAGAGAGAGACAGACAGAGAGACCGAGAGACAGATAGAGAGAGGCAAGGACAGACAGAGAGAGACAGACAGAGAGACCGAGAGACAGATAGAGAGAGGCAAGGACAGACAGAGAGAGACAGACAGAGAGACCGAGAGACAGATAGAGAGAGGCAAGGACAGACAGAGAGAGACAGACAGAGAGACCGAGAGACAGATAGAGAGAGGCAAGGACAGACAGAGAGAGACAAGGACAGACAGAGATAGACAAGGACAGACAGAGAGAGACAGACAGAGAGACCGAGAGACAGACAGAGAGAGACAAGGACAGACAGAGAGAGACAGACAGAGAGACCGAGAGACAGATAGAGAGAGGCAAGGACAGACAGAGAGACAGAGAGAGAGAGAGAAGGACACAGAGAGAGACAGATAGAGAGATACAAATAGAGAGAGACCCTGATGGAGAGAGACCGAGAGACAAACAGAGACAGACAGAAACAAATAGAGAGGCAGATAGAGAGACAGACAGAGAGAGAGAGAGACAGCGAGAGCGACCGAGAGACAGAGATACAGACAGAGAGACATAGAGAGGGGAAGACAGAAAGAGACAGAGAGACAGACAGAGAGAGTTAGAGAGGCAGACAAAGAGAGACAGAGAGAGATAGAGAGATAGAGAGACAGACAGAAAGAGACAGACAGAGAGAGACAGAGAGACAAAGAGACAGAGACAGACAGAGAAAAACAGAGACTGAAAGAGAGAGAGAGAGAGAAAGCGAGAGAAAGAGAGAGACATAGAGACAGACATAGAGAATCACAAACACACTAATAAACAGTTACTTTACATACGTACTCTCTCTCTCTCTCTCTCTCTCTCTCTCTCTCTCTCTCTCTCTCTCTCTCTCTCTCTCTCTCTCTCCCTTTCTGTTGTATGTATATGTTTATGAACGGTGCGTGTGTACCTGTGTCTGTGTCTGCCGGCCTGCCTGTCTCATAACTTGGTAATTTGAACTATTTATGCTTACAACATTCGTTTGACAATTGTTTTTTG
>JACEFZ010026977.1:82500-162500 GCA_014155875.1 Cepaea nemoralis | reverse complement strand
TGACGAAGGCCGGCTGTAGTGAAGAACTTACGGACGCATTTCCTAATCCCTCTTACCGGGTTCGAAACACAGCTTTGGGCGATTTGGCAGCAGACATCCCCGCGTTGGTTTTCATGCAATGGTAAGAGAACCGGTTGTTCAGAAAACAACGGCAAACTACTCAACGTAAACTTGACAGAAATCACAAACAGCCAAAATTGCAGGGGTTGATTGCAACGTCATGTAAAGGATATCCAACTAATTATGATTATATTTGCTAGGTATTGTTAACAATCTACAATCTTTTAAAAAATACTCTTCATTTACGTATAATTTCGTTTGATATCTCCTCTTGTTTTCTGACTTCTCTACTTACTAGCACTTCCTAGTTCCTTGTATTTATGTTTCAAGAGTCTCCCTGGCGGACAGATGACACCTTTTTTTTAAAAATCAAACAAACCATCCAGTGAATTAGCGAAGTGTGGACACGTTTAGTACAACAATCAAGTCAGTGACACCAGAAGGTCTAGTCGAGCTTTGTGAATCCAATGTCATCAGAGTATTATCTGAAGCCACGCCAGCAGGTGTAAAGGCCATATTTCCCGATTAGACCATGGGAATGGTTGCAGACTGGATATGATCAAGATCCAGGTCCACATTTGTTAGAATGAGAGTACCACGTTGCTGTAAACCCCATCTTGCTCGGCACCAGTGGAATAGAGACATAACGATGTTCTCAGCTGCTTTCTTCGTACTTAGAAGGCTGTCTGTTGGTTTTTGGACTGTTCGGGAGAGCAGTTTTATCGGAGACTCGTTGCTGGGGCTAGGCAGTTCGTGCTCTGCCCGACGAGGTATTTCATTTTTAATTCTCCACAAACAAACCGCATAGTTTTTGTTAGCACTGACCTAGATCTGGTGGGAGCGTCGATTTTCAGTATAGGGATATCGGGAATCACTTCGTGGGCCGTCGACAAATGTATTTGCAGCAAGATATATCCAAAACCGCATGTCATTGTCTTTGCAAACTGGCTCCCAGATACATCAAAGATGAGCGCAGACAGATGGACATACACAAGATAAGACGAGTAGCACAAGATAAGGATTTACACTTCGACGACAGTGGAGAGCCCCCCCCCCCCCCCCCCCCCCCCCCCCCCGGGCCAGAAACATTTATTACATTTATCGATCGGTCTAGCAGTCCACCACACACTCAACCGGAAATCCACTATGGAATAATTACGAAATCACGTGATTTCCAGGAACTCCCGGAATTCCTTTGTTTGCGGTGAATTAAAAATAAAGTATCCCCAGGATAAGGGCAGGCTGTTAGCTGCTCTATAAAGAGAACGAACGAACGTTATTTTCAAAGGGTCACAAATTGAGCACACAGGCCTGTCTTACATTCGGCCCTTCCCATCACTGATCATTCGTACATCAATTATTTAATATGCATGTTACATTTACACAGGGAAATCATTGTCAAATGAATGTTGTTAACATCAACATTGCATATTACCATGTTATGAGACAGGCAGACAGACAGGCAAACATACACAAACGCACATGCATAAACACATACATTCTCATCTGCATACTTACATCATTTACGCAAACTCTCACAGTTATGCACCCAGTCCAAACACACACACACACACACACACACACACACACACACACACACACACACACACCACACACACACACACACACACACACAAATACACACTCTCTCGCTAGGTCCTGGGTTCAAATCCCGGACGAGACCCCAAATTACTTGTCAGAGACCTAGTCGTTATTTAACACAATCGCACGTTTAATCGTAAGTCTGCGTTAAGCCTCAGACAGGCAAATCATTCTTACGAATCCACTGCACTCTAACACGGACTGTCATAACACCGCGATCCATTTATTGGCAATAAAATTAGCACATGATTATATATTACAATATGCCCACTCTGTACACAAGCAGGGTTATTCAGACACTCTGTGGTACGTTAAACATAAATGGGCGATTGATATCCCCAAATCGTTGTTGCTGACTACTAATTGAAAACCAGGTATTGCTTGTAAGACTCCCTAGTACTGGAACAGACACATATGGTGAGATCCCACTAAGGTATCCGGTAAGGGTTCCTAGTAGAAGGCCAAGAGAGCGCAGGAAAGTCACTGCCCTCAGAGCAGGAGAATGCTCACTCTGGTTAGACTGAAAGCGAGTAGCATCCCTGCTACACAGCTCTCCTAATCTGTTGTCAACTAATATAGCACTATTGCATTCTTTTTCGGCACAGTAATGCACATGTAACTCTGATGAAATTAAATAACACATTAGAAGAAGATTATAGTCTTGTAATGAATAAATAGGGAGGTGTATGCTCCATGGGCATTCAAAATTTACACAACCATTAGTGTTCAAAAACGTAATTATTCCTAACAATCTATCATATGTGAGTATCTATAATATTCTGTCTCTGAAAACTCTGGAACACCAGACAAAGTTCTAACACAATAAACTAAAGATGACTGTCCTTGTGTCTTTGGCTAAGTTAAGTATTTATAACACTTTTTCATCATTTGGTATCTATTGTTCGTATATCTTTGTTAATCTTGATTAATTGTGGACTCCAGTTTGGTCTAAGCTATTGGCCGTTGGCTGTCACTAAGGTTACAGATTTTTGACTTAGCTTGGTTCTATAGTGGCCGTGTGTTCGGAGTGGTCAATGTGGTGAAATGGTTCGTTACTCTTCCTGCAGCAGAAAGGTAAATTCCCTCATTCTTCCCTGAGGGCATCGACTATCCGGATGCTGATGTTCCTCGTTCAGGAACTCGACCACCACCTGCATATCAAGAACATGAACAACAAATATGTTCCCATCCTCATAAACAGTTGGGTGAAATGGACAATGGGAAAGGATCATTACACAGGTGTAGGTCATTCAGACCCTTGCCTGCTGCATGTAATCATTCAAGAGTTCAATAGCCGCACAATAGGTCCATACCTCCTCTGTCTTGGCCCCAAGTTATAATGCTACGAATACACATATAGTTACCATTTCGTGGCTGACAACACATGTCCCATCCTGTTAGTGCACTCATTCTTGCATTCAATGACCCCTTCGTCTAGTTTACTTGGGGGAATCTCGATGATGATATTGTCACAAAGACCTGGTACCACTTCCCTCTAGTATTAGGGTCTCATAAAATCATACATATACAATATATGTGTTCGTATGGATATAAGAATAATGCACATTAATACATGAAAGGATGTAATGAAGTCACATATATATAAGGATCATGCACATTAATACATGAAAGTTTATACTGAAGTCACATTTATATAAGGATCACGTACATTAATACATGAAAGGGTGTACTGAAGTAACATTTATTATGCTTGACAGAAAATCGACTGTCCGTACCAAGATTACCTATAGATTTGCCTTGCAGAAGTTTTGCTCATTAAATGTAGCATAAGAGAATAAAGACACCGAATTAAATGAACATTTTATCTCTCAGTAAGTGCGTGTAATGAGCAAAGAAAGACAAACCAGTGATACTTTACTTACCAAGGGAAACAATCATTATATATCTTCTGAATATGTAATTTGGTTAGACGGAAGTCACTGACCCCATTCTAACATAAAGAGAGTTACTTAACTGGAGGTTTGTGTCCTCTTCAGGATAGTGTTATTACTACAAGCGTTCTCTAGTTAACAGCCGGACACCAGGGTAAAATCCAATCGAATGTCACCACATCCTTTCTGAATTAAATTTTCATGTCGACTGCCAAGGGATGGATTCTGTGGTCGCCTGTAATGACTTAGGGCGATCCCCCTTCCTAAACTCTCATGGTAAAATAAACAGATTCTTGCACAGTGATGTTTAGACTACCAATTAGTTTCATTCACCACGTGGGTATCAACTGTTATGTTTAGAGGCGTCCTCTTAATTAAACCACGGTATTTAGCGTCGATCTGTCTACAAGACTGGGGCAGTCTGTTTTGACTGCATTGGTAAGATCAATTGACGTTGTGCTTTGCCTGGACACACATAATATCGGTGTCTGTGAATGTATGTGTTATCTCTGAAGCTGCAGTTTGAGAATTCACTTTGTTGGTGCTAATGCAAAATGTCACACACTCTCACTCACCTTTCTCACTGTCAATCTATTATATTAACACTAGACCCATACTGTCATTAGGTTTGTCCCAACAACCATTCACTCTCACAGTTATATCACTATCACATTTCACAATCTCACTCTCCAATCCAAATGTCCTAATCCGAAAAAATAAAAACCGCCCCGACTTGTCCTGAGTTCTTGTCTACGCTTGTCTGTCCATGAACTCTTCTTAGTCTGTCTGTTTGGTTCTGAGCTGTCGCCACTAAACGTTTTTTTCCCCATATCCTTTTTACAGGACATCACTGTCAACACAAGCATTGCTGTTGTTGATGTCTTGGCAAGTTTACATTCAGTAGTTTGCCATTGCTTTCTGAACGACCGGTTCCCATACCAACATGTTGTAATACAGCGCGACACGGTCTGCTGCCAGATAGATCACAGATGCGTTTCGAACGCCTGGTAAGTGGCTTACGTACCGCGTTCGCAAGCTTTTGGCCACGGAGTGCGTCCAGTAAACGTTACAAAGTCTTTTAACCCCTCATAGTCTAAGCTGTTGTGAATATACATTAAAGACTTTATTTAACTCTGCCTGTCCCGTTCTAAACTATGTCGTTGTGAATAAATATAGGACTTTGGCACTCTCTTACAATCACAAACTCACTAACAAAAGTTTACTTATACATACATACTCATACTCTCTCTTCTTCCCTCTCTTTCTCGATCTCCCCTTCCCCCCCCCCCCCCCCCCCCCCCCCGCGCTCTCACGCCCATATATCCTCATTCATTCATACAGCAATACATACACATGCATTCCTTCCCACACACATAGTCGACACATACAGACTTACACACATGCAAATACACAAATACTCACACAGTCGTACATCCACATTGTCACGCACACTTCTTTACATACAAACATATACCAACAATCACAAACACTAAATCATTCACTCAATCATACTCTCTCTCTCTCTCTCTCTCTCTCTCTCTCTCTCTCTCTCTCTCTCTCTCTCTCTCTCTCTCTCTCTCTCCCTCATTCAATCATATATTAAACCAGATACATATAGACGCACTCCTTCACGCAATCACGCAGTCACTCAAATTAATACACACAGAGAGGGTTAGTTTAAGTTGATCGTCTCGCCTACAATCGACATAATCCTGTTTATTTTTCAATTTTTGTTTTTGTGTTTCAGGTAAACGGAAGACAATCAAATAACACAACAAGAACTGAACATTTCAAGGCTGGCCTCATCAACTCTTTAAGAACTCAATAAAATTACCAACACAAGAAAGCTTTAGTCGCTACGTTTACAAAATTTTAAGATAAAAAATATTCAGCATAAAATCAAAATTCCCAAGCACCCGTGTCTGGAATATTCAGATCAACACGTGACGACTTCCGGTAGTTCCACAGAAAACCACTTCTAAGAATAGAAAAGTAACTTCTTTAGTGACGTCATGGGATACCCGGAGATGACTTTTAACCTGCACCTCCCCTGCGCAGCCATAGCTTTGGTGTGTGTTTTGTTCTTTCATATTTCGTTTGGGTCAGGTAAGTAACGCCATTTAATACATTCTCTCCTTCTGGTAGATAAGTGGTAGTCTCTTTGCGAGGCGAGCGCTCGTACTATTTGTGATGATACTGTTGTTGCTAGGAGAACTATCGTACTATTAGTGCTGATGCTGTATTTCTAGAAGTGGCTAGAATGCCGGATTCTCCTTCTGGAGACCCGGATTCGAATCCTTGGTAAGGTGTGCGATATTTTTTTTCAGTCCATCCATCCATCCATCCATCCAAGAAAATCCTAACTTGCACAGTTCGCGGCGACTGCACTAGCCAGGTGGCCTTAATTCCTCAGGCTTAAAGATCCCCCAGCAATGCACCGCAAGGTACAAACTATATTGGCAGTAAATGACAGTTTGACAGTGTAGTTGTTGTATTGCTAGAACTATTGTACTATTAGTGTTGATACTGCATTGCTAGAACTATTGTATTATTAGGGTTAATGCATTATTGTTAGGAGAAATATCGTACTATAAGTGTTGATGCTGTATTATTATAATAACTACTGTACTAATAGTGTTCAATGCCCGATATACGGAAGTGAGGAATTAAAGCAGCCATGTGCAGACCGTGGCGATTCCTTACGTGAGCCTAGTACCAGAGCGCTATGTGTCGGTTCTGCAATTATGGAAGCCTCCTTGGATGGCGCTGAATGCCCATGGTGGGCCCCTGCCTTCCCTTGAGGGCTGACCGTGAAGTCTTCGACCGTTCCAACTTGACCAGCTGGGATGTGGACGACACCACAACAGTAAGAGTCGAATGTCCCAACGCAATTACGTCTGGAAAACAAAAAAACACTCAGGATGAACGCAGAAGAAGAAGAAGAAGAAGAAGAAGAAGAAGAAGAAGAAGAAGAAGAAGGAGAAGAAGAAGAAGAAGAAGAAGAAGAAGAAGAAGAAGAAATGCTAATAGTGTATGATGCTGTATTATTAGGAGAACTATCGTACTATTAGTGTTGAGGCCGTAGTGCGAGCGCTCACCAAACCCGACAACCCACATTGTACCACTGGCTTCTTGGGCAGGAGCGCAATTACGTGGGTACAAAACCTATCCTAGTGCGAGGAAATGCAACCTTAAGACTAAATATCAGGGCAGACCAGGCCCTAAGCCTTGGTCGGCAACTGGTCTAGGATGGAAGCTGCGATGAAGAAGGGAACAACAGAGATGAATAACAGAGGGAGGAGATGGATGGAGCTGCATGAGATAGCAAAAGATATGACGGCTTGATGATGAAGCTGTGATATCTTAATGATGAAGCTGTGATATCTTGATGAGGAAGCTGTGATATCTTGACGATGAAGCTGTGATATCTTAATGATGAGGCTGTGATATCTTGATGAGGAAGCTGTCATATCTTGATAAGGAAGCTGTGATATCTTGATGAGGAAGCTGTGATATCTTGATGATGAAGCTGTGATATCTTGATGATGAAGCTGTGATATCTTGATGAGGAAGTTGTGATATCTTGATGAGGAAGCTGTGATATCTTGATGAGGAAACTGTGATATCTTGATGAGCAATCTGTGATATCTTGATGAGGAAGCTGTGATATCTTGATGAGGAAGCTGTGATATATTGATGAGGAAGCTGTAATATCTTGATGAGCAAGCTGTGATATCTTGATGAGGGCGCTGTGATATCTTGATGAGGAAGCTGTGATATCTTGATGAGGAAACTGTGATATCTTGATGAGCAATCTGTGATATCTTTGATGAGGAAGCTGTGATATCTTGATGAGGAAGCTGTGATATCTTGATGAGGAAGCTGTAATATCTTGATGAGCAAGCTGTGATATCTTGATGAGGGCGCTGTGATATCTTGATGAGGAAGCTGTGATATCTTGATGATTAAGCTGTGATATCTTGATGATTAAGCTGTGATGCTTTGAGGATTAAGCTGTGATATCTTGATGATGAAGCTGTGATATCTTGATTATTAAGCTGTTATATCTTGATGATTAAATTGTGATATTTTAATGGCTAATTTATGATATGTTGATGAATAAATTATGATATGTTTATGGCGTAGTTTGGTTGGCAGCCTATGCCCCAAGGGTGGATATCAGGTGACGAAGAATACTTCTGCAGTAGGCACCTGACGACGTGCAGCGAAATATGCCGGACCATAAACCGTGCAACCTCTTGTATGTGTCTTCATTATTCAAATTCACCAACATTGTTTTGATAACATATGTTGAGGAAATGGAAGATGATAAAGAGGCTGAGAATGTAAACAATATCACATTAATATTTAATTTGATGACCCCAATCACACACACCATATATTTGACATAAAGCGGTGTTGACGTAACTTTATTTCAAGCTTTCCAGCAATGACTACATACTATCAATTTTGTACTACTTTCAGTCTTCCTGAATTTCGCTTATTACAACAGATATGGTAATGAGAGATCCATCAATTTAGTGGAATGTAATTTTGGGACGTAAATGTATACAACAGGACAGCGAGCTCTGGATAGTGACTGGACATATACTTAAACTCCAGGGATCCTTACATTACCGTAATCTCTCAGATAATGGACATTGATCTGTTTGATGTCTTTGTCTACACTACTTCATCTAAAATATGAGAAATGACGCGCTCATGTCTTTAATAGGGCTATTTTGATTACTGCTGTCCCTGAAAGTAACAGGGATCGAAAGTAAATATCTCCAAATTAGTATCGATTCTAGTACATGTTGGAATCAAATGGACCGCTGGGTTTCGGATATACGTTAATTACCAGTGGGCGGTGTCGATGAATGTTTGCGCGGGTTTTATGAGTAATTAGACAAGAAATTATAATAGGTTTAATGTCTTTACAACTACCTTAATGATGTCGTTGTTGTGGTTGTGGTTTCTTCTTCTTCTTCTTCTTCTTCTTCTTCTTCTTCTTCTTCTTCTTCTTCTTCTTCTTCTTCTTCTTCTTCTCTTCTTCTTCTTCTTCTTCTTCTTCTTCTTCTTCTTCTTCTTCTTCTTCTTCTTCTTCTTCTTCTTCTTCTTCTTCTTCATCCTCCTCCTCCTCCTCCTCCTCCTTCTTCTTCTTCTTCTTCTTCTTCTTCTTCTTCTTCTTCTTCTTCTTCTTCTTCTTCTTCTTCTTCTTCTTCTTCTTCTTCTTCTTCTTCTTCTTCTTCTTCTTCTCATCCTCCTCCTCCTCCTCCTCCTCCTCCTCCTTCTTCTTCTTCTTATTCTTCTTCTTCTTCTTCATCTTCTTCTTCTTCTTCCTATTCTTCTTCTTCTTCTCCTTCTTCTTCTTCTTCTTCCTCTTCTTCTTCTCCTCATCCTCCTTCTTCTTCTTCTTCTTCTTCTTCTTCTTCTTCTTCTTCTTCTTCTTCTTCTTCTTCTTCTTCTTCTTCTTCTTCTTCTTCTTCTTCTTCTTCTTCTTCTTCTCCTCCTCCTCCTCCTCCTCCTTCTTCTTCTTCTTCTTCTTCTTCTTCTTCTTCTTCTTCTTCTTCTTCTTCTTCTTCTTCTTCATCATCGTCGTCGTCGGTGGCGGCGACGTAGGGTGCAGCGGCGCGGCGGCGGCAGCGGTGGTCGCGGCCCCGCTAGTTGTAGAAGAAAAGTTGTGACAGCGGGATAGTTGGAGAAGAAAAGTTGTGACAACGGGATAGGTTGTGGGGGAAAAGTTGTGACAACGGGATAGATAAAGGGGGAAAAGTTGTGACAACATGATAGTTGGAGAAGAAAAGTTGTGACACCGGAATATTTGGAGGGGGAAAAGTAGTGACAACGGGATAGGTAGTGGGGAAAAAGTTGTGTCAACGGGATAGTTTGAGGGGGAAAGGTTGTGACAACATGATAGTTGGAGGGGGAAAAGTTGTGACAATGGGATAGTTGGAGGGGGAAAAGTTGTGACAACGGGATAGTTGGAGAAGAATAGTTGTGACAATGGGATAGTTGAAGGGGGAAAAGTTGTGACAATGGGATAGTTGGAGAAGAATAGTTTGTGACAACGGGATAGTTGAAGGGGGAAAAGTTGTGACAACGGGATAGTTGGAGAAAAAAGTTGTGACAACGGGATAGTTGGAGGGGGAAAAGTTGTGACAATGGAATAGTTGGAGAAAAAAGTTGTGACAACGGGATAGTTGGAGGGGGAAAAGTAGTGACAACGGGATAGTTGGAGAAAAAAGTTGTGACAACGGGATAGTTGGAGGGGGAAAAGTAGTGACAACGGGATAGTTGGAGGGGGAAAAGTTGTGACAACGGGATAGTTGGAGAAAAAAGTTGTGACAACGGGATAGTTTGAGGGGGGAAAGTTGTGACAATGGGATAGTTGGAGAAAAAAGTTGTGACAACGGGATAGTTGGAGGGGGAAAAGTAGTGACAACGGGATAGTTGGAGAAAAAAGTTGTGACAACGGGATAGTTGGAGGGGGAAAAGTAGTGACAACGGGATAGTTGGAGGGGGAAAAGTTGTGACAACGGGATAGTTGGAGAAAAAAGTTGTGACAACGGGATAGTTTGAGGGGGGAAAGTTGTGACAATGGGATAGTTGGAGAAAAAAGTTGTGACAACGGGATAGTTGGAGGGGGAAAAGTAGTGACAACGGGATAGTTGGAGAAAAAAGTTGTGACAACGGGATAGTTGGAGGGGGAAAAGTAGTGACAACGGGATAGTTGGAGGGGGAAAAGTTGTGACAACGGGATAGTTGGAGAAGAGAAGTAATGACAACGGGATAGTTTTAGAAGAAAAGTTGTGACAACGGGATAATTGGAGGGGAGAAGTAATGACAACGGGATAGTTGGAGAAGAGAAGTAATGACAACGGGATAGTTGGAGAAGAAAAGTTGTGACAACGGGATAGTTGGAGGGGAGAAGTAATGACAACGGGATAGTTGGAGGGGAGAAGTAATGACAACGGGATAGTTGGAGGGGAGAAGTAATGACAACGGGATATTTGGAGGGGAGAAGTAATGACAACGGGATAGTTGGAGGGGAGAAATAATGACAACGGGATAGTTGGAGAAGAGAAGTAATGACAACGGGATAGTTGGAGAAGAAAAGTTGTGACAACGGGATAGTTGGAGGGGAGAAGTAATGACAACGGGATAGTTGGAGGGGAGAAGTAATGACAACGGGATAGTTCGAGGGGAGAAGTAATGACAACGGGATAGTTGGAGGGGAGAATGTTGTGACAACGGGATAGTTGGAGGGGAACGAACGAACGAACAGACTTTATTTTCAAAGGGTAACAAATTGGGCACGCAGGCCCGTCTTACATTCGGCCCTTCCAATCACTCATCTTTCTTTCATGAACAGTGCATAGGAAAAAAACATTGTCACATGAATTTTGTAAACATAAACAATGCATATTACTATGTTATAAGACACATCCACCACCCACCCACACATCCCCCATTCACTCCAACTCCCCCACCCAACCACACACACATACACATTCTCCCACCCATCCACCACATCCCTACACATCTCCCCACCCACACACACCTCTCATCCACCACACATCCCATCCACCCACACCCCAAGCACACATACATTCAATAACCCACACATCCCCCACCTACACACATCTCCCCACCCACTCACATATCCTTTACCCGTCCCATTTCCCACCAACAATCACTCACCCAATATCCTCCTCCACCCACACACCTCCAACCACCCAACCAAACACACATTCCTCAGCCACACACACACATCTCCCCGTCAACTCACATATTCCGCACCTACCCACACACAAATTCCGCACTCACCCACATAATCTCCCATCTCCCCCAGCCCACTCACTTATCCCGAGCCCACACCTACAAACATCCCCCACCATCTCCTAACCTGCACACACTCACCCACCCACATATCCTCTACCCACCCACACATCCTCTACCCACCCATCCCCCAACCAAACATCCCTTAACCACACACCCTTACTCATATACAATCACCCACCCACACATCCTCTACCCAAACACACATCCTCCACCCAACCACACATCCTCCATCCACCCATTCCCCCAGCCACACATCCCTTAACCACACACCCTTACCCATATACACACACATCCCCACCCACGCACAATCTCCCCACCCATACAAACATCTCTCACACACATCCCCACCCACCAACACATTCCCCATTCACAAACACACACCTCCCATCCACAACCCATACATTCATCCCCTCACACATCCCTAGACACACGTACTTATCCCTCAACCACTAACACCCACACATCCCTTACCCACTCATCAACACATACATCTCCTATCTACCCACCCACACTCACACATCCCAACCACCCATCTAAGCAAACATCCCCCACCCTCACACACATCATTCACCCACCCACAAACCCAACCACACCTTCACCCACCCACACAAACATCATTTATCCACACCCAGCTCCCCTCCCACACAATACCACACCCACACACATCCCAAAGACACATCCCTCACCCACACACACATCTATCCACACATCTCCTACCCATCCACACATCCCCCAACTACAGTCGCCCTCACTACCCACACATACATCCTCCATCCAGCCACACACACCCAGCCAGACATATCCCCCACCCACACACACATCTCCAAATCCATCACCCACACTCATTACGCACCCCTCCCCCAACCCACACACATCCCCCACACACATTCACCCAAACATCCCACACCCACATACACATCCCCAAACCCACAACCACCCCCACCTGCACACATCTCCCACCCACCACATATCCCCACACCCACATCTCCCCACCCACACATATACCCCCACCCATCCCATAACCCACCTTCAATCATCCACCAACATATCCTCCTCCACCCACTCACCCACAACCACCTAGACAAACACACATCCCCACTCACAAACACATCTCCCCATACACCCATACATCTCGCACGCACCTACACACAAATCCCCCACCCACCCACACAAACCCACCCCGCCCACCCACATACATCACGAATCCACCCACACACACATCCCCCGATCCCCCAACCTACTATTATGATAAAACTCCCACACTTTACACACACATACAGTGACGATTGTCGTGAGCATTGTCGCAAAATTGTAAAGAAAATGGAGAAAAATTGTACATATACATTTTGTAACTTAAAAATTAGTGATGCAATTCAACTCTCTCTCTCTCTCTCTCTCTCTCTCTCTCTCTCTCTCTCTCTCTCTCTCTCTCTCTCTCTCTCTCTCTCTCTCTCTCTCTCTCTCTCACTCACTAGCGCTCTCACTCACATTACAGTAATGTTATATTATACATGATAAAATCAAGTGTCATACATACAAAATGATAATGTGAAAGATGAAAATACACAAAGAATATGGAATGGCATGTTACAGGACATGCGAGCACTGAATTCTCTCTCTCTCTCTCTCTCTCTCTCTCTCTCTCTCTCTCTCTCTCTCTCTCGCTCTCTCTCTCTTACATAGGCACACACACATTCCCCCCCCCCCCACACACACATATCCCTCACATACACACCCATACATACATCCTCACATATAGGAGGACTAGTATAGACAAATACATGATGCCTCACATGATTACTGAAACGAATAAGAACAAACTCCTACACTTTACACACAATTTAGAACCTGACGATTGTCGTGAGAATTCTCGCAATTGCAAGAAGTGGAGAAAAAATTGTACATATACATTATGTAGCGTAAAAATTAGTGATGCAATTCAAATCTCTCTTATTTTTTTTCTCTCTCCCTCCCTCTCTCTCTCTCTCTCTCTCTCTCTCTTGCTCTCTCTCTCTCTCTCCCTCTCTCTCTCTCTCTCTCTCTCTCTCTCTCTCTCTCTCTCTCTCTCTCTCATACATCACAGTAATGTTACATTATACATGATAAAATCAAGTGGCATACAAAATGATAAGATGAGAATTAAAAGAAAAAAATATGGAATGGCATGTTACAGGACAATCAGGTGGCATTAAACGATACCTCGTAATATGAAAGATGAGAATACATGAAAAATATGGAATAGCATGTTACATGACATGCGTGGGCTCAACTCTCTCTCTCTCTCTCTCTCTCTCTCTCTCTCTCTCTCTCTCTCTCTCTTTCTCTCTCTCTCTCTCTCTCTCTCTGTCTCTCTCTCTTTACATACTCACACTCTCACACTCATTCACTCTCTCTCTCTCTCACTTACACTCACTAACTCTCTCACTTTCTTTACAGTAATTTACATGAATTCATTTTATGCATGTTAAAATCAAGTGCATCAGAATGATAATATGAAAAAAAATGAGAATACACAAAACATATGGATCAGCATGTTAGATGACATGCATGCCCTCAACTCTCTCTCTCTCTCTCTCTCTCTCTCTCTCTCTCTCTCTCTCTCTCTCTCTCTCTCTCTCTCTTGTCTCTCACTCACATGTACATACACACACACACACATCATACCCACGCAATACACACACCTGCACACATCCATATACTTACTCACACGTACTCACATAACACCCGAATATACACTCCCTCGCATACACTGCATGCATGCACACTTACACATACACATACAAAGATATACAATACATACACGAGCACACACACACACACACACTCGTCCATACACACATACACACACGCACAGACATACACACAGAGTCACACACAGATGCACACATATACACCCATACACACATCCAGGCATGCACACACATACATCACACTTTCTCATGCACTCTCTCATTCAACCACGCTCTCTTTTACACACTCACTCGCTCTCACACTCACTCATTCGCGCACATACACGCATACCTACAAATTCTCTCTCACTCACTCACGCTCCCTTACTCACTCATTTACTCGATGACTCTCTAACTCACACTCACTCACTAACTTTCACACTCTATCACACAGACAGGCAGACACACAACACACCCACTCTCTCAGATTCACTCATTCTCTAACTAAATCTCTCACACACATATGTCCACACACTCACTCACTTTTACACTCACTCAGGCCCATGCGCATGCATACTCTCTCACTCTCACTCATACTAATTCTTCCACTCACACTCTTTCTCACTCACTCTCTCACCCACTGTCTCGTTCACACACATACAGTGAAGAATGGTAGTGGAAAAATGATACTAGTAGGTGACTTATGGAGGCATATAGTCGGTATGAAGTAAGTATTGAAAGAGTTTTCGGTTGAATGTGTAGGGACTCATTGGTGTTTTCAGTTCTGGTTGAAGGCTATTCCACAAGTGAGCACCAGAATATGCGAAACAAGTTTTGTATAAGTCCAATCTAGGCTTAGGAAGCTGTAATAAATTTAAGCGCTTACTGTTCATTGCATTAGATTGAATTAACGGTAGAAGATACTCTGGCGTATTTTCAGATATAATTTTGTTCACTAATTTGGCCTTGTTAAAAAGGAAGCGCTTTTGAAGTGGTAGAAGTCTTAAATGGCTGTATAATTTATTACTTTCAACGTGCTTTATGCTAGAAACTAGACGTATAGCGCGGTTTTGAAGCGAACACAATCGTTTCATATTAGATTTAGGGCAGCCATCCCAGACTGTGGAACAATAATCGAGAGGTGATTGGATATAGGATGCATAGAATATTTTACGTGTGCTTTCATCCAAAAAGTGTTGAATTTTTGCAAGTTGGTAAACTTTTTGTGCTATTCTCTTGGTAAGGGCGTGAACATGAGGGCTCCAGTTTAAATGTCTGTCAATTAAAAGACCTAATGTTTTATGTTCATTTACATTAATTATAGGTAACGTGTCCACGTGGAGCTCGAGCGGTGTCCCTGTTATGGCTAGCGTCTGTAGTTTTTGTCTGGTCGTTATTAGCATGGATTTAGTTTTGTCGATGTTAATTAACATGCGATTTTCATTGCTCCATCTACTAAGGTTGTCAAGATCGTTTTGTAAAGAGCTCTCTAAGTCACAAAGGCTCTCTTGACTTGTGTAAATAGTGCAGTCATCCGCAAATAGAATGACAACGGGATAGTTGGAGGGGAGAATGTTGTGACAACGGGATAGTTGGAGGGGAGAATGTTGTGACAACGGGATAGTTGGAGGGGAGAATGTTGTGACAACGGGATAGTTGGAGGGGAGAAGTAATGACAACGGGATAGTTGGAGGGGAGAATGTTGTGACAACGGGATAGTTGGAGGGGAGAAGTAATGACAACGGGATAGTTGGAGGGGAGAAGTAATGACAACGGGATAGTTGGAGGGGAGAAGTAATGACAACGGGATAGTTGGAGGGGAGAAGTAATGACAACGGGATAGTTGGAGGGGAGAAGTAATGACAACGGGATAGTTGGAGGGGAGAAGTAATGACAACGGGATAGTTGGAGGGGAGAATGTTGTGACAACGGGATAGTTAGAGGGGAGAATGTTGTGACAACGGGATAGTTAGAGGGGAGAATGTTGTGACAACGGGATCGTTGGAGGGGAGAATGTTGTGACAACTGGATAGTTGGAGGGGAGAATGTTGTGACAAAGGGATAGTTGGAGGGGAAAATGTTATGGCTACGGAAGAGTTAGAGGGGAAATGTGACACCGATAAGTTTGTAGGGAATATGTGACAACAAATAGTTTGGAGGGGAAAAGAAACAGCGGAAGACATATACTGAAATGTTTGTACAACTTGACAACGCTTCATAAAGAATTATCTGTATTGGGAATGACTGGAGGCTGTAAATTAGCATGACCTACGTCATAGGATGTGTACTATAAGAAGAATTGCTAATTATTATTAGCATTAATAAATTAATGGATAATTATCCTTGTCCCAATGATTTATACACTTCTGGTGAACTAATTTTTACTGTCCAGTAATTTGCATAACCTTTAACCCGAATGTATTCATACACACAATCCGCAGGAGAACTCTGCACGAGATTTTATCCTTGCGATCTAAGAACTAGATCACTCTAATTCTAATGAAGTCACGAAGAGGCTGGCATGATGACGTGGAGGCTCTTTCAGCCTCTCTCTTCCATGCCCTCGTGTTCATATCTGACAGCAGGATGCTCAAATTCTGTTTATAAAATGCAAATATACAACGCAACATCTTCTGCCATTTCAACATGGCGTCTTTCTAACACGAAACTTGCAATGTTTCTAATGGGGGTCTAAAAAACAATTATGATGAAATATGAATAATAAGTCAATCATTCCTTTCGCAGACTGCCCACAACTTCACTTGCATGTCCAGAACGCTAACTACATTGTTTTCATTTTGGCATAGCGGGTGACACATCCAAACATAGATCCATATTGGCTACGTACCAAAGATAATTCTGCATTGAGCAGTTGAAAGAGACACGATAGACAGGAGAAATCCTGCACTGGTGACTCTATAGCATGAGTAGAATACAACATTGCCTTACTTACTGCTGTTTGTCGGAGATAATACAATTTATGAATCCAAAACAATGTATTTCCTGAGTGAATTTAACGCAGACGTCACAAACAATATGTTGCACGATTTATTGCCTGGCATATTTCGCTGCATGTCGTCAGATGCATACTACAAGTGCTATATCTGAAGTGAATAATTGAATAATACTTCAGCCGAAATAATTAAAACACATAGTTACATGTATTGTTAGAATGAGGAGCGTCTGTTATCTCCACAGTAATTACAATGAATGAATAAAAAAAAAACAATAAACAAGCAAACAAACACACAGGGAAAAAAAAAAAGCAGAATTAGACTGTAAGCTGTACTAGAACATGATCGCAAGTAACAAAGTGGACGTTGCGGCCAAAGCCTTCGTCAACACAGAATCAACAAACACACAAAATTTCACATCTCACAGTGTCGCTCCTTGCTCTCAAATCAGTAGTTGGGCGACGAAACCATTCTGTCCGCGCTTGTTTGTAGCATGACCTGCATGTTCAGAAAAATGGCGGCCGGCTGTTCGCTGAACAAACTGGTTTGCCTTATGCAGTAATGTGTGGCTACTACTTTTCTAGTGACTGCCGCTTCCATCGACGATGAACTGTATTTTTCGTGGCGGACTTTTGTGTTGGCATTCTGGCAGCGGCATTATGCATAGTATACCTGTGCGGGTTGTTGGTTTATCGAGACTCCTGTCTGTTCCACTATTCACATAGGGCAGTGAGGAGAATTTTGTGGCGATATTCACTGGCACAGGAACGGAGCATAATGAGGCAACCCTTTGCCGTGAAGTTGGAAACACGACTAACGACTAACAACTACATGAAAAACATTACATGAATAAATAAATATAAAAGTTGCTTATCTATGTCCTTGTTGAAGGTAATGGACTTTTGGAATCATTACCATAAAGTATCCATTTGGTAACGTAGACTAGTCGACGCTCGGGATGGGGAGGAGAGGGGGGGGGGGCTGATGTTGTCAGTATGTCATCCTCTGCCTGCCATCATCATCAATCATCATCATGTGACTTGGTCACTGACGTACGAGGGCATGTCTCGCCACAGATCTCGATCCTTTATCCTCAGGTTCAACTCTGCTGATGATATTTCCCCAGGCCATCGTTTCAGTGCATCCAGCATCATTTATCATGGTCGGCCTCTGCCTATTTTTCACTGATGTTTCCAGTCGCCATTATGTTCTCCAATGCCTCTCTTCTCATCACATGACCAAAGAAAGCTGTTTGTATCGTTCTTATTGTTGTAATTTCATTAGCCTCTTTCAGGCAGTCGTTGTTAGTTCTCTGGCAGTCCAATGAATTCGCAACATTCGTACCAGGAACCACATCTCTGTTCATTCCAAGTTCTTCTTAATGTGTTCTTTAACGTTCCAAGATTCACTGCCATACAGCAAAATGGGTTCTATATAACATTTATCCTTCTTACCTTCAATTATAGTGACTTATTACATAAAGACACTGTTCATTTTCTGAAACGCAGCTTTTGATTGCCCTATTCTGCTCTTAATCTGTGTCGTGCATCTTACATCTGATGTTATAATTGCCTCTAGGTATTTAAATCTATAAACATGGATTAGCATGTTCCCTTATCTTGTGATCTCACATTTTGATGTCATCATTTTCTTTGATAGAATCAGTGTTTCTGTGTTCTTGATATTCTTTTGTAGCACTCAGGAGTCCTCTACAAGTACTGGAGAGTGTTGGCCAGCATAGACCATAACTTTAGGAAGGGAAAATCCCAACTGCACCTTCCCGTGTTAGAGGATGGAAAATACGCCACGATGTGGCTAACGCAGTCCTGGGGACCGAGTATCCACCGGAATAAGTGGACTGCAGCTGAGCAGAGCAGGGCACTCACTTATTGCTACTCACTTATTCCTACCTTCGGAAATGGCTCTCAAAGACCCCAATGTGGATGTGGAAGTCAAGGTTAAACCACCACAATATCTTCCCAAGACTTCATGACAAAACACATTTCAGAGACAGTACACGACGTCAATGGCTGTCTTAGGACATCCTCGTCCGAAAAGGACAGTCATTAGTCACAGGTGACACCAGACTGTCATCCAGCTACTGAAGACAAAATCATAACTAAATAAAATACATTTAAAATAGGTACATGGAATGTTAGAACGTTAAATAAGCTTGGAAAACTGCACAATGTTATAAGTGAAATGGAAAGCATGAAATTGAATATCCTAGGCATAAGTGAGATGAGATGGAAGGGTTTGGGTAAAATTATAACCAGCTAACACACAATAATTTATAATGTAGGGGATACACACGAAAAAATGAGTAGGACTAATATTTGAGAAACAAACTGCTAAGTCAATTAATGATTTCTGGCGTCTTTCAGATAGAGTTATCATGGTCAAAATTAAAGGCAAACCAATAGATATAAATATTGTACAAGTATACGCACCAACAACAAGCCGTAGTGATGAAGAAATACAACATTTTTACAATGAAGTAGATGTAGGGATGTCTCAAATTAAATCACAAGAAATAAAAATAATACTATGTGATTTCAATGCAAAAGTAGGAAAGGGGAATATGGAGAATATAGTGGGGAATTATGGTTTAGGTATACAAAATGAAATAGGAGAGCAACTAATAGAATGGACAAAAATCAATGATATGATAATTTGAAACACCTGGTTTAAACACCATAAAAGACGGCTTTACACATGAAAACGCCTTGATAAAAAATACTCAACCAGATTGACTACATGCTTATTAATAAAAGGTTTTGAAATGCGTTAATTAATGTAAAGACAATGCCTGGTGCTGACTGTAATAGTGATCATGTATCACTATGTGGACTAATAAAAGTAAGACTGAAGAAAGGGAAGATGTGATTAAGAACACGGGACTTAATAAAGCGGTTTTGAACATAGATAAAGAAATTCAAGAACAATACAGAGCGACTGTGAAAAATAGGTATAATGCACTAGCTAAAATAGAGAGCATAAATGAACAATGGGAAATGTTAAGGGACTCATTCATCAAACGAGCAAAGAATTATTACCGGAGAGAAGCCAAAAAGCTAAGAAAATAAAGTTGTTGGCCAAAAGAAAACAGAGTAAAAATGTCAAACAAAAATATGATAAGATAAATAAAAAAATTAGAGATAATTATGTGGAGGTGAAAGAAAGTGGTTAAACAAGCAGTGCAAGATGAATTAAATTCTATTAAAGATACAATAAATATGCACAGACAAATCAGTGAGCTCACGGGAAGAGCAATAAGAATAAATACATGGTGTTTGAAATCAAAAACCGTAAAAATATTACTAGAGGAGGTTGCTATACTGAAGAGGTGCAATGAGTATATAAGAGAGTTATATGATAAAGAAAGGGAAGAATTAGCAGAAGAAAGTAATTTAGAAGGTGCAACTATTCTAAAAGATGAAGTCGCTAACGCTGTCAAACATATGAAGAAAGAAGAAAACAGCTGGGTCAGATGGAGTCACAATAGAAGAATTAGAAGTACTTGGATAATTTGGAGTAGCTATAGTAACCAAAATGTTGAATGATATTTACAGCAGTGGATATCTACCGAGCGATATGCTGAAATCTGTATTTATAGCTATATCAAAAAGACCAGGAGCAATTGAATGCGAAGATTTTCGTAGGATTAACCTCATAAACCATGTCACTAAGCTTCTACTCAGAAATATAATGAGAAGAACAAGAATGAAAATGAAAAAATGGAAATTAGCGAAAAACAGTATGGATTTGTGGAAGTAAAGGATACAAACAATGCAATATATATATATTACGGACACTAACAGATAGATAAGTCATCGTCATCATCAAGTGCCCTGCCAGCTGGCGTAGGCGTTCATGGCTCTCCACAGATCTCGGTCTTTGGTTTTCTGGATCAACACTGCTGCTGATATTCCTCCGTGCCACCGTCTCAATCCATCCAGCATCATGTCTCTTGGTCTGCCTCTGCCTCTCTTCCCCTCGATCTTTCCAGTTGTCACGATGTTCTCCAATGCCTCTCTTCTCATTACATGACCAAAGAAAGCTGTTTGTCTCTTTCTTATAGATCAGTAGAGACACAAAAAGACATAGGTTATACCAAGGCATTTGATAAAGTAAAAACATGATGAACTGATCATAATTTTGGAAGATATTAACATTGATCTCATAATAATAAAGAATATTTACTGGAACCAAGTAGTGGCAATTAAAATGGGAAATAAAGAGGGCATGAACAAATAAGACATCTGGCTTGAAACAGGGTGAAGCACTATCGCCGCTACTCTTCAATCTGGCTCTAGAGAAAGTTGTAAGGAAGGTAACGGAGGAATGTGATATTGGAGGAACATCCAAGCTGCTTGGTTATGCAGACGATATAGATATTATAGGGCAAAGTGAACAAAAGACATTGGAAATATTGACTCACTTAAAGGAAAAAGCCCAACAGATGGGGCTGGTTATCCACCAAGATAAGATAGAATATATGATAATTTCAAGAGAAGAAATGGCTAAAAACTCTGGCCACATACAAATAGATAATATGACCATTAAAAGAACGGAAACATACAAATACCTGGGTTCAATCTTCAACTGCTCCAACATCATAAGGGAAGAAATACAAACCAGAATCAATTCTGGAAATAAGATATACTATGCACTACAACATCTACTAAAATCAAATGCGCTATCTCGTAACACCAAAATCACAATATACAAAACACTGATCAGACCAGTTGTGCTGTATGGCTCTGAAACCTGGAGTACAACGAAAGGAAACGAAGCCTTGTTACAAACCTTTGAGAACAAAGTTTTAAGACGCATCTTTGGACCCATTAGGGATACACAAAGTGGAGAGTGGAAAAGAAGAAGTAACAAAGACATTTATGATCTGTTTAAGTCCCCGCTAATCACTGGTATCATGAAGGCTAATAGACTATAATGGCTGGGGCATATAGAAAGAATGGAAGACAATAGGGAAACAAAACTCGCTTACACTCAGGAAATAAATGACCGTAGACCCCGAGGTAGACCAAGAAGACGGTGGAGAGATAATATGTATACAGACCTACAAGCTCTTGGAATCAACGACTGGCATGAGAAGGTCAACCAGAGAGTCGAATGGAAACGGACTGTATCTGCAGCAAAGAACCTAAATGGCTCTAAACGCTAGAGAAGAAGAAGAAGAAGAAGAAGAAGAAGAAGAAGAAGAAGAAGAAGAAGAAGAAGAAGAAGAAATAAGGCTCGGAGTACGACAGGGCTGTGTTTTGTCACCGGATATGTTCTCCCTCTATAGCGAAGTAATAATGAGAAGCCAGGAATACTATTCAGGGGTTATAAAATTTAAAAAAAAACATACGCTATGCAGATGGCACAGTATTGGTGGCGGATAATGCAAATGATCTACAACAATTGTTGGACATTGTCGTAACAAAGAATGCAAAGCAAGGACTCGCCTTGAATATCAAGAAAACAGTAACACTAGTGATATCAAAGAAAAAGGTGACACCAAAATGTGAAATATAAATGGAAAAGACAATTCTTAATTGAGTGGATAGTTTTAAATACCTAGGGGCATTTATAACGTCAGATGGAAGATGCACAACAAAGATTAAGAGCAGAATAGGGCAGACAAAAACTGCATTTCAGAAAATGAAGAATATCCTGTGCAATATGTCACTATCATTGAATGTAAGAAAGAGAGTGATGAAATGCTATATAGAACCTGTTTTGGTGTATAGTTGTGAATCTTGGAATGTAAATGAACAAATTAGGAAGAGCTTGGAAGCAACAGAGATGTGGTTCATGGGGCGAATGTTGCGAATTCCTTGGACTGCCAAAGTAACTAACAACGACTGCCTGAAAGGGGCTAATGAAACTAGAACATTATATACAACAATAAAAGACAAACAGCTTTCTTTGGTCCTGTGATGAGAAGAGAAGCATTGGAGAACATCGTGACAACTGGAAAGATCGAGGGGAAGAGAGGCAGAAATAGACCAGAGAAATGATGCTGGATGGATTGGGGCGGTGGCATGGAGGAATATCAACAGAGGTGTTGATCCAGAAAACTAAAGACCGATATCTGTGGAGAGTCATGAACGCCTACGTCAGCCGGCATGGCACTTGGTGATGATGTTACTGCTAAAATCAGCAATGTTTTAAATGAGTTATTGTTGGTGATATTGATGTTTTTGTTGTTGCTTTAGTATTGCAGTGAGAACAAACCCTTTCTTTTTCCCACTCTCTTTACTTTCATTCCGCGGTTTTCATTTGTTTTTTGCGTAAATACAAAACGCAAAACGCGAAAGACTGTAAATCGTGCTATTAACAGGTTCGCCATTACACAAGCTCAAATCGCTCCCACACTGACGTTTTCAACATCTGGGCAGATTCCATAAAATGGACATACAAAATGACGTTTTCTTTGCCGTAATTGTCGCAAAACGCTGGTCCACACAGTTGTGGACGGGAGAGGATCAATATGGGGCCGGTAAAATGTTTTTTGGGGTGTTTTTTTTTTTTGTCCTGTGAGAATGACGATGTATAAAAAATTGGTGAATGAACCTGAGAGATTTTGGAGGGAAGTTTAAATGAGGTGGGTATAAAACTAGATAGACAAAAGCGAAAGATAAGAAACAAATTTTGAGTCGGGAGAGGGCGATTGATGGATGGAGGGATATTTGTTTTGTATTCTATATCGGTGGTAATTTTCGATGGAAAGTGCACACACTTTTGCCTGTCTATGTATGTATGTGTATATATGGATGTGTGTATGTTTGTGTATATGTATGTATATGTGTGTGCATATATGTGTGTATATGATGCTAGACCCTTATTTTTGTAGACCAATCGGCACTGGGTGGCTGCTGTGGCACGTATCAAGCCGGCCTCTTTTATTTCCCAACACATTTCTGGTACCTATTTTAGCCTGGGCCGACCCGGAAGCAAGTCAATATTAAAAATCCGCCATGTGCGAGGGGCTTCAAATGAACACCATACATGTGTGTGTGTGTGTGTGTGGGGGGGGGGGGGGGGGGGGTTGTGAATATATTCTGAAAAAGTAAAGAACAAATGTATCATTTTTGATATAGTCACCACTACGTTCAATGCAAGTCCTCCAGCGCCGATAAAGTGCTTGGATTCCTGTAGAAATAAAATTCTCTTGGTGACTACTCGGTGTGCCTGACCCTGTCGTGAACAATGTCACAGAAGTCACGCCGTTTTGAAACTTCCTATTCCACTCATACACTTGCTGGACTGACAGGCATTCATCACCATACCAGACCTTCATTCGCCGATGAACCTCTATAGGTTTCACCCTTACACTAATCAAAAAGTGGTAATAGAACGCTGCTCCTCTTTGGTGTATGTCAAAAGTGTGACAGCCACATTGAAACTGTCCATATGACGCCACCATGTTCGTTTGCACCGTTATGCACGTGCTTAATACTCTTGACATCCTTACCAACAATATTGACAGGTTACAAAACAAAGGCATGGTTATTGTAATTTCTACCACACGTTTAATGTTTTCATTTGAAGCTCCCTCGTATAATTGTATAAACAGGCACAGTGGTGGGAGGCGAAAGATGTTAAAGGCAGGAGGGACGACTTCATTGCACCGGTGCTGTCCCATGTCGCTGTGCCTTCCGTACAACGGTCTGTCGACAGCGTTGCGTAGAACACGAACTCAGTAGTTCCAGCGGCGAGCCCCAAGGGCTTCCGAAGACACTGCACTCGTGATCTGAATGGCTGAACCAAGGAAAAAAAATTCACGCCCTCCGCAGGGCGATGATATTAGTCTGATGTGTTTATGATATCTTGATTATGAAGCTGTGATTTCTTGATGATGACGCTGTGATATCTTGATGATGAAGCTGTGATATCTTGATGATGAAGCTGTGATATCTTGATGATGAAGCTGTGATATCTTGATGATGAAGCTGTGATGTCTTGATGATGAAGCTGTGATGTCTTGGTGATTAAGCCGTGATGTCTTGATGATGAAGCTGTGATATCTTGATGATGAAGCTGTGATATCTTAGTGATGAAGCTGTGATATCTTGATGATGAAGCTGTGATATCTTGATGATGAAGCTGTGATATCTTGATGACGAAGCTGTGATGTCTTGGTGATTAAGCCGTGATGTCTTGATGATGAAGCTGTGATATCTTGATGATGAAGCTGTGATATCTTGATGATGAAGCTGTGATATCTTGATGATGAAGCTGTGATATCTTGGTGATGAAGCTATGATATCTTGATGATGAAGTTGTGATATCTTGATGATGAAGCTATGATGTTTTGATGATTAAGCCATGATGTCTTGATGAAGAAGCTGCGATATCTTGATGATGCAGCTGTGATATATTGATGATGACGCTATGATATCTTGATGATGACGCTGTGCTATCTTGATGATGAAGCTGTGATATCTGGATGATGACGCTGTGATATCTTGATGATGAAGCAATGGTATTTTGGTGATGAAGCTGTGATATCTTGATGATGAAGCTGTGATATCTTGATGATGAAGCTGTAATATTTTGATGATGAAGCTGTGATATCGTGATGATAAAGCTGTGATATCTTGATGATGAAGGTGTGATATATTGATGATGAAGCTGTGATATCTTGATGATGACGCTGTGATATCTTGATGATGACGCTGTGCTATCTTGATGATGAAGCTGTGATATCTGGATGATGACGCTGTGATATCTTGATGATGAAGCAATGGTATTTTGGCGATGAAGCTGTGATATCTTGATGATGAAGCTGTGATATCTTGATGATGAAGCTGTAATATTTTGATGATGAAGCTGTGATATCGTGATGATAAAGCTGTGATGTCTTGTTGATTAAGCTTTGATATATTGATGATTAAGCTGTGATATCTTGATGATGAGTAGCGATATCTTCTCGAGTAAGCTGTGACATATTGATGATTATGCTGTGATGTCTTGATGATTAAGTTGTGATGTCTTGATGATGAAGCTGTGATATCTTGATGATGAAGCTGTGATATCTTGATGATGAAGCTGTGATATCTTGATGATGAAGCTGTGATGTCTTGATGATGAAGCTGTGATGTCTTGGTGATTAAGCCGTGATGTCTTGATGATGAAGCTGTGATATCTTGATGATGAAGCTGTGATATCTTAGTGATGAAGCTGTGATATCTTGATGATGAAGCTGTGATATCTTGATGATGAAGCTGTGATATCTTGATGACGAAGCTGTGATGTCTTGGTGATTAAGCCGTGATGTCTTGATGATGAAGCTGTGATATCTTGATGATGAAGCTGTGATATCTTGATGATGAAGCTGTGATATCTTGATGATGAAGCTGTGATATCTTGGTGATGAAGCTATGATATCTTGATGATGAAGTTGTGATATCTTGATGATGAAGCTATGATGTTTTGATGATTAAGCCATGATGTCTTGATGAAGAAGCTGCGATATCTTGATGATGCAGCTGTGATATATTGATGAGGACGCTATGATATCTTGATGATGACGCTGTGCTATCTTGATGATGAAGCTGTGATATCTGGATGATGACGCTGTGATATCTTGATGATGAAGCAATGGTATTTTGGTGATGAAGCTGTGATATCTTGATGATGAAGCTGTGATATCTTGATGATGAAGCTGTAATATTTTGATGATGAAGCTGTGATATCGTGATGATAAAGCTGTGATATCTTGATGATGAAGGTGTGATATATTGATGATGAAGCTGTGATATCTTGATGATGACGCTGTGATATCTTGATGATGACGCTGTGCTATCTTGATGATGAAGCAATGGTATTTTGGCGATGAAGCTGTGATATCTTGATGATGAAGCTGTGATATCTTGATGATGAAGCTGTAATATTTTGATGATGAAGCTGTGATATCGTGATGATAAAGCTGTGATGTCTTGTTGATTAAGCTTTGATATATTGATGATTAAGCTGTGATATCTTGATGATGAGTAGCGATATCTTCTCGAGTAAGCTGTGACATATTGATGATTATGCTGTGATGTCTTGATGATTAAGTTGTGATGTCTTGATGATTAAGCTGTGATATATTGATGATGAAGATGTGATATCTTGATTATTAAGCTGCGATATTTTGATGATTAAATTGTGATATTTTTTTTTTTTACTAATCTGTGTTATCTTGATGAATAAATTGTGATATTTTGATTACTAAGTTATGATATCTTAATGAATAAAATGTGATATCTTGATGATTGTGATATCTTAATGTTTAAAATGTGAAATCTTGATGATTGTGGTATTTTGATGATTAAATTGTGATATTTGATTATTACTTTGTGATGTTGTGATGAATAAATTGTGATATCTTTATTAGTAAGTTGTGATATTTTGATGATTAAATTGTGATATCTTGGTGATTACATTTGGATGTTTTGATGACTAAATTGTGGTATTTTGATTATTTAATTGTGATATTTTGATGATTAAATTGTCATATTCGATTACTAAGTTGTGATATTTTGATGATAAAATTGTTATATATTGATGATTAAATTGTGATGTTTTGATGATTGTGATGTTTTGATGATTGAATTGTGATATATTGATGATTAAATTGTGATATCTTGATGATTAAGTTGTGATATCTTGCTACTAAATTGTGATATTTCGATGAAATTGTGACAATCAAATGATTAAATTGTGATATCTTGATGACTACATTGTGATATTGTAATGATTGAATAGTGATATTTTGATGACGGAATTATAATATCTTGATGACTAAATTGTGATATTTTGATGATTAAATCGTGATATTTTGATTAAATTGTGACATCTTGATGAATATATTGTGATATCTTGATGACTAAATGTTGATATTTTAATGACTTATGATATTTTGATAACTAAATTTTGATATTTTTTAATGACTAAGCTATGATATCTTGATAATTAAGCTGTTATATTCTGATGATTATGTTGTGATATCTTGATGATTAAATTGTGATGTTTTGATCTATAAATTGTGATATTTTGATTACTAAGTTGTGATAATTTGATGATTACATTGTGATTTCTGTCTATTGTGATGATCTAATATATCCACACATTCGCCGTGACAAATTCTGTTCTGTGACATTGTCGGAGACTCCTACCCTTGAAGCAGATTGCTTTGCGTTGATATCGATATTATAAGCGTCATCTCTGCAGAAAGCAATGACAAACTCATCACCATAATCATTATCTTCCACAGTTACCGTCTAGCGTCGTGGGGAGAAATAATTGACATTCCAGCGCTCGATGTGTTGCACTGGATACTGTCATTCTGTGTGACCGTACAATATCTTTGATGTCGCCAATTCATTTTCTTCTCGGACAAACTACTCAGCGTAAAATTGCTTTAAAATGCCCAGTTTAAAAAAAAAAAAAACAGCCAATAAATGATGGGATTGATTGCAATGTTATGTAAAAGTTATGCAGCTAATTTTATTATCAAATGAATATATACGATTTCCTTATCAGAACCCACCCCCCCCCCCCCCCAACCCCGCCCGCCTCCCACACAAAAAAAGCAAGGGTGGGGGTATTTTTTTATGTATCCAAGGGCCATTTGGTTATTTATAGCATCATGCACAATTATCAACTTAACAATAAGCCTGCTATATTTGGCCAAACATTTAATTCACTAGTCCTCAATGTGATGGCTGGAACAGCTTCTCTCTGGTGAAGCATGTAATGTTAAATTGTCTTGATGATGCTGATACTCGCAACTGCTTCTCCAAATTTGCATTGGTCAGTCTGGAGCGCGGTCGACATTTTGCAATGGCAAGTTTTGATAAGAACTGCTTGCAGCAGGAAGTAGTTCTGAATATAGGTGTATATTTTAGTGTATGTCTCTTCAAATTTGGAAATTTGTCCTGCTTAAGTAACTTGCTGTTATTAAAATATTAGATTTATTGAATTTCGAGCCCCGCCTGTGGGTGCCGCGGAAAGGCCAGACCAAATGATTACGCGGGCCGCATACGCCCCGCGTGCCAGACGTTCCACGACCTTACCCTAAACTTACATAAACAATGATGCAAAATTTGTTTGGATGTCCAACAATCTAACAGCATAGCATTGCAATTTTTAATGCACTGATTGCGAATGTTTCAGAAATGTTGAGTAGACAAATGCGCCCCTTTCTTACATGCACCCTCGGCTTCGTGTGATTGATAGATGAGGGTCTTGTGTGTGTCAGGCACCTCTCAGCCTGGACAGGGGGTGCGATTAATGCAGTGTGCACTTTGTTGTTGACTCGCTTAATAGCTTTTGATATGATAAGACAACATCGTGTAAGCCATTTGGGTTTCTATCTATCTATCTATCTATCTATCTATCTATCTATCTATCTATCTATCTATCTATCTATCTATCTATCTATCTATCTATCTATCTATCTATCTGTCTGTCTGTCTGTCTGTCTGTCTGTCTGTCTGTCTGTCTGTCTGTCTGTCTGTCTGTCTGTCTGTCTGTCTGTCTGTCTGTCTGTCTGTCTGTCTGTCTGTCTGTCTATCTATCTATCTATCTATCTATCTATCTGTCTGTCTGTCTGTCTGTCTGTCTATCTATCTATCTATCTATCTATCTATCTATCTATCTATCTATCTATCTATGTGATTGTAGTTGGGGGATGTGTGGATGGGTAGGAGATGTGTGGGTGAGGGATGTGTCTTTGGGGTGGGCGTGGTGTTGCGTGGGAGAAGAGCTGGGTGTGGATAAAGGATGTATGTGTGGGTGGGTGGGGTGTGATTGGGTGTGCGGGTGGGTGAAGGATGTGTGTGAGGGTGGGTAGATAGGAGATGTATGTTTTGATGAGTGAGTGAGGGATGTGTGGGTGTTAGTGGTTGAGGGATAAGTACGTGTGTCTAGGGATGTGTGAGGGGATGGGTTGGGGATGTATGTGTGGGTTGTGTGTGCATGGATGGGAGGTGCGTGTTTGTGAATGGGGGATGTGTTGGTGGGTGGGGATGTGTGTGAGGGATGTGTGTATGGGCGGGGAGATTGTGCGTGGGTTGGGATGTTTGTGTATATGGGTAGGGGTGTGTAGTTAAGGGATGTGTGGCTGGGGGATGGGTGGGTGGAGGATGTGTGGTTGGGTAGAGGATGTGTGGGTGGGTTATTGTATATGAGTAAGGGTGTGTGGTTAAGGGATGTTTGGTTGGGGGATGGGTGGGTAGAGGATGTGTGGGTGGGTAGAGGATATGTGGGTGGGTGAGTGTGTGTAGGTTAGGAGATGGTGGGGGATGTTTGTAGGGGTGGGCTCGGGATCTGTGAGTGGGCTGGGGGAGATGAGAGATTATGTGGCTGGGTGCGGAATTTGTGTGTGGGTAGGTGCGGAATATGTGAGTTGACGGGGAGATGTGTGTGTGTGTGGGGAATGTGTGGCTGAGGAATGTGTGTTTGGCTGGGTGATTGGAGGTGTGTGGGTGGAGGAGGATATGTGGGTGAGTGATTGTTGGTGGGTAATGGGACGGGTAGAGGATATGTATGTAGGTGGGTGGATGTGTGTGGGTGGGTGATGTGTGGTTTGGGGAATGTATGTGTTCTTGGGGTGTGGGTGGATGGGGTGTGTGGTGGGTGAGAGTTGTGTGTGGGTGGGGAGATGTGTAGGTGTAGGGATGTGGTGGATGGGTAGGGGCATGTATGTGTGTGTGGGTATGTGTGTGGTTGGGTGGTGGAGTTGGAGTGAATGAGAGATGTGTGGGTGGGTGGTTGATGTGTCTCATAACATAGTAATATGCATTGGGGCGGTCGGTCGCTCGGTTGGTCGATCGCTCGGTCGGGAAGGAAGGGGATGGAGGGAGGGCCGTCATCGTTGATTTCTTAACACCTAACAAATTCATTCATTCAGTAGCACATCCTTTGCAGAACCTCGCTCCCATAACAACCTTCCGGAAATCTTCTCGGTCATAAGCAAGATGTCCCGCCTCCGATACACCCATCTGGAGATCATCCACCACACCCTGCATCCATCTTGTCTTTGACCTTCCTCTTCCTCTCTTCTCGGGCATACATCCATCCATGATTGTTCTATCCAAACTTACATGACGTTTTAAGTGACCAAAATAGTTCTATTTTCTTTGTGTTATCGTCTTTGGTAGCCAGCTTTCTTTAAATGTTAAACGTTTATCGTATGGATGCATTTAGAACCCGTCTATAACAATTATATTCAAAGGCATTTATGCGCTGTTCAGCTTGTTTAGTAAGTGTCCAGATCTCACAGGCGTATGTTGCAATGGGAAAGATGCCGGCTCTTAAACATCGAAATCAAATGCATGCCCAAATTGGACACACTGACCCTTGAGATGCATAGCTAAGCGTGACATATTTCCCTAGGAAGATGTATACTATACTGTTACATAGTACTTCAACAATAGCACAGATCCTGTGCTGAATTGTGGAGACCGTGTGTTATTTCGAAAGAAGAAGAGGAAGAAGATAAAGATAAATAAACTGCAGTGTTTATCTGCAGTCACATCTTAGAAGATTTGCCTTTATTTCGCCCGAAGTTATCTCCCAAAGAAAAGGCAAAACAAATCTAGTTTATATAGCGTCCATAAATGACCCGGAACTGCTCAGTTGGAAACAATAACTCCCGCTGGCCAAACATCGCAACTGGGGTGAAATCAAATCAACCCCAGGTTCTCACAGATCGCCAGCTATTCCAGAATGCCCACGAAGCTTTCCAGGTTGTATTACAAATCGCTTAAACATTACGAGTTCCTGTCACATAATTCTCTCTAACTTGGCTTAAAAACTCTGCGAGTTGTAAAGGCCCCATGAAGCAAGGCGATCTGGGTAAATTTGGTTTATTGCTAAGCAAAAACTTGGTTCATTAAGTACTATATGTAAATGTTTATAAGGATGAGAAATCGTTCCGGTTGTAGATTGCAGTGGCCTGAGACGAAATGCAGACCAGGGCCAGGAGGTGGCTTGTCAATTAAGACAAAACTGGCTCAGTTTGTTATCATCATCATCATTATCATCATCCTCTTTTTCCGTCAGGCTTCGTGGGGGAGGGTTTGTTGTTCCAGCACCCAATGGGAGGCACTGCATAGTTTAATTCTGTGTGCTTATGCTCCTTGATGTTGCCAATCCATTTTCTTCTCAGGTGTCCATTTGCTCTCGTATAAGATATTCTTTCTGCGTCAGTGCTGGTAGTTGATGGTGTTGCATTCTAACGAGATGGCCGAATCATTTGAGCTTCTGCCTTTTAATATATGTGACACAAGGTATTGATCCCACTGTTTGTCTGATAACATCATTTCTTATTCGGTCTCGGATAGTTAAGCTGGCAGCTCTTCTCAAGCGTCTCATCTCGCAGGTGTTGATTTAAAATTATTATTCCGTACTGTAACTGATTCAGTGTCTAAGGTTAATATATCGACACATGTGATCTCTCATATGGACAGAAGGACGATATATCGCTATACTATGGTCATCGTGTTATTTCTTTTATTTCGTGGTATCTTCCACAATTTCAATGCTCAGTGAATGAAAATTTACATTATAATACTTGCTCATTTGATTATGTGACCATGTTTAGTCCAAACTTACTTTTTATTTACAAATATTATGTTTTCAAATAACTCATTATTTTGCCATTTTGTTATAAATTGTACTTTTTTTTAAAAAAAAAAACAGAAAGTCCAATAGATTGACGAACAAAACTTTTTAACGGGATAAAAATTACTTCATAACAACACCAAACTTTGTTCAATGGTCGCGGTGACGTTAATACTGGCTTCCTGCCCTCTGAATAGACGATCGTTTGTGATGTGGTTCTTAATAACTAAAACCCACTAGCGATGGAGTTATACCCCTCCATAGCACAAAGCCTGGGCTTAATTGTAGAGATCATGTGTTGCCCATGCAGCATGATCCCTCTCTCGGTCTGCCTAGTTTACTCCAGGGGAAAGGTAACACCAATACGTCTGAAACAAGACCAGTAGCAGAAGCTGCCGGATCAGCATATCAAATGTCAAACTGTCCTCCTGTCGGAGCTTCGATCCTAGACCAGTTACCGGCCAAGGCATAGGGCTTGGTCTGCCCTGCCGTAACATTTAGTGTTTAGGTGGCATTTCCTCTCGCTAGGGTAAGGCTTATGCAATAATGCAGTCAGTCACTTTCATTGAATGTAAGAAAGAAAGTGCTGAAATGATATATAGAACCTGTCTTGCTGTATGATAGTGAATTTTGGAAAGTAAACGAACACATTAGGAATATGTTGAAAGCTACAGATATGTGGTTCCTAAGATGAATGTTGCTAATTCTATGGACTACCAGAGTAACTAATGACTACCTGAAAGAGACTAATGAAACTAGAACATTATATTCAACAGTTAGAGTGAGACAAACAGCTTTCTTTAGTCATGTGGTGAGAAGAGGAGCACTGGAGAACATCGAGACAACTGGAAAGATCAAGGGGAAGAGAGAAAGAGGTCGACCAAGAGAAATGATGCTGGATGGATTGAGATGGTGGCATGGATGAATATCAGCAGCAGAGTTGATCCAGAACACCAAAGACCGAGATATGTGTAGAGACATGAATGCCTACGCCAGCTGGCATGGCACTTGATAATTATGAGGAGGAGGAAAAGGCTTGAACCGTCTCAATTGCGCTTGTCCACCCGAAGCGTTGGTACAATGTGGGGTGTCGGGTTTGGTGAGCGCCGCCCAACAATCGGCTATAACAGAAAGTAGGTAGTACCGTCTACTGTCATACTGTAGCTCAGTCGTGTGTGGCTAAAACTTGACAGGCACAACTGAGGCATTAATATAATACTGCCGAAACAACTATAGAGTTGGCGGTTGGAGTGATGGGAAGAAAATAGAACTGTGTCGATGTAGTCATGGTCATCATCAAGTGCCTTGCCGCCTGGTGTGGATGATCATGATCATCCACATTTTGCTAATCTCCAAAGGCGTGCCTCAATTCGTGTGTTGATTTCCTTCCGTGTCATGACGTAAGACTTGAAGAATTTTCCCTCGCTGCTTTCCTCTATCTCTCTTTCCAAAAATGTGTCCAGCTGTCACAATATGATTCCAGTAGTAACTTGTTTTCATAATGTGACCCAAAAATTGAATACTGCCTTTTACTGAATTTTGTGATAGCTTTAAGAATGATATGCCGCAATTTATTTTAAAATGCATTTAAAAAAAAATAAGACCAGATACCGTATTTTAAGTCGCTCTGCGTGCCATTGACAATCGTTCCTCGCCCCACTCCAGGCGCTCGGGTCGTAGGTTGCCGACTCCTGTATAAAATGTTTCCGACTCCTGTATAAATCTACACTGACATTGTTTGATTCAAGTTCAGGTAAGTCCTTTTGATCTTCCGCGTCTTGTCCGGAAGTATGTTTGCCTTTAACTAATGTTTCCCATGAACCACTACTGTCTGTTTCATCTCTTGTTGTTTCCTCTTGAAAGTGCTCTTTCTTTGATAGGTGTAGATTGTCTATGTGATAGTTGTTCTTTCTTTACAATTTATGTTGTCTTCTCATTTTTAACCCTCGTTCTCCTTCTTCTAGTCTGTGGCCGCTTGGAATCCTTGGCTGTCGGAGTCTCTTTGAGCCAGTTCTTCCGTACTCGGTGTGATGATTGTTGTGGCGATGGGTGTTCGTGTGTTGTTAAGTTCTTTTCTGGGTTGTTTTTTTTTGGGCTGTGTGAGTTTCTTCACTGGCTTATTCTTTGTATCTTTCCTCCATTCTTTCTCTGGCGCCGGCCTTGGAAATGTTTAAAATCTTCTGATTTCTTCTTTTTCTACCCTATATCCTCTTTGGACATATGCCCTCAATCAAACCACACTAAGCCAGATTCTATTTTCTATCTCCTACAGCTCCCTCCAAGTCCTCCAAATATTATTAATCCATGTCTGTAATCCTCTTCTCCCTGTTGTATACATTTCCCAATATTTCGTTTGCCTTGTGGGTTCCAGACAAGAGAGTTTCTAATTATATTGTCTTCAGTTTTCTCAATGTGTGTCTCATCCAGCGACATTTTTTTTTTGTTTTTTTTTTGTTTTTAAGGGCAAGCGGTTCCCCCAGAGTAGGGGTGTCAAACTAAATCGCTCAGCGGGCCAAAACTCAAATCACACGTAAGGTTGCGGGCTGAACATGATAAACATTCAATAAGCCGAAAATTAAACCTTATTTAAACATTAATATAAATTAAAACAGAAAAAAAAGTTTTAATAATAAAAAATCATTGGTATACACATTTTCACTCTTATGTCAGTTTGTCAGAGCTCGTTGATTGGCGTCTTTTCTTGGCCACAAGTTCGTTTATGTTGGGAGTAACGTTCTATGTCATTGAGATTCTCATGATGGACTGAAAGTGTTCATCAGTGATACGACTCCTATGTTATGTTTTGTTAATCTGCATCACAGAGAACAGCTGCTCACATAAATATGTGCTACTAAACATGCTCAATGCCGGTGTCCCTGGTCGAGGTGTTAGCAGCTTTCTCCGTAACCCCGAATACTCTCGTGGTTGACGTGAGCGCACGAGAATTGGAAGCGGTTCGAGTCGCGCCAGTGACTTATGAGAGTATGGAGGTCGCTCAGAATGTCGTGGCGTGCTGATGAGCGTAATCTAGCCTAGGAAGCCTAGGAAGTGGGAGTCTCTGTTGCGAAGCTGGTCAAGCCGTTTTACTCGTGCTCCGAAGGTCGTGGGTTCGATTCCGGGCCGCGTCCTTCGGTTTACGAGTTAAATGTTTCGGAGACTCCTGTGGGTCGTCGCTAAAAGCAACGGAGTTTGTGCTTTGTGCGACGCTTTCCGTGCTGCGGAAAGAGACCGAGCCATATGGGATAAACCCGGTGCAATGAAGTCGACCCTGTCGACTTTTAAGCGACTTTTTTAAGCCTTAGGAATCAACATACAGCTGAAAGATGCTGATGTTGACCGCAATATCCTGAAACAGGATGGAAACGCGGGGGAAAAAGCAAATAAAACATGCTCAATGGAGAGACTGCATAAATCTTAAAGAAAGAACAACTATCACATAGACAATCTACACCTCTCAAAGAAAGATCACTTTCAAGAGGAAACAACAAGAGATGAAACATACACTAGTAGTGATTCATGGGAAAAATTAACCCATGATGTCTCTGAAGGTTCCAACTCAGACATTGAAACATGCGCCGCAAATAGATCGCAGGACGACGACAGACATAAGGGAAGATCATTTATATAAATTGCAAATAACAGAGGGCCAAGTATAGACCCCTGAGGTACTCCAAAATTAATGATAATGGCTTGAGATAAAGATTTATTGTGTGATACTACTTGTTTTCTGTCTAATAAAAATTATTTTTTTTATTAATGTCACTATATTAAAGCTTACTTTCATTGTTTCTAGTTGTTTTTTTTTTTTTTTTTTTTTTTTTTTTTAAATTAGAATAGAATGATCTATCGTATCGAATGCTTTTCTAAAGTCTGTAAACACCGCTCCATATAGAGTATTGTTGTTAATATTTTGATGTCAGGTTTCTGTCATGTTTGTTAGGGCCGTATGACAAGAATAGTTTGGCCGAAATAGTGACTGGCTGTCAACTATTAGTTTGTGAAGAACTAAGTACTCTTAGTGTTGTTTTGTGAATGTGCTTCTCTAGCGGTTTGGATAGTGAGGATAATATGGAAATTGGCCTATAATTACTAATGCGACGATCGTCTAATGGAACTAGCTTTTAAATGAGGATACACTTTAACGATTTTAAAGGCTGATGGGAAGTGACCTTTGGTGAGACATTGATTATATATAAAACTTAGTGACTCGTAAATCGCCGGTGCAGCATAGCAAATGATTCGATTACTGATTCCATCTAGTCCTGATGAGTTATTGTTTTTTAGGTTACTGAGATGAGTAAATACTTCAGTGGTCCTCATTAGCGGTATGCTGGAGGGAATGTCTCCATAACATTTGTTCTCACAAAATGATGATAATAAAGATATGTCACGAGGCGCAGCTGGTATTGCAGCCTTCAATTGGTTTATGTCGGACTGAAAGAATCTACTGAATTGATCACATGTAACCTGATTTGATGGTAATGATTGTGATGACTTGTGTTTGTTTATCAAGGTATTAATTGCTTTCCATATGTCTTTAGCGTTTGTTTTATCTATTATTAAGTTCTTAAAATAGTTTTTTCTTTTCCTTTCGAATAACATATTGAACTTTGTTTCTCAGACTACGGTACATAGTTAGATCTCTATTTTTATGTGCCCTGTCCCGGTCTCTCATAAGTTCAACTACCTCCTGTGTGATCCACGGGGGCTTAGTGTAATGTTTAACTCGAACTTCCTTAAGTTTAGTTTAGTTTAATTTAGTTTAGTTGAGTTGAGTTTAGTCGATGGATCAACATCACGGCACATGGGTGTAACTCATAAGTGCTCCGTTCTCCTCCTAACTCAAACCTGAGTTTGGAGAAACTCAGCTCAGTGCACGAACTCCGTAGCACTGGCGAGGATCCTGAAATTTATTGGGTAGATTTTTAACTCGAAATTTTGCCCGGGCAGCGCCTTTGGCTACTCTTTTTCGATTTCCAACTGCTAAGGGATTTTCTACGTGCGCAACAATACACACGGGCGTCCGATCTCTATACCCAGAGACTAGGGAGAATTTTATTACTAGAAGTCCACGTGAAAAAGTCCCGGCTCTCACCAGGACTTGAACCCGGGACCTCCAGCACTCGAGGCGGACACCATACCTCGAGACCACGCAGCCCCCTTTCTTAAATGGAACATGATTATTAAACACACTTAGAAAGGTCTTCAGCCAGTGGTCCAGAGCATCGTCTGGGTCAGGAAGCTGGTAAACATAGTCCAGAGATGAGTTGAGCAAGTCTTGTTAAAAAGACATCTTGATTTAAATTTTTATAATTTCTATATTTTATACTTATATGTTCGTGTTTCGGAGTTTTGGTACCTCTTTTCGACTATGTGCAACATACAGGGTAGTGATCGCTCATTGCATTAATAGGTACATTATATTCTGTGATTCTCCACCTTGCCGCGGTGGGGGAGCTTGTGTGTCCCTCTGACCCCATGTGCTTGCCGATGGATGAAAACTACATATCTGACGGCATATGGGATAGGGGCCAGACTAAGAGAGACACAACCTGCTGCTCTGCGGGTTAGACTGAGGTGAGGATAACAGTCAGAAGTTTAAACTAGGAGCACGAAGGCAGAAGTTCTTGGTCCGGACAAAACACTTAAGGCTCCCTGTCGAGGGCTGTGGCTGAACGCCTCTAAGCCACAAACCCTCGGATCTGAGATCCGGGCCAATACCCTCCTACCGAAAAATAGAGGCGTGATACTGAGCAAGCTACATGCTCAGGTCTGATACAAGTTCGAAGGCTCTCAGCTGGGGGATATGAGAGATCCCCGGATGAGAGGGCCAGGCCGTTTCTCGTTCACTGCTGCACGAAGGTAAGGTGCTGAGCCGGCAGCACATGTAGCCTACCTTGTGAGCGAGTACAAAAAGTCAGAAAAGTGCCCCAGTCGAAGGAAATGGTTACGAAAACTGTCTGTATCTAACTCATAGAGAGTGTAGACAAAAGTGGAAGAACGTCTCAATGACGCGAAATGGAACGCACGGCGAGCAAACCTATTGCGTTGTCCGAAGTCAAAGATAAAAGCTTACCGAGTGGATGTCGCTCGCAGTCTGACCGCTCCTGGTCTGTGCTTGAGCGATCAGTGGCAAGCGGGACTCCCAACACATGGAAGTGAGGAACTAAAGCAGCCATGAGCAGGACGTGGCAACTCCTCGGGTGTGCCCAGTCTCAGAGCAACATGTGCCGGCTCTGCAATTATGGAAGCCTCCTTGGATAGCGAGGGAATGCCCATGGTCTGCCCCTGCCTTCCCTTGAGGGCCGACCGCGATGTCGTTGATCGGTCTATCTTGACCAGCTGAGATTTTGGCGACATCACAACAGTCTAACGTGCCTCGAAACCAGAGGAAGGCTAACCTCATTAAAAAATGCCCGCCAGAAGTCGGAAGTGTCGTCCTACGGGTGGCAAACTAAAAATTGACACTACGCAATTACGTCCGAGTGAAATGTCTCGTCCGAATGTCTCTCGTGCTAGGAACAGCTCTGACTACCTAGTTTCCGAATGCCGCTCTTGTTCGGAACAGCTCTGACTAGGTAGTTTTCCGAATGTCTGTCGTGCCTGGAACAGCTCTGACGGGCGCAACGACAAGCACATGTCCGAAAACTCGCTGAGTGGATACAGTCTGCAAACTTGTCTGGTTTGTGCAGGAATGGCCCGGGGCAAACGAAATGACCAATATATTGAAGTGAGGATTTAAAGCAGCCATGAGCAGGACGTGACGATTTCCCTCGGTGAGCCCAGAATCAGGGCGCTATGTGTCGGCCCTGCAACTATGGAAGCAACCTTGGATGGCGGAAAATGCTATGGACTGTCCCTGCCTTCCTTTGAGGGATGACCGTTGTCTTCGACCGTTCAACCTTGGCCAGCTGGGCTGTAGATGGCACCACAAAAGTGAGAGTCTCCCAGGAATGCTACCTGGTCAAAAAAGCACGCTAAAGTCGATGTGTTGGCCTACGGGTTTCGGCCCAAGGGCGCATAACAGACACACCGCAATCACATCTGAAAAAATACTCCGGATGAACGAAAAGAAGAAGAAGAAGATATTCTGTGATGTTGTCAGCACATCTTATATATAAATTGCGATCTCCGTCTGTCTGTCTGTCTGTCTGTCTGTCTGTCTGTCTGTCTGTCTGTCTGTCTGTCTGTCTGTCTGTATGTCCGTATGTCCTTTATGCGCTCGCGAACGGCCCATCCGATTGAGATGAAATTTTCTACACGTCTTTCTTTCATTCCAGAGCTGCCAACTGTCATATTTTTTTAGTGTTAAATCGGCTGCTTACCCAATATTATTTCATTTTCCATTTTTCATTGTAATTTCATATATCTCAGGGGACTTAACTCTGTAAAAGTTATTTCAAGGGGCATAACTTTTCTGTATAACTTATAGTCATATTGTGGCATCGTTTTCAAAGATTTATAAACTCTTTGTCCATAGTTATGTACCGGCATATGAGTTATAATAAATAATGATACAATCAGTAAGGCATCTTCAAAGTTTTCATAAAAATAATGCATAATGCATAGCATTGTAACTCATCTTTTTTTGCTTAAGAAGTTACTGTAGTCATGCAGGTGATTAGAAAGAGTTTTCATTAAAAATAATGGATGGTGTGTGGAAGGACATTCTTTTAAGTTACTTTTTTTGTTGTATGAATTTAATGAGACGCTATCCGCCAGGAGCTGGGCGAAGCCACGCGGGTCAGATAGATAGACAGACCCACCTTGTCTCTGCAGTTGTCTACAGGCATATGCGTTAAATCCTCCTCCTCCTCTCCCCTCCTACCCTCTTCCCCTCCTTCTCCACCTCCTCCCTCTTTCTCCTCCTCCTCCTTCCTCCTCCTCCTCCCTCTCCTCCTACCTCCTCGCCCTCCTCCCTCCTCCTAATCACTCCTCTTCCTTCCTCCTCCCTTCTCCTCCTCTCTCCTCCCACATCCCTCCTCCTCCCTCCTTCTAATTCTACGTCCTCCCCCTCATCCCTCCTCCTCCCCCCTCTTCCTCCCTCCTCCTCCCTCCTCCTCCCTCTCCTCCTCCCTCCTCATCCTCTCTCCTCCTCCTCCTCCTCTCTCCTCCTCCTCCTCCTCCTCTACCTCTCCTCCACATCCCTCCTCCTCCTCCTCCTCCATCCTTCTCCTCCTCCCTCCTCCTTCTCCCTCCTCCTTCTCCCTCTTCCTCCTCCCTCCTCCTCCCTCCTCTCTCTTCCTAATCACTCCTCTTCCTTCCTCCTCCCTTCTCCTCCTCTCTCCTCCTACTCCCTCCTCCTCCTATGTCCTCCCCCTCATCCCTCCTCCTCCTCCTACCTCCTCCCCCTCCTCCTCTCTCCACCTCCCTCCTCCTACCTCCTTCCTCCTCCTCCCTCCTCATCCTTCCCCTCCTTCTCCTCCCTCATCCTTCTCCCTCTTCCTCCTCCCTCCTCCTCCCTCCACCTCCTCCCTCCGCCCTCCTCCCTCCTCCTCCTCTCTCCTCCTTCTCCTCCTCCTCCATCTCCCTCCTCCTCCCCCCTGCGTTCTTCTCCTCCCTCCCTCTCCCTCCTCCTCCTTCTCCTTCCTCCTCCCTCTTTCCTCCTCCCCCTCCCTCTTCCTCCTCCTACCCTCCTCCCTCCTCCTCCCTTCTCCTACCTCCTCCTCCTCTCTCCTCCTCCTAATCCCTCCTACTCTCTCCTATTCCTCCCTACTCCTCCTTCCTCCTCCCTCCTCTTCCTCCTCCTCCTTCCTCCTCCCTCCTCCTCCCTCCTCCTCCCTCCTCCTCCCTTCTCCTACCCTCCTCCTCCTCTCTCCTTCCTCCTAATCCCTCCTCCTCCCTCCTATTCCTCCCTACTCCTCCTCCTCCTTCCTCTTCCCTCCTCCTCCTCTCTCCGCCTATCTCTTCCTCCCTCCTACTCCTCCCTTCTCCACCTCCCTCTTCCTCCTCCCAGCTCCTACTCCTCCTTTTCCTTCTTCTGCTGATGCTACTGCCGCCGCTCCATTTACCCAAGTTAATTGTTGGGGAAGATGTAAAGATCTTTCAAGTGCTCTTTCTAATGCTTTTTGTAAGTTGGTCTTCGTTTATCTAAGGTTGTTCTAACTGCAACCAATAAATGATTAGACAGACAGGCAGACAGACAGACAGACAGAGAGGGAGGGACGGACAGACAGACAGTCGGGAACGGGAACTTATATGACTACTTATATGAATTAAATGAGATGCTCGCCATCAGGGGCTGGGCGAAGCCGGGCCGGATCAGACAGATAGACAGACAGACAGACAGATAGATAGTCGGGAACGGGAACGGGAGCTTATATGACTACTTATATGAATTAAATGAGATGCTCCACACCAGGAGTTGGGCGATGCCGGGCCGGGTCAGACAGACAGACAGAAAGACAGACAGAAAGACAGACAGTCGGTAACGGGAACGAGAACTTATATGACTACTTATATGAATTAAATGAGATGCTCCCCACCAGGGACTGGGCGAAGCCGGGCCGTGTCAGCTAGTGTAGTATAAATGCGATCTATAAGTGTTGCAGATTATTTTGTTATTCTAGTGGCTTGTTTCACTAACACTTTGAAGTTATATGACTCTATTATGTTTTTCCTTGTTATTTTTTATTTGTTAGTGTCTATGTTGAAGTCACCTTATTTCTCTCGCATTACTAAAGACTACATCCATCACAGTAGTGAATTTTTCATACCAGATATTTCTTGCACTGGTGTTTCGATAAAGATAGCCAACTACTAGGGGTATGCGATTTTGAAGTTTAACCTCAAGCCATACACACTCAATCTAACAGGTTTAAAAATCTAGCCTTCGGTGGACGTTACGCGAATGCAATACCCGTCTCTTGTTTCTGATAAGAATCTCTTTTAATCGCTTTAAAAACCTCCTCTGATAGCGATGTCATCATCTACGGTGTTACCATTTAATCGACTTTCGCTAACGCCGAACATGTGATAATTTTGATTAAGTATAAGTGATGGTATCAGCCAATTAAGAGAGGTGTTAGGCAGGGATGTGTGATGTCTCCAGATCTTTTTTCCCTGTACAGTGAAAATATTTTCAGAAATGTAGAGGATATAAATGGAATCAGCATTGGAGGACGAAACATCAATAACATTAGATATGCAGATGATACAGTATTAATTGCAGACAATGCGCAGGACCTGCAACAATTAGTAGATGCGGTTGTTGCACACAGTGAGCAACTGGGGTTAGAATTAAATTGTAAAAAGACTCAGGTTATGGTCGTCAGTAGGAAGGAAGAAGTGCCACAATGTAATATACGAGTAAATGGAAATATTCTTCAACAAGTGAATCGGTACAATTATCTTGAAACAGTTATAACATCTGATGGGAGATGCCTTGAAGAGATTAGAACAAGAATCGCCATGGCGAAAGTAGCCTTTAGCAAGATGAAAAACATTCTGACCAATAAAAAGATGTCAATTGAAACGAGAAAAAGAGTGTTTAGGGGATACATAGAGCCTGTTCTTTTGTATGGATGTGAAACTTGGACAATGAGCAGTCAAGCTGAAAAGCATCTGATGGCTGCAGAAATGTGATTTCTGAGGAAAATGCAAAGAATACCATGGACAGACAGAAAACTAATGACCAAGTACTACAGGAGACAAATGAACATCGTAGACTGATTAGAGAAATTAGACGTAGACAGTCAAAAATTTTTGGACATGTTATGAGAAGAAATGGGTTGGAGAACTTAGTGACAACTGGCAAGATCGAGGGGAACATACCAAAGGAAGACCGAGAGGAAAATACCTGGATGGCTTGGCCACATGGCATGGACGAGACAGGAACACTGAGCTGATCCACGACACTGGTGATCGAGTGAAATGGCGAGTCATGACCGCCCACGCTTTCCGGCATGGCACATGATTGATTGATTGATTGATAAGTGATGGTTCGGGCAGCTTCCCTAATAGATGGCAGATAATTAAATGCCCGATACTGAGCCCATAATTACTGAGCCAGTGTTCGTACTTATTAGACATTTTAACAATGCGTAAGCATAATTTTTTTTTTTAAACACACAAAATGAATACAACATAGGTCCCTTATTGCAATACACACTCTAAAGTACAGAGAAGCAGTAATATCTCTGTCAATATACAAATCTACGTATACAGATCAGTAAGGATGAGCTGTGAAGATCCCCTCACTCACAGTATAAACACAATAAAAAGTATTATATAAGATACACAAATAAGTATCAATTAATGTAACGTAAATACGAGTCAGTGTTTGTAGTCACGTACAACCTATTACGTTACAATATAAAATAATACCCAAATATGCACATAAACGATCTAGGAGAGGCTCTTTCTTGTACCGAGATCAGGTGGAGCTTTTTGCTAAATTGCTAGTAAATACCAGGTTATGTTGATCGTTGGTACAGCGACACCATAAGTGCCTGACGAAGTGAAGCTGGGCTAAAACGTGTGAGGTATAACAACTCTGGGTTACAATGGAATGGATACTGTTGATTTCTCACGGATGTGTAACGACTTCCAACTGCAGGCTCTGATTCGTGGCTAACAGGAGGCTGTAGTGGCACGTTGTTGTTATTGATAGATTGTTTCTTGCTGGGGAGAAGAGGGAATATATCTTCATAATTATCACCCCGCACCCGTGTGAAAGAGGGCGTATTGTACGGACTTTGTATGGTGGAAGTGTTCCTTCTGGCTTGGATTTCATGTACAGTGATTATGAGTGGTCTGCGCACTTCTGGCCTATTGGTACTTGATGTGACTGTAGTATGTCGTCTGGCTTGAGTTTCAGGTGGAGTAGATAATAGTGTCATACGCAATCGTGTATTGGATGTATGTTGTGTCCGTTCTGTGTATTTGATATTTTTGGCGAGCAAGCTGGTGTCCAATGTAGACAAATGTATTTGATCTTTATAAAGTCTCTTTTCTGTGCACCAGCCTGGAAGTGAAGAACTGTGTGTTGATGAACTGTATGTTGTTGTGAGAACAGAACTTCTGCAATATGTTGTTATTTATGTCAGCTAGAAGACGCTGGAATCCATAACTTGGTGATATAATGGAGGAAAAGAAAATATACGATTTAGGAAAAGTGTGACGTAACCCGTTCAGGAGTGCCAGCAGCTGAGATACTGTGATTTCTTGGTTGTTCATCGTGTCGTTTATACCAGTGTGTACACTTGCCTTTCTAACGTTATAATTTACAGCCAGCCTGTTAATATTGTCTGTTAGCCGGTCAACACCTGCCCCAGGCAGTGAGATTATGGAACCAATGTCTTTGTCTGAAGTGGCCATCCGGTCACTGTATAGGCCTTTCATTAATGAATCGCCTAGTATAATGTGCATACGGTTGGGTCGTGCTGTCTGTATATGTTGGTTGTCAGCACGCCTCGCCCGTTGATTCTTTCATTGATGGTTGTTAGCAGTCTGTGTGTCTCCAAGTGGTTCTCCCGGTGTTGTCTGTTGGCAGCGTGTTATAGCATTGTACGTTTTCTGGTGATTTTTCTTGAAGCATCTCGAACCTATTGCTTATTTTGACGTCCATGGAATAGATTGCTTGTTGTTGTTTATCTTTCTCTGCGCGTTGAGGTTTTTCTTGTTGTTTATCTTTTTCTGTGCGTTACGGTGTTGTCAAAGTAGTTATTTGTTTTTGGTGGGGCTGAGCTTCCCCAAGATTCCCCAAGGATGAATCAGTTGCTTGAGAATTACATGCTTCTTCGGTTGGGTCGGTGGAGGACACATTCTGTAAGGTATGAACTGTTTTTCTCAGCAGCAAATTTTCCTCTCGCAGGAGCGCGACTTCTGCATTGAAAGCATTGTAATCACTGTTGGTCTTGCTGTTTGCTTCGATGTTAGGTGAAACAGTGACAATGAGCGCCTTTAGTGATTGTTCTAATTCTTCAATGCGCTGTTGACAGTCGCACGAATGTCCATTGATTGTTAAGATGCTATTGTTCTTTAAGGCAGGTGATTCTTCAACAACCTCCACGTTGGGTTCTATGTTGTTTTGGATGCGCTCCATTGGGTATTCAATGGCCAAGAGCATTGGTGGGTTGGCAGGCATCGTGTTGATGTTGTCCTGTACATTCGTCGTATGAATGAATTGAAGGACATTGTTAGCTGGTGTACTTTCTACCGCTGTAGTTTCGGGCTGTGTAGATTCGGTGAATGTCTGTATCGAGTTTTCAAGCTCGACAAATTCTAGTTATAACAAAGAATTAATACTTTCAACATTTCCCTGTGCCATTAGTTTATTTTTCGAGTGGTAGAAATGGACCGTAAACACTGGCGTCGTAATCAGGTCTTTAACATGGGAACCGCGCTTATCTTGTCTGGGTTAAATTAGTTCAAGCTTGTAATAGTTAGACAAGTTCGGAATGCGTCATAACGGAGTGTGTTGTTGAAGGAAACCGTAACACACTGAGTTGGTGTGTTTGATGACTAGGCCAGCGGGATTCATACACCTGGATAGCTTGTTCTTGACCGCCTTCTCTTTGTTTAGTGTGTAAGTTTTCTTGACAGCCGACTGTAAACCGGAGCGAGTCCTTTCACCATTCATTTCCAATAAAGAGCCCTCCCCTGACATTATTGCATGATGATACGAATGTGGTCAAACAAGAAGGAAGCCAAAGAAGATTGATAAACCAACACAGAACTGGTGTCGTTAGCTACTACACGCTGCGGGATTTGCTGAGGAGGAGATCCGAGCACTTATGGACTGAATGGTTCTATGTGCAATGAGGATGATATGTCGACTAACTAACTAACTAACTACCTTAACTTAACTTAACCTACTAACTAACTAACTAACTAACTAACTAACTAACTAACTAACTAACTAACTAACTACCTACCTAACTAACTAGCTAAGCTTGAAAATGCACAATCACATTGTACTCTAGACACGCCGCGGGCAATTTGAAGTCTTTTGTAGTGGTTGGTTGGATCTGAGACGCCTCATGCACTTGAATAGTCTAAATTTCTTAGTGTTCAACTATCACGTGAGATTGTTATTATAAATAACAAGCATTTTTGCGATAATCAACACTTATATTAATCTAAAGACTATTTAACAACATCCACAGAATCACAACGAGCACACCGATATAAGAAACCATGATAGGTGAAGTCAGCTGGCAGTAATAATAATCCGAGAAGTAAGATATAACAAAAACACGTCTTCACTACGAAGCTATGTGTATTATTCTTGGATGTACAAGATATACAGCATTCAGGGCGGTGCGCTACCTTCTTGATTTTCCAACCATTGGAGACAGAATAAAAACTTGCAGAGCACGTGCCTACCTCAGAGTTAATGCTAACACACAACATCCACTGCATAGTGAAATTAAGAAGGTAAAGGGCAGCAGGTTAAAAAGAGGAAGGTCGTGGATGGGTCAAGCCGAAGACATTCGTCAACAGGTGTGTTCACATGAGGCCTTAGAACCTTGCGAGGAGTGGGTACAAGTGCCAACAGACTTCTGTACGTCCTTTTCAGTTTGCATCCAACTAGACAGAAAATGCAGATAAGAAAATCCAGCTGCTGTGGAGACGGAGTACAAGCGTTGATCTTCGAGAATTTGTTAGCCGATGATGCTGTCATTTACACTGATGGGTCGGTCGTTCGACGAATGAGAAGTTCATGGGCCTTTACGGCTCAGGCCGGAGGGAGAATTATGAAGGAGGATTCTGGTGCTTTTGCTTTGACCAGAAGTAGCCTGATTATGAAAGTCATGGCAGTAATAAAGCAATAACTGTCAAAGATTAGTTACATTTTCGTGCCAGGGCTTGCGGGGGTGTACAAGAAAATGAGCCTGCTTACAAGCTCGCAGGTAAGGCTACTGTGGAATGTGGACCCGCCATGGACAAGGCTGACATTCTGAATACTTTACGACAAGTAAATCGTTCTCAAACACCAAGTGATGACTGTGAATCTAAAACCATGGTCAGGATGCGAGAACAGCAAATTAAAAGAGGTGTGGCCAAACAAGAACAATATGTAGGAAGCCAAAGAAGATTGATAAACCAACACAGAACTAACTAACCAACCAACCAACCAACCAGCCAACCAACCAACCAACCAATCAACCAACCAACCAACTAACTAACTCACTAACTCACTAAATGACTAAAATGCTCAGGATTCGAGCCGCATGTAGACGAAGCCGGGGCATCTCTTCAAAAATGAAGCGAGTGAACTGTGCAGGCCCCACAGTGTCGTACTTTGCCTTTAGTGTCCCATTACGCTGCAGCTCTATTAACTTCATCTGCAAATTTACAGATGCAGTGTCCACATCTATGGCAAATGCATTACGAAACAGCTCGAAATTACCTTTCTGTTCTTCAAAGTCAGTAAAGCGCCGTGTGAACTCGGCGCGAAGTAAGCTAAGTTTTTCAGCAAAGTGTGCATTGGGAAACACTATATCGTTGACTTGGTTTAACTTTGCTTGGCAACAAGGAAAGTGAGACAAGTTGCATTGGTACATTTGTGTCTCCCAAAAGCGCAGCTTCACTTGAAATGCCTTCAATGCAACATGCATATCAGTGATAATATGATCCCGTCCCTGGAGCGGCATGTTCAAGTCGTTGAGATGAGTGGTTATATCAGACAGAAATACCAAGTCACATTTCCAATTTTTATCCCGAAAAACAGGAATCTTTTCCATAACTGTCCATGAATTGACAGATTTTCACGACCAGCTGGAAAAATCTACTGAGAACTTTCCCCCGACTTAGCCACCGCACCTCTGTATGATAAAGCATGTCGCCAAACGCCGACTCTATTTCCTGCAAAAAAGACTGAAATAGGCGGTGATTTAAACCTTTAACTCTGATAAAGTTGACGGTTTGTGTTACAGTGCTCATTACACCTTCCATGTTGAAGACTTTACCACACAGCGATCCTTGGTGTATGATGCAGTGATATACTATCAAGTCACCAATACTGTTCTCCTGCATCTTTAACCGCATCCTTCCAACTAGTCCACTTTTTTTCGCTACGCATCGCCGGTGCTCCATCTGTTGTCAGTGCAACGAGTTTGTCCCAAGGCAGGTTTATGTTGGTTTGAACTTTGACATGCTTTGTCAAAAATGTCTTTTCCTGTCGTTGTCCCATGCATGGATTTCATGTCCAATATTTCTTCTGTAACATTCAAACTGGAGTCCACTCCACGGATGAAGATGGCGGGCTGTGCATTGTCACTTGTGTCATTATTTTCATCGACAGCAAGGGAGAATGCAACAGTCTTTGCCTTTTTCGATCAGCTGTGCTTTCACATTAGTGGCCATCTCACAAACCCGATCAACAACCGTATTACTGCTAAGGCCTACCTTTGCAAACATCTGCTTTTTGTCTGACTACAAGACGTCACACACTTTCATCATGTAGCGCTGCAGAAACTCTCCTTCTGTAAATGGTCGGCCTGATTTTGCGATCTCCTCCGCCACAATAAAACTTGCTTTCACAGCAGCTTCAGTTTGTGATTTTGCTTTGGTGAAAGACAACTCCTGTGATGTTAGATGCGTCTTCAATTCTTCTACCTTCTGCAGCTTCTGCTCTGAATTCAGGCTGTTTAACTTGTCTTGGTGTTTAGTCTCGTAGTGCCGTCTCAGATTATATTCTTTGACTACAGCCACATTATCTCCACAAATTAGACACACAGGTTTACCGCCAATATTAGTAAACATATATTCAACCTCCCAGCGGCTTTGAAAGGCTCTGTTTTCAGAATCAACTTTTCTCTTGGTCATTTTAAAGGCCAGCTTTGATTTAAAAAAAAAGATTGTGCATCTACCGACAGACGCTTGATTGATATCAGGCGATGTAATATCCTGGCACTACACTACTTTCATTTCTTATGCGCCAATCCAAAACGAGCAACTTAACGTTGCTAGGTCACTATAACGACGAATATTCCACTCACTACACAACTTTTATTTTCGCTTATTCTGATCGAAGCGAGAAAGCTCTCAGGTAGCCTAACTTTCGGCAAAGCTGCTAAGTAGGGAAGTTGATTTGCACTTTATATCGTGGTCATTAACAATTAGTTTTGCTTAAAATTCTCTCTCGGGCCGAATATATTTGTACGTCGGTTGAGACCTCTTGACCTGATATTATTGTACGCCGAGCCTGATGTGGCCCGCGGGCCTTGAGTTTGACACATGTGCGCCAGAGGATAGAGCGACACTCTGAGGGCTCCCGCGCCCCCCCCCCCTTTTTTTATTTATTGTGGACCCTTAGTCCGACTATGAGCCTTTGCCCACAGTGGTCCTCCAGGCCCACAGCTACTGTGGGGACAAATATTATATACATTGATGGTGTATGCATCTTTTCTTCACCTGTTGGTTCACTGGGATTTGTTTAGTACTCTCCATGAGCTCCACATTTTTAACTCCGGATATTTATTTGCATAGTTTAAGTCTCTCCTTTCCCATGCCTCAGTGTTTTCAAGTTCACACAATTATTACAACTCTGTACCACACTGCAATGTAAAACATCTTAATATTCATTAAAAGAAACATAATTTGTAATTACATTAAATCTGTTTTCCAGTTTTTATTAACGCCACTCTATGCAAGAGAAATCAACTTGAATAATATTCGGGCTATGCCCCTTGAGAATAATTAGCTCTGATTGTGTCCCATGTGTATCTATCTTGCTGGCCTTGTTAAGGAGAGAGATGTTGAGGTTAAAAGGTCATCATTGTGATGGCGTTGTTTAGAGGGTTTGTACGTCATGGCTGTGTGACCTGGATAGCTGCTGGGGAACTAGGTCGCGAAGATCCGACACACCGAGTCTAAAATGGCATGATAATTTACTATTCGTTGTATATGACATTATACCAGTCATAGATCAGTGGTTAGGCGCTGGTTGTCAGGCCACGTGGTTATCGGTTCAAATCTATACCGGGGTGCTTTTTCTAACTGTTGTAGATGTCTTAGGTGCAGTAAAGAAGATGAGGAGGAGGGGAAGAAAAAGAAGAAGAAAAGGAGGAGGAGGAAGAAAAAGAGCAAGCAGCAGAAGAAAAAGAAGAAGAAGCAGTAGAAGCAGTTAAAGAAGAAGCAGAAGAAGAAGAAGAAGAAGAAGAAGGAGGAGGAGGAGGAGGAGGAGGAGGAGGAAGAAAGAAAGAAAGAAAGAAAGAAAGAAAATAAGAAAGAAAGAAAGAAAGAAAGAAAGAACATGAGAAAGAAAGAAAATAAGAAAGAAAGAAAGAAAGAAAGAAAGAAAGAAAAAGAAGGAAGAAGAATGAAGAAGGACGAAGAATGTAGGAAAAAGGAAAAAAGAAAGAAGGAAGAAGAATGAAGAAAGAAGGAAGAAGGAAAAAAGAAAGAAGGAAGAATGAAGAAGGAAGAAGAAAGAAGAAAGAAGGAAGAAGGAAGAAGAAAGAAGGAAGAAGACAGAAAGAAAAAAAGAAGGTAGAAGAAAGAAGGAAGAATGAAGAGGTAAGAAGAAAGAAGGAAAGAAGGAAGAAGGGGAAAAAAGAAGGAAGAAGAAGAAGAAGAAGAAGAAGAAGAAGAAGAAGAAGAAGAAGAAGAAGAAGAAGAAGACGAAGAAGGAGGAGGAGGAGGAGGAGGAGGAAGAAAGAAAGAAAGAAAGAAAGAAAGAAAATAAGAAAGAAAGAAAGAAAGAAAGAAAATGAGAAAGAAAGAAAGAAAGAAAGAAAGAAAGAAAGAAGAAGAATGAAGAAGGACGAAGAATGTAGGAAAAAGGAAAAAAGAAAGAAGGAAGAAGAATGAAGAAAGAAGGAAGAAGGAAAAAAGAAAGAAGGAAGAAGGAAGAAGAAAGAAGAAAGAAGGAAGAAGAAAGAAGGAAGAAGAAAGAAGGAAGAAGACAGAAAGAAAAAAAGAAGGTAGAAGAAAGAAGGAAGAATGAAGAGGTAAGAAGAAAGAAGGAAAGAAGGAAGAAGGGGAAAAAAGAAGGAAGAAGAAGAAGAAGAAGAAGAAGAAGAAGAAGAAGAAGAAGAAGAAGAAGAAGAAAAAGAAGAAGAAGAAGAAGAAGAAGAAGAATGCAGCTTTCAGTAACAAAATTTTTGGCCAGATTAAGTAAGGAAATGTACAAACCCCGCCAAACTCGCGTTAGATCTATTTTATTCATCTGGCCTGCAATAATTCCAATAAAAACTCCGGCAGAACGAGAAATATCTCTAGAGCGAGAAGAATTGCGACGATAAAACAGAAATATACGCCTGAAAATAAACAAAAATAAACGCAGACGGCTGTAAATAGAAGTACGTTGTCTGGACAGACGATCAAGAAATGTACAACCCAGGTTCATGAAGTCTGCTCCTGTAAAAAATAACTTGGCGAAAGTCAACGCCCGAAGTCTGCCCTCCATGCTGCACTTTGTCGTTTACACACATCACATCCATAATAAATGCTCATTTGTTTCCGGGCGTTGGTGGATTATGGGGAATTTATAATCAGTTCCGGATTCTGGCGTTATGTGGGCCAGTTGGAGGTGGGATAATACGAGAGGTCACGCGTTGCAGATTTACTATGTAGATTGTGTCAAAAGGGAGTCTGCGACTATGATTACACTGTGAGGCCAACAGACAATGAGTATAATAACAGGATAAAGAGGATGGTATTTCTGGCCGTGTGAACATCTAGGGGGATAAAGAATAACTACAGATAAGAATAGGAAAGTGGTAGAGAAGTTCGGTGCTTCTGTGGAGAGATGAAGCGTGGATAATCAACAAGTGATTAGGAATATAATTGAAGCCAAGAAAATGGGGTTATGGGGAGGATCAGGGCGTATATATATATATATATATATATATATATATATATATATATATATATATATATATATATATATATATATATATATATATATTATAACCATTATTAGAAGAATACTGTCTGTTATGTCATTTTGAGAAAGGGAAGGGGCTGTTACCAAACAGCGTCAATATACCAATGGAACTAATGCAGGAGTAGCGTCCGTGTCTGCCATGCACTGTCTGTGAAGATATGTTTGCGCTCGCTCGCTTTGAATTCAAGCGTAGTCCATAGGCAGCCAGAGGAAACGCTTTAAAGACACTGAAATTCTCACTGGAATTCATCATAACACCTGGGAGACTGCAGCCAGAGACCGAAATTCGTGGCGTGCATCATTACACAAGGGTGCAGTCATGTGTGAGGCAACCAGGACTGCAACAGCTGTGAAGAAAAGGCAGGACAGAATAACCACTGCAGAAGATCCTCCTCCAGAAACGTCAAGCATTCTTTGTCCACATTGTCAAAGAGCATTTCGAGTCAAAATAGGCCTTATCAGCCATCTTAGAACTCACGGCTCCATACTTTCAACCCCACTGGATGAAATGAATGGTCATCATCAACAACAACAGTCCATAGAGCGCTCTCATGTATTCTGCCACGCTTATCTCCACCGTGATGTTTAATCGAGAGCAAGGAAGAGACCTCCTAATGAAGCAAGAAGGAGAAGCCGGGTGCCATCATGCATTATGAGTGAAGATTCCAGAACAGTCTACATGAATGTCTCCCATAGAAGGGGGCGGGGCGTGAGGGCAGTCGTAGTTAAGATACCGTGCCTTCATTGATTGACTTCAAGAGAAAAGTGCCGAAGCAGGAGCCTTGCGATGTGCCTGTGATGTGATAGGTCCCCCACATTGTGTAGGTTTGAATCCATGGAGGCATAGCTGGCCTGTGTTTCCTCTGTTCAAACATAAAAGCCACAAACAATATATTACCTGGCATATTTCGCTGCATCTCGTCAGGTGCATGCTGCCTTATGTCAGGTGCATGCTGCCTCATGTCAGGTGCATGCTGCCTTATGTCAGGTGCATGCTGCCTTATGTCAGGTGCATGCTGCCTTATGTCAGGTGCATGCTGCCTTATGTCAGGTGCATACTGCCTTAGGCATAGTATACCCGTGCGGGCTGTTGGTTTGTCCAGACCCCTGTTTGTTCCAGTTTTCACACGGGGCAGTGAGGAGCATTTTGTGTGATATTCATTGGCACTAGAACGGAGCATTATGGGGCGATTCTTTGCCGTGAAGTTGGGACCGCGACTAACTAGCTAACTGGCTGACTGACTGACTGACTGACTGACTGACTGACTGACTGACTGAATAACAAGATATCACTTATTCATCTATTAGTATTGTTAAAGACTGTTCTGTAATATTTGTCACAATTGTTTATCAGATATCAATTATTGATCTCTTGCTGTTATTGTCTCAATTGTTTATCATATATCACTTATTCATCTATTGCAATTGTTAACTATTGTTGTGTACTATTTGTCACAATTGTTTATTATATATAGCTTATTCATCTGTTGCTATTGTTAACGATTGTTCTGTATCATTTGTCACAATTTGATCACAAAGTGTTTGTTTTCTCGGTTGTCCAGCCACGTCCTTGCGGCAGAATGAAGTGCCTCGGTTTGATCATCTCAGCAAGCGAGACGTTGTGAGTATGAGTTCGTGTCCCCTGTGTTGGTTTCTCTGATACAACAAATGTTGCATTTCCTTTGCAGGACGTAGCGATCAATCCCAACCACAGGCTTAATTTTCTAGTTCCGTAGTTTGCCATAGTGTGTGAACGAGAAGTCACCTTTTAAGTACGAATTTAATGCAAGTGTAGGGAATAAAAGTCAGTTCAGACGGAATGTTTGATTTAAGATATACGACCTCAGTTTTGGCATACGCTTAACGGCAAATGTTGACTGTAAGGTCGTTATCGGCGCACTGGAATTTAAGAGAAAGCACTATTATCAATTCAACAAGGTCAAATGTTAATTTTTGTTTATAGTTAGCCAAATTAACGCCCGTATTTTATCATTGCTGATATAAAACCTGGAACAGATCAGTTTATACCAGAGTTCTAGGGAAACAGTAACTACACTTGTAATCGGTGTAGACTCATTGGAGGAAAGACGATAACTACAGACCAGAACAGGACACCGTGAATGAGTTGGAAGAAACAGGGGGAATCAAAGTCTTCAGACCCAGAACAGGACAGCTTGGACGCAGAGAATACATCCAAATAGAGAGAGAGAGAGAGAGAGAGAGAGAGAGAGAGATTGGGGGGGGGGGGGGGTCCGACCTATATGTGTGGCCTTTCGAGTCAAACTCTGGAAGAACAGTAAAAACATCAAGTGGAAGAAGACGAAGAGGAAGAAGAAGAAGAAGAAGAAGAAGAAGAAGAAGAAGAAGAAGAAGAAGAAGAAGAAGGAATAAGATGAAAAAGCAAAAGAAGAAGACAAGAAGAAGGGGATATATTTACAATTATATTGTCTAAATAAACTATTGTGAATTGTTATAAAGAAATAAACAGACATATAAAAATGATGAGATTAAATAAATGCACAAGGATATCAAGCAAAAAAAATGTAAATAATACGAATTCACTATGAAAAAAAGAAAAAAAAAACTGCAATCGGGAGAGGTAATCAGACGTGATAAAGAAAATGATACATTTGAGTAGATGGAGCTCGTAATATATCGCACAGTACGTTCTTGGAATGTGTGTTTGTTACTAACTTGACGAGTCGTAGACAGGACTTGATTTAGCGCTGAGCCATCAATAAATATACAAATAAATGAACAGTGCTTTAAGATTATAACAATTTGACAAACAACAATGTTTTTCATTTCCCTTTTGTGAGAAAATACAAAGGGAAGTAATAGTAATTGATATGAATGTCGTCGGCGAAGATAGGAACGAAGGACAACAGCAGTGTTCGCTTCTCGGCCCTTTAGCTAAGATCGAAGTGTAGTTAGTATCTGCACTTAATCTTGCCAGGGCCACCAGCAGAGACGGTCATCTAAATGATACACAGGGGCGTGGGGACCTGACGGGGCAGCTCTGGCCCCTAGGGAACCGCGAGCCCTAATTTTAAAGACAAAGACATTTTAAAATCTTCTTTGCTCTTAGATATTATTTATTCCGACATGGAAGGAACATATTAACAGCAATCGTGCCAAAACAGATTCGAGAGATCAAAGACTTTCTGCTCACAGCCAGAAGGAAAGATACCAGATCTGTCAAGATCAAGAAGAACTCGGACAATATCAAGTTCAAGGTGCGTGGCAGCAGATACGTGTACACACTGGTGATCCAGACAGAGACCAGGCAGAGAAACTGAGACAGGCATTGCCACCTGGTCTGGCAGTTAAAGAACATAAGTGACATTACTAAATGAAGAAATCATGGGCAGAAAACAGAATAAACAAACAAAGGCAAATATTGCAGTACAGATCTCAGCATGAGATCCCGAAGCAATGGCATTCAAGGCTAATAAATCAACAGCAGGAAAGTCCAAGAAAGAAGGTTTAATTAAAGTACTATGATATATTTATTTTTAAAAAGGCAAAGATGACACACAGGATCGTGGGGCCTCATGGTGTGGCTCTGGTCCCTGGGGAACCGAGAGCCTTTATTTAAAAAAAAAAAAAAAAGAACACAAAGAAACCCTGTAAGGCTGCATATAAGTGGAAACTCTCGTAAGCAGAAAGGACAAGAGACAGATTACACCTCACTACGAACCACCACAATTTTAATTTTGTTATTACTCAATTTCAAGACTGCAAATTTCTGTTTGTTATAATGTTTATGTTAGTTCAGTGTTAAAAGTGGACAAATATTTACATAATTAATACATTTAGTAGATGCGGTTGTTGCACACAGTGAAAAACTAGGCTTAGAATTAAATTGTAAGACACAGATTATGGTCGTCACTAGGAAGAACGAAATACCACAATGTAATATACAGGTAAATGGGAATATTCTTAAACAAGTTATTCGGTACAATTATCGAGGAACAGTCATAACATCTGATGGGAGATGCCTTGAAGATATTATTATTAGAACAAGAATCGCCATGTCGAAGGTAGCCTTTTGCAAGAAGAATAACATACTGACCAATAAAAATATGTCAATTGCTAAGAGAAAAAGTGTTGAAGTGCTACATAGAACCTGTACTTTTGTATGGACGAAAAGCGTGGACAATGAACAGTCAAGCTGAAAAAACATCTGATGGCTGTGGAAATGTGGTTTCTGAGGAGGATGCAAAAATACGATGGACAGACAGAAAAACCAACGACCAAGTACAACAAGAAACAAATGAAAATCGTAAACTGATTAGAGAAATTAGATGTAGACAGAAAGATTTTTGGACGCGTTATGAGAGAAATAAATTAGAGAACTTGGTGACAGCTGGCAAGATCAAGGAGAAGACAGAGAAGTAAATATCTGGATGGCTTGGCCATGTGGTATGGTCGAGACAAGAACACTGAACTGATCCACGACTCTGGTGATCGAGTGAAATTGTGAATCATGACCGCCCACGCATGCCGGCATGGTGCATGGTGGATGGATAGAAATTAATTAAAATCCTTGTGGTAAATTTATTCCTAAATCACAGCGTTTTACTTAATGTGACCAGATGTGAATAATCAGGGCCAATATCCGTAATTTCTGTCTTAACTGATTTAGTGCCGAAGGTAATACATGTGACCTCCCATTTGGACAGAAGGACGATATTGTTATATGTTTTGTTTCGTGGTATCTTGCACAATTTCAATGCTCACTGAACGGAAATTTACATTATAATACTTTTTTTTTAAACCTACTTTTTGTTTGGCAATGAATCAGTTAAATTGTTTATTTTGATTGTTATGTAGCACAATATTTCATTTACAGCGTGTTTTTCAATCTGTCACGTAATTTACTTGTGACTCTTTCATTCCCACATGGTTTCGTCCAAAATCCGTCATTTTTTTTTTCATTAAGCAATCCCACGAAAACAAACTACCCAAATTGTGTTTTCGGGAATGTAAAATTAACAGTTATTGTCACAAGCGTGGCCAGATTTCTTTAGTATTTTAGCCAAACGTAAAAACAAAACAAAAAATTCACTATGAACACGCTTAGCACGATGTTTGGGACACACTGCAATATCCAGCAACACAGAACCGGTTCCTTGGGACTAAAAGAGTCTAAACACACCTTATATAAATTTACCCAGTTTAAGAATTATATGAAATATTCGTAACATGCATGTATGCTTCTGTGTATTGTTCATGTTTGCTCACATCTGACATGCGTTCCATTCTCACACCTGTCCAAGTTTATGGTGAGTATGTTTCTCAAGCACGTCTGCTTGATCTCACAAGCCACACGTTGTAGCGTGCACTGGTAGTGTTTCGGTGTGTGCGTGTTTTTGTGAGTGCCTCGTTATTATATTATATGTCTCCGCTAATTTATGTATGTGTATGTATCACTGATCACGTTTTATTGAGACCCGTAAAATTAATCTGACAGCAGATGGCGCGGGCTGTTGTCGTCACACAGACATGGGTAAGCGCGGTAACGGGCTATCTTACGCGGCTGAAGGCGTGCTGGATAAATGGTGTTATCTTACACGGCTGAAGGCGGGCTGGATAAATGGTGTTATCTTACACGGCTGAAGGCGGGCTGGATAAATGGTGTTATCTTACACGGCTGAAGGCGGGCTGGATAGATGGTGTTATCTTACACGGCTGTAGGCGGGCTGGATAAATGGTGTTATCTTACACGGCTGAAGGCGGGCTGGATAAATGGTGCTATCTTACACGGCTGTAGGCGGGCTGAGTAAATGGTGCTATCTTACACGGCTGTAGGTGGGCTGAGTAAATGGTGCTATCTTACACGGCTGTAGGCGGGCTGGATAAATGGTGCTATCTTACACAGCTGATGGCGGGATGAGTAAATGGTGCTATCTTACACGGCTGAAGGCGGGCTGGATAAATGGTGTTATCTTACACGGCTGTAGGCGGGCTGAGTAAATGGTGCTATCTTACACGGCTGTAGGCGGGCTGAGTAAATGGTGTTATCTTACACGGCTGTAGGTGGGCTGAGTAAATGGTGTTATCTTACACGGCTGTAGGTGGGTTGAGTAAATGGTACTATCTTACACGGCTGTAGGTGGGCTGAGTAAATGGTGTTATCTTACACGGCTGTAGGTGAGCTGAGTAAATGATGTTATCTTACACGGCTGTAGGTGGGCTGAGTAAATGGTGCTATCTTACACGACTGTAGGTGGGCTGAGTAAATGGTGCTATCTTACACGGCTGTAGGTGGGCTGAGTAAATGGTACTATCTTACACGGCTGTAGGCGGGCTGAGTAAATGGTGTTATCTTACACGGCTGGAGGTGGGCTGAGTAAGTGGTGCTATCTTACACGGCTTAGTAAATGGTGCTGTCTTACACGACTGTAGGTGGGCTGAGTAAATGGTGTTATCTTACACGGCTGTAGGTGGGCTGAGTAAATGGTGCTATCTTACACGGCTGTAGGTGGGCTGAGTAAATGGTGTTATCTTACACGGCTGTAGGCGGGCTGAGTAAATGGTGTTATCTTACACGGCTGTAGGCGGGCTGAGTAAATGGTGTTATATTACACGGCTGTAGGTGGGCTGAGTAAATGGTACTATCTTACACGGCTGTAGGTGGGCTGAGTAAATGGTGTTATCTTACACGGCTGTAGGCGGGCTGAGTAATTGGTGTTATCTTACACGGCTGTAGGCGGGCTGAGTAAATGGTGCTATCTTACACGGCTGTAGGCGGGCTGAGTAAGTGGTGTTATCTTACACGGCTGTAGGCGGGCTGAGTAAATGGTGTTATCTTACACGGCTGTAGGCGGGCTGAGTAAATGGTGTTATCTTACACGGCTGTAGGTGGGCTGAGTAAATGGTGTTATCTTACACGGCTGTAGTCGGGATGAGTAAATGGTGCTATCTTACACGGCTGTAGGTGGGCTGAGTAAATGGTGCTAACTTACACGGCTGTATGCGGCTGAGTAAATGGTGTTATCTTACACGGCTGTAGGTGGTCTGAGTAAATGGTGTTATCTGACACGGCTGTAGGCGGGCTGAGTAAATGGTGTTATCTTACACGGCTGTAGTTGGGCTGAGTAAATGGTGCTGTCTTACACGGCTGTAGGCGGGCTGAGTAAATGGTGTTATCTGACACGGCTGTAGGTGGGCTGAGTAAATGGTGCTATCTTACACGGCTGTAGGCGGGCTGAGTAAATGGTGTTATCTTACACGGCTGTAGGTGGTCTGAGTAAATGGTGTTATCTGACACGGCTGTAGGCGGGCTGAGTAAATGGTGTTATCTTACACGGCTGTAGGTGGGCTGAGTAAATGGTGCTGTCTTACACGGCTGTAGGCGGGCTGAGTAAATGGTGTTATCTGACACGGCTGTAGGTGGGCTGAGTAAATGGTGCTATCTTACACGGCTGTAGGCGGGCTGAGTAAATAGTGTTATCTTACACGGCTGTAGGTGGGCTTAAATGTTCTCCACTTTCATTGACCTTACCAAGGCTTTTGACACAGTCAGCAGAGAAGGACTATGGAAGACTATGGCAAAATATGGCTGTCCACAAAAGTTTGTCCAAATAGTGAGGCTATTTCATGATGGCATGCAGGCAAGAGTACAGGAAAATGGTGAACTGTCTGAACCCTTTCCTGTCACCAATGGAGTGAAGCAAGGATGTGTCCTGGCACCAACACTGTTCAGCCTCATGTTTTCAGCCATGTTGATGAATGCCTTCGAAAACGACGACATTGGAATAGACATCAACTACCGTATGGATGGAAAGTTATTCAATCTCAGAAGGCTGAAAGCTAAAACCAAAATTAACAGCGACACCATCAGAGAGCTCCTGTTTGCTGATGATTGCGCTCTATACACCAACTCAGAGGCGGACATGCAACATAATGTTTCAGCTTTCTCACATGCCTGTGCCAACTTTGGGCTCAATATCAACTTGGAGAAGACTGTAGTTATGTACCAGTCAGCTCCAGGGAATAATCACACTGTGCCGAATATCAAAGTGAATGATCATAGACTAAGTGTTGTGGACAAATTCACCTATCTTGGCAGCACTGTGTCACAAGCTGCCACAATTGATGACGAAGTGAATGCAAGAATCTCCAAGGCCAGTGCGGCCTTTGGCAGACTGTACAAGAATGTATGGGACAGAACTGGAATAAGCCTGCAAACAAAGCTAAAAGTCTACAAAGCAGTTGTATTATCCACACTGCTATATGCTTGTGAAACCTGGACTGTTTATCAGCGACACGCTAGGAAATTAAACCACTTCCACACAGTCTGCCTAAGGAAGCTACTGAAGATTAAATGGCAAGACAAGATTCCAGACACAAGTCCTAGAAAGAGCATCCATGCCCAGTATCCACACTCTACTGATGAAGAATCAGATTCGCTGGGCTGGTCACTTGACTCGCATGCCAGATCACAGCCTCCCTAAACGAATTTTTTACAGCGAACTGCATTGTGGTAAACGCTCCCAAGGCGGCCAGAGGAAACGCTTTAAAGACACTCTGAAAATTTCACTGAAGGCTTTTGGAATTCATCATGACACCTGGGAGGCTGCAGCCAGAGACCGAAATTCGTGGCGTGCATCATTACGCAAGGGTGCAGTCATATGTGAGGCAACCAGGACTGCACGAGCTGTGAAGAAAAGGCGGGACAGAAAAACTACTGCAGGAAATCCTCCTCCAGAAACGTCAAGCATTCCTTGCCCACATTGTCAAAGAACATTTCGAGCCAAAATAGGCCTTATCAGCCATCTTAGAACCCACGGCTCCATACCTTCAACCCCACTGGATGAAATGAATGGTCATCATCATTCTTGATAGACAAACAACAACACAGGTGGGCTTAGTAAATGGTGTCTTACACGGCTGTAGGCGGGCTGAGTAAATGGTGTTATCTTACACGGCTGTAGGCGGGCTGAGTAAATGGTGCTGTCTTACACGGCTGTAGGCGGGCTGAGTAAATGGTGTTATCTGACACGGCTGTAGGCGGGCTGAGTAAATGGTGTTATCTTACACGGCTGTAGGCGGGCTGAGTAAATGGTGTTATATTACACGGCTGTAGGCGGGCTGAGTAAATGGTGCTGTCTTACACGGCTGTAGGCGTGCCGGTTGTAGAGTGCTAACCATTTCTGTCCTGTCTCAGCTGTAATGTGACAGGCAAGTCGGCTGAAATGATAATAGAATAACTAGAAGGTTCTTTCTCGGGAACCCACCCAACGGCACTTGTTGTGGGTAGGTGGCGTGTTAGGACAGTCATATTTTTTGTGTGGGTCGGAGTGCACGAAGGGATAGTGATCAGTCTTTCTTGCTCGTTGCCAAGGACAAGAGCTGGACTGGAACTCTTGTCCGACCGCGCTCATATCATTGCCAACGTACCATTGTAACCGCTACACTAATGCGCCTGGCCAAAGAAAGAAATAGAGGGAGACAGAAGGAAATAGAAGGAGAAAAAAAAATAAATAGAGGGAGAAAGAAGGAAATAGAGGGCGAAAGAAGGAAATATAGGGAAAATAAATAAATAGAGAGAGAAAGAAAGAAGATAGAGGGAGACAGAAAAAACTCATTGTGGCGATGATTAGAGACTGGGTTGAATAACATGCTAAGGACATGTCGGAGGTGTAGGACATAGCAAAAGATATAACCCATCGGCGTTGGTTGGTTTAAGGACTTAAGCTTTATTTTGGGGATAAAGGACAGAAGAAGAAGAAGAAGAAGAAGAAGAAGAAGAAGAAGAAGAAGAAGAAGAAGAAGAAGAAGAAGAAGAAGAAGAAGAAGAAGAAGAAGAAGAAGGAAGAGAAGAGGAGAGAAAGCATAGAATTGCTTATGTCCTACCCTGACAGGATGACATCATACAGACACCTCTGCTTACATCCCTCACAACGCCATTACATATTTAACCCTACCCCCTACACCCTCCCCTCCCCCAGTCCCGCTTCCATAACGCTTCCTGTAAGTGAGAGACCATCCAAACACAGCCCTCAAACACTTATCTGCACTTTAATGAAAAAGTGCCAAGTAAGACAACCGTACACTTAAACCCACATAATACTAAAAGAGCAGATCCGAACCCTTATCCCATGCATTAATGGTAGTATCTGCTGTGAGATTAGTTTTATCTTTTATATGTATGTAGTTTTATTTCGTGGCACTTTTAACCTTCATACAAATGTATTTCTTTGTGTTTGTTTCTGCCTGTGGCTTAATGTTTGTAGTTGTATATGTGTATAAACGCACTGAATATATATATATCATACATATATCTGATCTATGTTGATGTGTGTAGTGTTATATTTATATGCACATATAAGACGTCACTACAGCAGTCCATTAATGTTCGCACTTCAGAGTCCGCACTGCACCGATCTATGTTCATATGTTAGTGCGATTGTGTGGCAACTGTATAAGCTTTGGTGTCTGTCGCGTCTTGGTAGTTAGTTTGCAGACTGTGTGTCTGTTGACTTATGGCTGTATGCCGTTTATTTCTCTGTCTTATGTATTAAGTTTCCGTGTTTATATGTGTCTAGTTTAAAACATAATTGTGTTTAAGAAGTTGTATAAAAACACAGTTGTTCTTAAGAAGTTGTATAAACACATGCTTGCAAACATTTATGTACAGCAAATATATTAGTGAATGTTTTTTTGTAACACGCATATGTAAACAAAATCAAAATATTACGCCAGCAAGCAAGCAAGTGAACACACACACAAGCACGCACGCACGCACGCACGCACGCACGCACGCACACACACACACACACACACACACACACACACACACACACACACACACACACCTAAATGTTTATATATATACTAGCTGACCCGGCCCGTCTTCGCCCAGGCCCTGGAGGGGATCTATCTATCTATCAGTCTGTCTGTCTGCTTGTTTGTCTGTCTGTCTGGCTGACCCGGCCCGGCTTCGCCCAGTCCCTGGTGGGGAGCATCTCATTTAATTCATATAAGTAGTCATATAAGCTCTCCCGTTCCCGACTATCTGTCTGTCTGTCTATCTGTCTGTCTGACCGGGCCCGGCTTCACCCAGTCCCTGGTGGGGAGCATCTCATTTAATTCATATACGTAGTCATATAAGCTCTCCCGTTCCCGACTATCTGTTTGTCTGTCTATCTGTCTGTCTGTCTGTCCCGGCCCGGCTTCACCCAGTCCCTGGTGGGGAGCATCTAATTTAATTCAATTCGTAGTCATATAAGCTCTCCCGTTCCCGACTGTCTGTCTGTCTATCTGACCCGGCCCGGCTTCATCCAGCACCGGTGGGGAGCATGTCATTTAATTCATATAAGTAGTCAAATAAGCTTCCGTTCCCGACTATCTATCTATCTGACCCGGCGTGGTTTCGCCCAGCTCCTGGCTGACAGTAACTTAAAAGAATGTCCTTCCACACACCATTCAATGAAAACTGTAGAAAAAGATGGGTTACAATGTTATGCATTATGCATTATTTTTATGAAAACTTTGAAAATGCCTTAAAGATTATATCATTATTTATTATAACTCATATGCCTGAAAATAACTATAGACATAGAGTTTAACAATAGTGCAAGTAAGTCCAACAATATGACTATAAAGTATATAGAAATGTTATTAAAAGTTATGCCCCTTGAAATAACTTTTCTAGAGTGAAGCTATATAGACATTATATAATGAAAATGGAAAAGTAAATGTTATTAAATAAGTAGAAGATTTTACATTAAGAAATTATTATAGTCGGTTGCACAGGAATGAAAGGAAGACGTGTAGAAAATTTCATCTCAATCGGATGTACCGTTATCGAACGCATCCAATACATAAATCCCCACAAACAAACAAACAAACATACACTCTGTTTTATATATATATATATATATATATATATATATATATATATATATATATATATATATATATATATATATATATATATATATATATATCTGTGTGTGTGTTACTGTGCGTGTACTTATGTGTATGTATAAAATCAAGTGACTGGCCAACTGCCGTGGGCGACCATGCCTCTCCGCATCCTGCGACCCCCAACACCATGTATTAATTAATTGTTGACTCACTTCCACGCCATCACACATGGCTGTCAAGAATCTTCTCTCATTGTCTTCCTCTGTCTCTCTTTTCACAAATATTTCCAGTTGTCGCAGTGTGTTTCGGTTTTTCTCTCCTCATGATGTGGCCAAAAATGTTACAGCCTCTTTCTGATGTTTGTGATAAGTTGTGTTTGTGGCTCAGCCTTTTTCTGTTTGTGATAAATTATCTATGTGTCTTGCCTCTTTCTAATGTTTGTGATAAGTTGTCTTTGTGTCTTAATAAGTTGTCTTTGTGTCTTGCCTCTTTCTAATGTTTGTGATAAGTTGTCTTTGTGTCTTAATAAGTTGTCTTTGTGTCTTAGACTCTTTCTGATATTTGTGATAAGTTGTTTTTGTGTCTTAGACTCTGTCTGATGTTTGTGATAAGTTGTCTTTGTGTCTTAGACTCTTTCTGATGTTTGTGATAAGTTGTTTTTGTGTCTTAATAAGTTGTCTTTGTGTCTTAGTCTCTTTCTGATGTTTGTGATAAGTTGTCTTTGTGTCTTAGACTCTTTCTGATGTTGTGATAAGTGTCTTTGTGTCTTAGCCTCTTTCTGATGTTTGTGATAAGTTGTCTTTGTGTCTTAGACTCTTTCTGATGTTTGTGATAAGTTGTCTTGTGTCTTAGCCTCTTTCTGATGTTTGTGATAAGTTGTCTTTGTGTCTTAGACTCTTTCTGATGTTTGTGATAAGTTGTCCTTTGTGTCTTAGCCTCTTTCTGATGTTTGTGATAAGTTGTCTTTGTGTCTTAGACTCTTTCTGATGTTTGTGATAGTTGTCTTTGTGTCTTAGCCTCTTTCTGATGTTTGTGATAAGTTGTCTTTGTGTCTTAGACTCTTTCTGATGTTTGTGATAAGTTGTCTTTGTGTCTTAGCCTCTTCTGATGTTTGTGATAAGTTGTCTTTGTGTCTTAGACTCTTCTGATGTTTGTGATAAGTTGTCTTTGTGTCTTAGCCTCTTTCTGATGTTTGTGATAAGTTGTCTTTGTGTCTTAGACTCTTTCTGATGTTGTGATAAGTTGTCTTTGTGTCTTAGCCTCTTTCTGATGTTTGTGATAAGTTGTCTTTGTGTCTTAGACTCTTTCTGATGTTTGTGATAAGTTGTCTTTGTGTCTTAGCCTCTTTCTGATGTTTGTGATAAGTTGTCTTTGTGTCTTAGCCTCTTTCTGATGTTTGTGATAAGTTGTCTTTGTGTCTTAGACTCTTTCTGATGTTTGTGATAAGTTGTCTTTGTGTCTTAGCCTCTTTCTGATGTTTGTGATAAGTTGTCTTTGTGTCTTAGCCTCTTTCTGATGTTTGTGATAAGTTGTCTTTGTGTCTTAGCCTCTTTCTGATGTTTGTGATAAGTTGTCTTTGTGTCTTAGACTCTTTCTGATGTTTGTGATAAGTTGTCTTTGTGTCTTAGACTCTTTCTGATGTTTGTGATAAGTTGTCTTTGTGTCTTAGCCTCTTTCTGATGTTTGTGATAAGTTGTCTTTGTGTCTTAGACTCTTTCTGATGTTTGTGATAAGTTGTCTTTGTGTCTTAGCCTCTTTCTGATGTTTGTGATAAGTTGTCTTTGTGTCTTAGCCTCTTTCTGATGTTTGTGATAAGTTGTCTTTGTGTCTTAGACTCTTTCTGATGTTTGTGATAAGTTGTCTTTGTGTCTTAGACTCTTTCTGATGTTTGTGATAAGTTGTCTTTGTGTCTTAGCCTCTTTCTGATGTTTGTGATAAGTTGTCTTTGTGTCTTAGCCTCTTTCTGATGTTTGTGATAAGTTGTCTTTGTGTCTTAGACTCTTTCTGATGTTTGTGATAAGTTGTCTTTGTGTCTTAGACTCTTTCTGATGTTTGTGATAAGTTGTCTTTGTGTCTTAGCCTCTTTCTGATGTTTGTGATAAGTTGTCTTTGTGTCTTAGCCTCTTTCTGATGTTTGTGATAAGTTGTCTTTGTGTCTAAATCATGATAGAATACTCCTAGAAAAACCACGTCTAAATCATGATAAAATACTCCTAGAAAAACCATGTCTAAATCAGGATTAAATAATCCTAGAAAAACCATGTTAAATCATGATAAAATACTCACAGAAAAGCTATTTCTAAATTATGATAATATACTCTTAGAAAAACCATGTCTAAATCATGATAAAATACTCTTAGAAAAACCATGTCTAAATCATGATGAAATACTCCTTGAAAAGCCATATCTAAATCATGATAAAATACTCATGGAATAACCATGTCTAAATCATGATAAAATATTTAAAAAAAAAAAAAAAGCCATGTCTAAATCATGATAAAATGCACCTTGAAAAACCATGTCTAAATCATGATAAAGTACTCTTAGAAAAACCATGTCTAAATCATGATGAAATACTCCTTGAAAAGCCATATCTAAATCATGATAAATTACTCATAGAATAACCATATCTAAATCATGATAAAATATTCCAAAAAAAAAAAAAAAAAAAAAAGTTATGTCTAAATCATGATAAAATGCGCCTTGAAAAACCGTGTCTAAATCATAATAAAATACTCCTAGAAAAACCATGCTTAAATCAGGATAAAAGACTCCAAGAAAAGCCATATCTAAATCATGACACAAATACACCTTCTGTACTAACTGCATCTTTCTTCATTTTCTTTCCGTCAATCATGTGCCATGCCGATAAGCGTGGGCGGTCATGTTTTGCCATCTCATTCGATCACCAGAGTCGTGGATCAGCTCCGTGTTTCTGTCTCGACCATGCCACGTAGCCAAGCCATCCAGATATTTACTTCTCGGTCTTCCCCTTCGTCTCTTCCCTTAGATCTTGCCAGTTGTCACCAAGTTCTCCAATTCATTTCTTCTCATAACAAGCCCTAAACATTTTAACTGTCTACCTGTAATATCTCTAATCAATTTACGACCTTCATTTGTTTCTTGAAGGACTTGTTCATTGGTTTTTTCTGGCTGTCCATGGTATTCTTTGCATTTTCCTCAGAAACCACATTTCCACGGCCATCAGATATTTTTCAGCTTGTCTGTTCATTGTCAACGCCTCACATCCATACAAAAGTATAGATTCTGTGTAGCACTTCGAAACTCTTTTTCTCGTTTGAATTGATATCTTTTTATTGGTCAGTATGTTTTTCATCTTGCAAAAGGCTACCTTCGCAATGGCAGTTCTTGTTCTAATCTCTTCAAGGCATCTCCCCTCAGATGTTGTGACTGTTCCGAGATAACTACCGATTAACTTGTTTAAGAATATGCCCATTTACGCGTGTATCACATTGTGGCATTTCCTTCTTCACATTGACGATCATAATCTGTGTCTTCTTAATATTCAATTCTAATCCTAGTTGCTCACTGTGTGCAACAAATGCATCTACTAAATGTTGGAGGTCCTGTTCATTGTCTGCAATCAAGACTGTTGTTGGCACCTTGCAGTCTTGACAGACCAAAGTATGTGAGTTGGAATGTGGCCAATATTCCATCACAATGCCTGGGCAGAGATTCAGAGAAGCATGTGGTGCCCAAACGACACGTTCCCTCTCTCGGCCTAATTCTTGTGTATTCCAGAGGAATGGGTAACCAATACGTCTGGCACAAGGTAGGCTGCAGACGCTGGCGGCTCAGCGTCAATCCTCCGAGACCTCGCCACCACGAGCAGGTGGCGAGTTATGGCCAGACCCTCACACCCAAGGGACCCGGCTTAGAGGCGTTCAGCCAAGTCCCCCAAGTGAGGGCCTCGTACGAGCCCGAACCGTAGGGGCGCGCACATCTGTCAATCACAGGTGTCCGGTCCTGTGTAAAGCGTGCACTATCGTCAGACTCTCCACCTGACTTTTGCGGACCCCGCGACCAGCGGGAATAGGCCCGCCAGAGCTACCGCAGAGGATATTGCTTGTCTATTGCGAGCAAATCCCCCGCCCTTCCACTGTGCAGATCTCGCGACCGGCGAGAATAGGCCCGCCGGAGATTATGCTCGTCTGCTGCGAACAAATCTCTACCGAGAGACTATATCTCGTAATGTTATTGATGCATCGTCCCCCAATGTTGATTCCTTCCATTTCTTCTATATTTCAGAAAGAAAATGCCACACCTTACCGAGGATTCGAACCCGGGTCTCCCGAAGGAGAGTCCGGCGTTCTAGCCACTCGGCCAGCCGCTCCTCAAAACATAGCAATGGGACGAGAAAACCGCCATTCAGCTTCTATTGTCTGCTGTTGGTGCATTCATTCAGCATGATTGTCATGTCGGTAAGCGTGGGTGGTCATGTTTCGCCATCTTACATGATCACCAGAGTCGTAGATCAGCTCTGTGTTCTTGTCCCGACCATGCCACGTGGGCAAGCCATCCAGATATTTACTTCTTTGCCTCCCCTTGTTCTTTTCCCCTCAAGCTGGCCAGTTGTCACCAAGTTCTCTGGTTTATTTCTTCTATATATGTTGGTGCATACACCTATATTAACCTAATATTCAGAGGCTGGACTTGGGTTTCAAGAATAGCACTCTATCTAAGATTGTCCAAAATCCTGTTCTTGAACTCTATTTACTAAACATTAAATCAACTCCTCGTCTGTATTTCTTCGGCATCTAGCCATCGCGTTTGACTAATTCCTACGGCATTGACATTTATACTGTCCATTTTGTTCGTGATGGTTTCCAGCTTTCCTTTATTGATCTATCTTACACACACACACACACACGCACGCACGCACACACACACACACACACATTTGTGTGATTGTGTGTGTCGGTGTGAGTTTACGTGCGTGCGCGCGTGCGTACTTGCTTTGGTGTGTGTGTGTGTGTGTGTGTGTGTGTGTGTGTGTGTGTGTGTGTGTGTGTGTTGTAGAGCTTAAGGAGAAAATTAAATATACATATATGTGTATATATGTTAACTTATATGTGCCTAAGTCTGTACAGTAACACAGTATCACACATACACACACACACACACCACACACACACATATATATATATATATATATATATATATATATATATATATATATATATATATATATATATATATATATCACTGCATGCGTTTATGTTAGTACACATGACATACATTTATGTATAATGTTACGTATCATCAATGGAACACATATATTCTTATATTCATGTGCGTGTAGATTGTTGTATGTGTGTTGGTAATATCACACAAGCGTGGGTGGACAGTTTATAGTGTGTTGGCCATATTACACAAGCGTGGATGGATTGTTGTATGTGTGTTGGTCATATCACACAAGCGTGGATGGATTGTTGTATGTGTGTTGGTCATATTACACAAACGTGGATGGATGTTGTATGTGTGTTGGACATATCACACAAGCGTGGATGGATGTTGTATGTGTGTTGGTCATATCACACAAGCGTAGATGGATTGTTCTATGTGTGTTGGTCATATCACACAAGCGTGGATGGATTGTTGTATGTGTGTTGGTCATATCACACAAGTGTGGATGGACTGTTGTATGTGTGTTGGTCATATCACACAAGTGTGGATGGATTGTTGTATGTGTGTTGTCATATCACACAAGTGTGGATGGATTGTTGTATGTGTGTTGGTCATATCGCACAACCGTGGATGGATTGTTGTATTGTGTTGGTCATATCACACAAGCGTGGATGGACTGTTGTATGTGTGTTGGTCATGTCACACAAGCGTGGATGGATTGTTGTATGTGTGTTGGTCATATCACACAAGCGTGGATGGATTATTGTATGTGTGTTGGTCATATAACACAAGCGTGGATGGATTGTTGTATGTATGTTGGTCATATCACACAAGCGTGGATGGATGTTGTGCAGCTGTCAACCCTTGCACACAGCCGTGCTGTCGTTGTTGTGTGCCGTTACTGCACCAGTCACACTTGCCATCATGTTGTAATTGTATGTTGCTGTTGGCTTTTCTGTGTTGCTTGTTTATTGTGTTTCTGCTGGAGCAAGTGTTTTAGCTGTCTGTGTTATGACATGTGATGTCGGTGACATGACACTTGATGTCTATGGCATGGCACTTGATGTTTGTGATATGGCACTTGGTCTGTGACATGGCACTTGATGTCTGTGACATGGCACTTGATGTCTGTGACATGGCACTTGATGTCTGTGACATGACACTTGATGTCTGTGACATGAGACTTGATGTCTGTGACATGGCACTTGATGTCTGTGACATGTCACTTGATGTCTATGACATGGCACTTGATGTCTGTGACATGACACTTGATGTCTGTGACATTGCACTTGATGTCTGTGACATGACACTTGATGTCTGTGACATGACACTTGATGTCTGTGACATGGCACTTGATGTCTGTGATATGGCACTTGATGTCTGTGACATGACACTTGATGTCTGTGACATGACACTTGATGTCTGTGACATGACACTTGATGTCTGTGACATGGCACTTGATGTCTGTGATATGACACTTGATGTCTGTGACATGACACTTGATGTCTGTGACATGACACTTGATGTCTGTGACATGACACTTGATGTCTGTGACATGGCACTTGATGTCTGTGACATGACACTTGATGTCTGTGACATGACACTTGATGTCTGTGACATGACACTTGATGTCTGTGACATGGCACTTGATGTCTGTGACATGACACTTGATGTCTGTGACATGACACTTGATGTCTGTGACATGACACTTGATGTCTGTGACATGACACTTGATGTCTATGACATGACACTTGATGTCTGTGACATGACACTTGATGTCTGTGACATGACACTTGATGTCTGTGACATGACACTTGATGTCTGTGACATGACACTTGATGTCTGTGACATGGACACTTGATGTCTGTGACATGACACTTGATGTCTGTGACATGACAGCTTGATGTCTGTGACATGACACTTGATGTCTCTGACATGGACACTTGATGTCTGTGACATGGCACTTGATGTCTGTGACATGACACTTGATGTCTGTGACATGACACTTGATGTCTGTGACATGACACTTGATGTCTGTGACATGACACTTGATGTCTGTGACATGACACTTGATGTCTGTGACATGACACTTGATGTCTGTGACATGGCACTTGATGTCTGTGACATGGCACTTGATGTCTGTGACATGACACTTGATGTCTGTGATATGACACTTGGTGTCTGTGACATGACACTTGATGTCTGTGATATGACACTTGATGTCTGTGATATGACACTTGATGTCTGTGACATGACACTTGATGTCTGTGACATGACAATTGATGTCTGTGACATCACGCTTGATGTCTGTGATATGACACTTGATGTCTGTGACATGACACTTGATGTCTGTGATATGACACTTGATGTCTGTGACATGAAACTTGATGTCTGTGACATGACACTTGATGTCTGTGACATGACACTTGATGTCTGTGACATGACACTTGATGTCTGTGACATGACACTTGATGTCTGTGACATGACACTTGATGTCTGTGACATGACACTTGATGTCTGTGACATGGCACTTGATGTCTGTGACATGACACTTGATGTCTGTGACATGACACTTGATGTCTGTTATATGGCACTTGATGTCTGTGACGTGACACTTGATGTCTGTTATATGGCACTTGATGTCTGTGACATGACACTTAATGTCTGTGATATGACACTTGATGTCTGTGACATGACACTTAATGTCTGTGACATGACACTTGGTGTCTGTGATATGACACTTGGTGTCTGTGACATGACACTTGATGTCTGTGACATGATACTTGATGTCTGTGACATGGCACTTGATGTCTGTGACATGACACTTGATGTCTGTGACATGACACTTGATGTCTGTGACATGACACTTGATGTCTGTGACATGACACTTGATGTCTGTGACATGACACTTGATGTCTGTGATATGACACTTGGTGTCTGTGACATGACACTTGATGTCTGTGACATGGCACTTGGTCTGTGGCATGACACTTGATGTATGTAACTGATATCGTGCTGAATTTTTGTCTGTTCATTGGAATGTGTTTTTAGTTCCCTGTACGCTCCAGCTGTTTCTTAAATTCACCAAGAGCTCCAGGTGTTTGTTAGTTTACTGAAAGCTTCGGGTGTTTGTTAGTTCACCGAGAACGCCAGGTGTTTGTTAGTTCACTGAGAGATCCAGGTGTTTGTTAGTTCACAGAGATCTGCAGGTGTTTGTTAATTTACCGAGAGCTTCAGGTGTTTGTTAGTTCACTGAGAGCTCCATGTGTTTGTTAATTCACCGAGAGCTCCAGGTGTTTGTTAGTTCACCAAGAGCTCCAGGTGTTTGTTAGTTCACTGAGAGCTCCAGGTGTTTGTTAGTTCACCAAGAGCTCCAGGTGTTTGTTAGTTCACTGAAAGCTCCAGGTGTTTGTTAATTCACTGAGAGCTCCAGATGTTTTGTAGTTCACTGAAAGCTCCAGGTGTTTGTTAGTTCACTGAAAGCTCCAGGTGTTTGTTAGTTCACCGAGAGCTCCAGGTGTTTGTTAGTTCACCGAAAGCTCCAGGTGTTTGTTAGTTCACCGAGAGCTCCAGGTGTTTGTTAGTTCACTGAGCTCTCAGGGTGTTTGGTAATTAACTGAAAGAGGCTGTTGTTTGTTAATTCATCGAGAGCTCCAAGTGTTTATTAGTTCATTGAAAGTTCCAGGTGTGTTTTGTGAATCAGCAGTGTCTACACGCGTTATTGTTCCCGCATAGAGAACTACAAGGTGTGTGATTTGACTCACGGAGAGCTATAGGTGTGTTTGTTACATTATTAAAAGTTACATTTACGTGTGTTTGTTCATATAATGTTACAGGTGTGTTTGTTCAATCGCCTAAAGTTACAGGTGTGTTTGTTCAATCACCTAAAGTTACAGGTGTGTTTGTTCAATCACCTAAAGTTACAGGTGTGTTTGTTCAATCACCTAAAGTTACAGGTGTGTTTGTTCACCCACCTATCGTTACAGGTGTGTTTGTTAAATCACCTAATGTTATAGGTGTGTTTTTTCAATCACCTACAGGTACAGGTGTGTTTGTTCACTAACCTAAAGTTACAGGTGTGTTTGTTCAATCACCTAAAGTTACAGGTGTGTTGGTTCAGTCACCTATAGTTACAGGTGTGTTTGTTTAATCACCTAAAGTTACAGGTGTGTTTGTTCAATCATCTAAAGATACAGGTGTGTTTGCTCAATCATCTAAAGTAGTAGTAGTGTGTTTGTTCAATCATCTAAAGATACAGGTGTGTTTGCTCAATCATCTAAAGTTACAGGTGTGTTTGTTAGATGACCTAAAGTTACAGGTGTGTTTGTTCAGTCACATAAAGTTACAGGTGTGTTTGTTCACTCACCGAAAGTTACAGGTGTGTTTGTTCAGTCACCTAAAGTTACAGGTGTGTTTGATAACTCACCTAAAGTTACTGGTGTGTTTGTTCACTCACCTAAAGTTACAGGTGTGTTTATTCAATCACCTAATGTTGCAGGTGTGTTTGTTAAATCACCTAAAGGTTCAGGTGTGTTTGTTCACTCACCTAAAGTTACAGGTGTGTTTGTTCAATCACCTAAAGTTACAAGTGTGTTTGTTCAATCAATTGAAGTTACAGCCTAGCCTAAAGCTAGTTATGTATTTAGTGACTCACCTTTACCTGTGCATGTGTTTGCTACTATCCCAAAACCTACAGGTGTGTCTGTTACCTTATTAAATGCTACAATGCGTCTCTTAGGTCACCGGACTCTACCTGTGTATTTGTTAACTTATCAAAAGCTACATATATGGTTGTTAACTTACCAAATGCTACATATATGTTTGTTAACATACCAATTGCTACAGATATGTGTATTAACTTACCAAATGCTACATTTATTTTGTTAACTTACTAAATGCTATAGATATGTTTGTTAACTTACCAAATGCTACATTTATTTTGTTAACTTACTAAATGCTACATATATGTTTGTTAACTTACCAAATGCTACAGATTTGTTTGTTAACTTACCAAATGCTACAGATATGTTTGTTAACTTACCAAATGATACAGATATGTTTGTTAACTTACCAAATGCTACACTGTGCGTTAACTAATCATTGCTTTCAGATGTGTCTGTCACCTCACTGAAGGGCAGATGTGTCTGTCACCTCACTGAAGGCCAGATGTGTCTGTCACCTCACTGAAGGCCAGATGTGTCTGTCACCTCACTGAAGGCCAGATGTGACTGTCACCTCACTGAAGGGCAGATGTGTCTGTCACTTCACTGAAGGGCAGATGTGTCTGTCACTTCACTGAAGGCCAGATGTGTCTGTCCCGTCACTAAAGACAACAACCAGTGACGGACTGCGTTTACAAATACTGGTTGCCAGGAGACAAAACTGCTAAAAGGACACGAGCTGATACAAGCCATTGAAGGTCAGCAGATGTGGAGAAGCGTGATGGTATACGCCAGTCGGCAAGGCACTAAATGATGCTGATTAAGTGGGCCAGAATGCCAGGGGAAATGTCAGACCTATGCAAGGTCATAATCATATTAGATCGGGAATGCGGGGATTGGCCGGCAGGTTGAGCTGAATGGGAGGCTCCGCTGTTGATTCACGGCAATTCTCGACCAGGCGATGTAATCATCTACGCCGATGGCTCTGTGCTAAAACGCAAAAGAAATGTCCGGCGGTTCATAGAGAATGTTAATGAACGGTGTGTAGTGAAGGAGAGCCTGGCATATGATACAACAACATGTAAGAATGGAGGTGGGGGTAGTCACCGCGGCGTTCCTATGGCTGGAGGAGAAACAGCACATAGATGTGGTGATTGTAACGGACCCACGGAGCGTGTTGGGAATGGTAAAGACGGGTATGCAATGTACAGAGTGGTATGCTTCAGTGTAAACAAATCAACCGATGGTTGTTGAAGATGAGGACGGAGAGCGTAAGGAAATATCCTGACTGCTGCGACTCATCTCAGTTCAACTCAAAAAAGTCGCTTAAAAGTCGACAGGGTCGACTTCATTGCACCGGGTTTTATCCCATATGGCTCGGTCTCTTTCTGCAGCGCGGAAAGCGTCTCACAAAGCACGAACTCCGTAGCTTTTGGCGACGACCCACAGGAGTCTCCGAAACATTTAACTCGTAAACCGAAGGGCGCAGCACGGAATCGAACCCACAACCTTCGGAAGCACGAGTCAAACGGCTTGACCACTTCGCCACAGAGACTCCACAGAGAGTTCAACTCAACTCATTTCTTGTACTGATAAAAAAAAAAAAAGAATACTCAGAATGAAACAGACAGAAGAAAAGCAGTCACAAATACATGGAAGAATAGTACACAAGTAACATCAGGACCCAAGCAAATACAGAGGGATCAGATAAAACACAATAGACAATGGAGCCTTTTAATGCTAGAGGTGTGGTAAGAAACGTGTCTAGTGATCAGTAAGAGAAAACAACGTGCACAGTTGTCACCCCTCAAATAATTCACAGCAAACAAAACTTTTGCTGAATGGAAATATAGTGCGTCAGGAAGAAAGCACAAAATATCAAGGTGCCACCTTTGATCGTCGCTTAACTTGGAAAACACAGGTTGAGACAAATGGAACAAGAGCAAGGCAAAGAATGGCGATCATGAAAAAGCTTGCTGGTACAACATGGGGAGCAGATGAGAAAATCCTCAAGAAACTATGCATTGAATGGGTGAGGCAAGTCCTTGAATACTGTATTGCAGTTTGGGCAACAGCGGCTGGGTCAAACCTTGAATAAGAACATTGTAGGCATCTTGGACACGAGGCACACAATCTAGCAAAGGATCTAGAATCTTCTTAGCGGGCCTTGATGGGAGCGACGTACCATAGAGCTCCCTGCTACATGGTGAAGTATTAATTTAGAGCAGGTACAAGCATTCAGGTATTTAGGCACATGGATAATGTCAGGGGTCGGGAGGTCAAGGTTACGGCTGGGGTAGTTCCGATCTCTTTTTAAGATTGTGTGCACGTGGTTACTGGTTATAGTATGACAGGGGTCGTCCTTGCTGTTAAACTTGTGAGGACAAGGTTTTTGTGTGCTAGGATATGATTACAATTTGTTCTTGGAATCGTTTCAGAGGTCGGTAGGATCATATCTTTGTTGAATTAGTCTTTTACTTTTCTGACCTGTTATCTGATTGCTGCAAATCGTGGACAATTAGTAAACAGGTAAACAAAAAACCAAAAACAAAAAAAAACATCCCTAGAAGCCTTTGAGATGTAGTTTTATTGAAGAATGCTGAACATTAATTGGACAGCCAACAAGAGCAAGCTGGACATTTTGAGGGAAGCTAAGTCGCACAGACAACTTATCACAAACATCAGAAAGAAGCAGTCTTCATTATGAGAATACACAAACTGGGACATGTTGTGACAACCGGAAAGATTTGTGGAAAAAGAGATAGAAAAAGACAGTGAGAGCAAATTCTTGACAGTCATGTGTCATGGCACGGTAGGTAGTCAACACACGAACTGATCCATGCGATCTGGCTCAATGCATGCTGCTTCACACTGACATGAACTCACCAGGCTCCTGATTAAAAAACAGATGTCAGGAACGTCACAGAAACAAAGCACAGAAAGGGACAAGTAAAATCTAAATTGTATAAAATTAAGAACATTTTATGCGATAAATCCTTGTCGTTGAAATTTAGAACACGAATTCTTGTATGTTAAAGAGAACCAATGTTAACAAATGGCTGTAAATCATGGACAACAGGTACTCAAGCAACAACAGCAAGTCCATTGAGGCCTCAACAATGTGGTTTTATAGATGCTGAACTCTGTAGACGGCATTGCGAATTGTGTTCGTAACCGCTTTGTCACAGAGCCGGCGTATGGAACTTAGCGAGTCCTCGTTAACAAACTTAAATCGTATATGTGAATTACTGTTTGTAAAATGGCATGTGATTTGCAGGGCATTGGAATCACACACAGCGCCTATTAGCTATTAATGATTTAGCAGGCAATTTCACTTCATGTGATGAGAAGAGAGGCATTGGAAACAGCGTGATAACTGGAAAAATCGAGGGGAAGAGAGGCAAAACAAGAGAAATGATGCTGGATGGATTGAGCAGGTGACATGGAGGAATATCATCAGCAGAGTTGATCAAGAACAGCAAGGACCGCGATCTGTGGAGAGACATAAACGCCTACGCCAGTTGGCAGGACACTTGATGTTGTTGAGTCTGCCATTGCTTTCTGAACGAGAAGTCAGCTTCAAAGTCAAACTGACCGGCGTAGGGGACGAAGCCATTACATTACTTACTATAGCTATGTTTAATTTGTTCTTGTAGAATTAACGTAAGTTTTGGTAGTTAATTATCTCCCTTGCCCATGCTGTATAATCATCTACGTTTAACTATTTCTCTGTAAAAGTAATATATATTAATGTCGAATTATGTCATTTGTCTAAGTAATATGTCAATGTTTCTTCCCTGTGTAAGTAATTTATACATCGGGTTTTATTAATTACTCTAATAAAGAAACATAGATAGTATGCTAATTTAATAAATTAGTTAACAAGTCTAAGAACACATCAGAATGTTATTATCTCCCTTTAAATAAATGACATTTCCTTTGTAGATTACTGAACGTGTTTACAAAAATAAGTTAATAATATTAAGTATTGTTATTATTTTTTTCCCTGGCATTTCGTTACTCACACAATCATCGCTGACTTCTGCAGGGGTATAAGGTGAGTTGTTTATTTCATTGCTCTCGTGACCTTGGTACATTGATAATAACAACAAATGTTGCATGTCCTTGGCACATTGATAATAACAACACATGTTGCATGTTCTTTGCCGGACGTTGCAATCAACCCCAGGTATCTTAAGGCGTGTACATGGGTCCTTTAGTTGACTTACTTATTGGCTGACTTACTGACTGGCTGGCTGACTGACTGACTGACTGACTTACTGACTGACTGACTGACTGGCTGGCTGGCTGACTGACTGAATGACTTACTAACTGACTGACTTACTAACTGACTGGCTGACTGATTGACTGACTTACTTATTGACTGACTTACTGACTGGCTGACTGACTTACTGACTGACTGACTGACTGACTGGCTGGCTAGCTGGCTGACTGACTGACTTACTAACTGACTGACTTACTAACTGACTGGCTGACTGATTGACTGACTGATTGACTGACTTACTTGGTGGCTGACTGACTGACTTACTGATCCGACCTATTTACTGACTGGCTGGCTGACTTACTTACTAACTGACTGACTGACTGGCTGGCTGACTGACTGACTGACTGACTGGCTGACTGGCTGACTGACTGACTGACTGACTGACTGACTGACTGACTGACTGACTGACTGACTGGCTGACTGACTGACTGGCTGACTGACTGACTGACTGACTGACTGACTGACTGACTGACTGACTGACTGACTGGCTGACTGACTGACTGACTGACTGACTGACTGACTGACTGACTGCTGACTGACTGACTGACTGACTGACTGACTGACTGACTGGCTGACTGACTGACTGACTGACTGACTGACTGACTGACTGGCTAGCTGAGCTGACTGACTGACTGACTGACTTACTAACTGACTGACTTACTAACTGACTGGCTGACTGATTGACTGACTTACTTATTGACTGACTTACTGACTGGCTGACTGACTGACTTACTGACTGACTGACTGACTGACTGACTGACTGACTGGCTGGCTGGCTGACTGACTGACTGACTGACTTACTAACTGACTGACTTACTAACTGACTGGCTGACTGATTGACTGACTTACTTATTGGCTGACTGACTTACTGACTGACTGACTGACTGACTGGCTGGCTGGCTAGCTGGCTGACTGACTCACTGACTTACTAACTGACTTACTTACTAACTGACTGGCTGACTGATTGACTGACTGATTGACTGACTTACTTGGTGGCTGACTGACTGACTTACTGATCCGACCTATTTACTGACTGGCTGGCTGACTTACTTACTAACTGGCTGACTGACTGACTGACTGGCTGGCTGACTGACTGGCTGCCTGACTTACTTATTGACTGACTTACTTACTGACTGGCTAACTGACAGACTGACTGACTTACTTACTAACTGACTAACTTACTGACTGACAGACTTACTAACTGACTGACTTACTGACTGGCTGGCTGACTGACTGACTAACTGATTGAATGACTGACTGATTGACTTGCTTATTGACTGACTGGCTGACTTGGCTGACTTATTGATTGATTGATTGATTGATTGATTGATTGATTTAGGAACCGACATCACAGCATTCGGGGCATTCCCATAAGCGCTCCGTCCCCATCCTCAGAAACCAGCGAAGAGTTCCAACACCTAGTACCAGTAGCAATATGATTATATGTCCGTCTCGCCTTTCCTCCGAGCGTCGAGCTTCGGCCAGATCCCCCTCGTCACTCCACGCTGTCTCATTCTTACCAGACTATGGTGATCCATTTGCTCCT
>JACEFZ010026977.1:0-77500 GCA_014155875.1 Cepaea nemoralis | reverse complement strand
GTGTGGCTACAATTGTGTACTGTTGCACGCTTCTCTAAACAGCGCTCCGTGTGTTGCTTATATTGTAGCAATTCTCTTGTTCGCTTTTCTCAACAGTTCTCCCTGTGTTACTAAAATTGTAGCAATTCTCTTGTTGTTCTCTTCTCTAAACAGGGCTCCGTGTGTTGCTTATATTGTAGCAATTCTCTTGTTGTTAGCTTTTCTCAACAGTTCTCCCTGTGTTACTAAAATTGTAGCAATTCTCTTGTTGTTCTCTTCTCTAAACAGGGCTCCGTATGTTGCTTATATTGTAGCAATTATCTTGTTGTTAGCTTTTCTCAACAGTTCTCCTTGTGCTGCTAAAATTGTAGCAATTCTCTTGTTGTTCTCTTTTCTAAACAGGGCTCCGAATATTGCTAAAACTGTGTCAGTCTCTTGTTGTTCTGTTGGACTCTTCTGTAAACAGGGCTCCAAATATTCTAAAATTGTAGGAATTCTCTTGTTGTGTGATTCTCTAAACAGTTCTCCGTGTGTTGAAATCATTGTAGCAATTATCTTGTTCTATTTTCTAAACAGTTCGCCGCGTGATTCTAAAATTGTAGCAATTATCTTGTTATTCTATTCTCTAAACAGTTCTCCGTGTGTTGAAAACATTGTAGCAATTATCTTGTTCTATTTTCTAAACAGTTCTCCGTGTGCTGCTGAAATTGTAGCAATTCTCTTGTTGTACTCTTCTATAAACATGGCTACAAATGTTGCTAACACTGTATCAGTCTCTTGTTGTACTGTTGAACTCTTCTTTAAACAGGGCTCCAAATATTCTAAAATTGTAGGAATTCTCTTGTTGTGCGCTTCTCTAAACAGGGCTCCGCATGTTGCTAAATTTGTAGCAATTCTCTTGTTGTGCTCTTCTCCAGAGAGGCTCCGAATGTTACTAAAACTGTGTCAGTCTGACTTCCCTGTTGTGATTATTGATTAGTAAGGATCATCATCATCATCACATTCCAAACAGGTCCATAAGAACTTCGATCTCCTCCTTAACATATCCAGCGTATATCAGCTATTGTACCAGGTCTGTGTTGGTTGATATACTATCTTGTGCTCTTAACAAAATGTTCAATGTCCGGCAGCTCCCAGCTTCACCCCCATCTCCCTCACCCTGGACAAGGAAGCAGATTCCCAGGTTTTCTTAAAGTCATATGTTCGTCCCCGTCTGTTATAGCACTGATGATGTCTGGTCCATTCATCGCCCTTCTCACCTCGATCATCGCCATGTTCGCCAAGCGATCGACTCGCTCGCTGCCTTACATGCCGGAGTGCCGCTACACATAGATGACAGACGGCTGGACTAGTTGTGATGTGCTCAGTATGTCGAGCTATTCATGTCGTGTGGATCTAGTCTGGACTTTCTTGAACATGTTTATTGCTTGCTTGCTTGCGTTCGTTGACTTGAGCTCCAACGCGAAGTCTTGTATGTCGGATGAAGGCATCCTGTTGTCCAACATCAGTGTGATATCATACAGGACCTGAGATTTGCGTGTGTATCCGTTGTCCCATGTCTGGCTTATTGGTGTGCAGACGGGTGGTTCCTCGCCGTACAGGCAGACACTCTCTGACTTCGGAGGAAACATATGTATTGAATCACTTAGCAGACATGCGTGAAAATACTTTTGCGTACCGACCTTTCAGGGCGCTGGTTACAGCCATAGCTTCCATCCTAAGGCTTGTTGTCACGACAAAACACCCCACGCTTCCTTTGCCATCCTGTTGTACTCTTCTCTAAACGGAGCTGCAGATACTTCACTCACTGGCACCTGGCCGTCTTGACAGACGATAGTTTGTTATATTGTGCGTATAAAAAAGGCATAATAGCTACAAACCATGGCAGGGACCAGGGATGGAGTTATACCTCTCCATAGCACACAGCCTGGGCTGAACTTAGAGACCTTGTGTTGCCCATGGCGGGGATCAGGGATGGAGTTATACCTCTCATAACACAAAGCCTGAGCTGAATTTAGAGACCTTGTGTTGCCCACGCAGCATGATCCCTCTCTCAGCCTGCCTAGTTTACTCCAGAGAAATGGTAACAACGATACATCTCGAACAAGACAAGATGCGGAAGCTGCCGCGTCAGCAAAGCAATACTCTAGCTGTCCCCCCTGTCGTAGCTTCGAACCTAGACCAGTTGCCGACCAAGACTTAAGTCTGCGCTTCCATAACACTTAGTCTTAGGTTTTATTTCCTCGCATCAGGATAAGGCCGGTCTCCGTGGCTAAGTGCTTGCGGGCGCGATTCGTGAGCCCGGCTTACCTGTGTTCGAAACACAGCTGCGGCCGATTTGGCAACAGACCGTGTCGCGTTGGGTTTTAACATGTTGGTATGGGAGTCGGTCGTTCATAAGGCAAGGGCAAACTACTGAATGTAAACTTGCCAAGACATCAACAACAGCAGTAAATGAAATGCTGGTGTTGACAGCGATGTCCTGTACATAGGATATGCCAAAAAAAAATAATAAATAAAACATAAGGATAAGGCGTGTACCCTCCCAATTGGGCTCCTTGTCCGAATCTTTTGGCATAATGTGGGGTGTCGGATTTGGTGAACGCCTCCCAACATTCGGAGCTAACAGAAAGCAGGAGTACCGTCTACTGTCATACGGTAGCTCAGTCACACTTGACTAAAGCCACAAATAATGCAACCCTTACATGTAGACTACAGCTCTGTAACTGGTACATGCTTCAAACAAAAGTTGTGTGTGTGTGTGTTTGTGTGTATGTGTGTGTGTGTGTGTGTGTGTGAGAGAGAGAGAGAGAGAGAGAGAGAGAGAGAGAGAGAGAGAGAGAGAATATAGTCTGAAAAAGTATCATTTTGCTATATAGTCACCACTGAGTTCAATTGCAAGTCCCCCAGAGGCGATAAAATGCTTGGATTCCTGTAGAAAAAAAAATTCCCTTGGTCGAGTGTGTAACCACTGATGCACCCCCTGCTGTACATCTTTAATGGACCGAAAAGCTTTAAAACTTCCTACTCCACTCATACACTTGCTGGACTGACAGGCATGCATCATCATACTGGACCTTCACTCGCTGATGAATTTCTATAGGTTTCACCCCTTCACTGATTAAACAATGGATAACAGAACGCTGCTCCTCTTTGGTGCATGTCAAAAGTGGGGAGGCCATCTTTAAACTGTCCATATGACTTCACCATTTTCATCTCCACAGTGATGTCACATGCTTAACAATTTTGACATCTTTACCAACAATACTGACAGGTTACAAGACAATGGCATGGTTATTGTAATTTCTATCACACTTTTAAGGTTTTCATTGAAACCCCCACGTATCTTTCCCACTTGAACTGTGATTTGTCATGTCTGTGTTTTCTCCCCGCACCCCCGTTAACCCTCATTTGACTACATGTACTCACCAACAATGTCCTCATTTGGCCCCGTACGTGCCCAATGACCGCAGCCAGTAGATCCTTCACGACTGCGTGAGTAGCTTTCTGGGGCAACAGCGTGAGTCGGCGTGGGTTGCAGAAGTGTTGTAGTTGTGGCGAAGAGGCTGTTGGGGGAACTTCTAGAGAAGACCTAGTGGTTGAAGTATTCGTCTGCGGATACCTCTTAGTGTGTGTGAGTTACCAAAGGGGAGATAATTCGGGCAACAACGAAAAACAAATTCAAATTAACTGTGTGTTTTCAAATCTTAATTTTGGTGGGTTTTTAAACTTGATCCTTGCTCCCAGGTCGTGCCGGTCTAAAAATGGGTACCGGCAAAGGTTTTACAGGATTGATAGCCAAGCACCTAGCTACTGCATCACTTTTTTTTCGCATATCCTATTACAGGACATCGCTGTCAACACCAGCATTTTACCGCTGTTGTTGATTTCTTGGCAAGATTAAGCTCAGTAGTTTGACTGCGTCGGTCTTTCTGGCCTAGGGGTTAGCGACTTTCTCCGTAATCCTGTATACTCTCGTGAGTAACGTGACGACGACGAGAATCGGTAGCGGTTCTAACCGCGTCGGTAACTTACGGGGTATGTGAGCCGGTCGCTCAGAAAGCAGTGGCAAACTATTGAGCGTAATCTTGCCAAGAAATCAACAATCAGCTGAAAGATGCTGATGTTGACAGCGATGTCCTGTAAAGGATATGCAAACATTTTTATTTTTAGTTTGACTGCACCACTGCTGCTCCCAAATAAACGCGATTCCATAGTAAATTTCCACAAGACACCTGTATGTCGACTGTCATCAACATCATCAAATGTTGCCTTGCCGACTGGCGCTGGCGGTCATGTTTCTTCACTTCTTGCGATCTCCGTCAGAATGTGTCAGTTCGTGAACTGACATTATCCCGGTGCCATGACACACAAAAAAAAAAAAAACTACCGAGAATCTTCTCCCGCTGTCTTCCCTTGTCTTTCTTCGGGCAGAGTGGCAGATTTTCATTCAACAGTCACAAATAGCGGGCATCTGTTAGATTGTTTTCCCAGGACATGCTGGTGTGGTGGGAAACGAGCAGACGGACAGATTGGCCGGGTCTGCACCGCTGGGCGGGGTATTGCTGCCTTTGGGATGGTGTGTATAGTTGTGAAAAACATCACGGCGGGAGATAATGGTGCTGCAGGGAGTGAGCTGAGGATCTGGCTGAAAGTCAAAACTCCGAGGATAAGACAAGCGGACACATAATATCAGACTGCTACTGGTACCATTAGGTTTGGGACTCTTCACTGGCTGGTGAAGATAAGAACGGAGCACTTAAGGGAATGCCCCGAGTGCTTTGATGTCGGTTTTTAACTCAGCTCAACTCTTCCCGTTAACCTTTCCAGTTTTCACAATACGTTCCAGTTGTTTTGTTTGTCTCTTCTCATTTCGTGGGCAAAATATGATGGCTGCTTCTTTCTGGTGTTACTGTTTGCTCGTCTTTGTGTCCAACCCGCTTTCAAAGCACTTAGATTTGTCTTTTGGTTGTCCAAGATATGTTTAACATTGTCCATTACAACCACGTTTCTGAGATACTAATGAGTTCATAAGAGCAATATAGAGCCAGTTCTGATGTACGGAGGCGAATCAAGGACAATTAGCAGATAAGACAGGAATTATGTGGAAGCTGCGGTGATGTTGTTTTATAGGCGAATGGAGAGAACACCGTAGATGGATAGAGAGAGGATTGAAGATATGCTGACAGAAGTTCACTCACAAACAGAACTGGTTACCCACATCACAAGAAGACGTTCTACTTAGTTTAGTTTAGTTTAATCGATGGATCAACATCACGGCACACGGGTGCAACCCATAAGTGCTCCGTTCTCCTCCTAACATAAACCTGAGTCACGAGAAACTCAGCTCAGTGCACGAACTCCGTAGCACCGCCGAGGATCCTGAAATACTTCGGGTAGGTTTTTAACAGAGGCAGAGGCAGAGGTAGACCAAGAGAAGTGATGCTGGATGGATTGAGACGGTGGCATGGAGGAATATCAGCAGCAGAGTTGATCCAGAAAACCAAAGACCGAGATCTATGAACGCCTACGCAAGCCGACACGGCACTTGATGATGATGATGAGATTTTTACCGCGAAATTTTGCCCGGGCAGCGCCGTTAGGCTACTCTTTTTAAATTGCCAACTGCTAAGGGATTTTTTACGTGCGAAACAATACACACGGGCGTCCGATCTCACTACCCAGAGACCAGGGGAAATTTTATTACTAGAAGTCCACGAGAAAACATGAATGATAATGAAGCCGAGAGGAAACTAAAGAGGAAGAGATAAATATATAATATTCATCTTCTTTACAGTGATATGAGGTAGAGCATAATTCTGGCTACGTTCGGGCCAAAGAAGAAAAAAGAGTAAAAGAGAAACCTTTCACCACCACCAATTCGAAAGAAAAGAGATAGAATAAGGAAGAAGATTCGGGATTCTGCAGACATGGATCTGAACTATTACTGACATTCAGGGGGAGCTATCATGTTCAGATCTAGGGCAATGGGTTAAATGTAAGGCAGCAACAGTAACAGTGAAACTACAAACTAAACTTACTCACGTTAAACTAACGAATTGAGAACAATACAAAATCAAAGCTCTTTTATTCACCAAATTCTACAGCTTGAAAATGCAAACGTTGAAGTATGAAACCCAATACAACAGAACAACTATAATCTAATATCAAAACAGTAAAAACAAGCTAATTACCAGGCCTCTGCCCTCTAAGCAAGTCTGTAGGGTTATACCCAGTACCACGATAAGGCGCTCACACCAAGGCTGAGTAGAATGTGACACATCAAAGAACTTGACACTTACAACAATAAGACACTATAACAGTTAGTTGTTAGTCAGTCAGTCAGTCAGTCAGGCAGGCAGGTAGGTAGGTAGGTAGGTAAGTAGTCGCGGTTCCAACTTCACGGCAACGAGTCGTCTCCATTATGCTCTGTTCCTGTGCCAGTGAATATCACACAAAATTCTTCTCACTGTTCAATGTGAAAAGTGGAAAAGACAGGAGTCTCAGTAAGCCAACATCCCCCACAGATACACTGTGCATAATGCCGCCGTCAGAAATTCCTAATACAAAAGTCCTCCACGGAAAATACAGTTCATCGTCGATGGAAGCGGCAATCACCAGAAAGACTTCATTGACCCGGGTTTTTATCCCTATGGCTTGGTCTCTTTCCGCAGGGCGATCCAACGAAAGCGCGCACATAGCACAAACTCCGTAGCTCCAGCGGCGACTCCAGGAGCCTCCCTAGAAAAGAAACTCGTGAATTGAAAAGGTAAACCAGTCAATTCAGCAACATCCGGCCGCCATCGTTCCGAACATGCAGTTCACGCTACAAACAACCGCGTACAGATTTGAAAGTATTCCACACGAAATTCAACTTCACAGTGTCGCGCCACGCACCTACTCAGTATCGGGGCGACGGAACCATGCACTACCAGTTCAACATGAGGAAAATGCGAATGCCACCGTAGCCACAAGCGTAAACACTCCAGAGGCCTTAACAGTTTAAATGCTTATCAGCCATGTTGGGGGCCGGAACACACAAATATAAATTTAAACACTGAAATATATATGAGTTGCAATAATAATATGAACATTCTAGACACTATCATAAACTCAGGAAAGCTCTGACACTACAGTCATCCATTCGGCTTTGTGCATCGAAGGCAACCCACAGATCAACACACTGAAAATTTCCCTTATTTCAACCAGCCAAGACAAGACAAAACTTCAGCAACTTTCGTTTTCACGATCTAGCCGGGTCGAAGTAGCACACAGAGGAACAGAGATTGCTTTGTCTTAGTTTATCTCCTGCGGTGTCCAGTTTTCTCCTTTAACAAGCCGAATGTACACATGCCCATATTTGCGCTGGTTCAATAAGAAGAACGTTAAGACAGGAGGGGGAAAAATGCTCTAACAAAAGGACAATGCATAATGGTGTGACAATTAGTTGTGATGCAATGAGTAAAACTTTCACGATTAACATATCACTAACTGATATTATTCATTTTTTCTGTATGCTTCCATTTTCTGGACTCTGCAGCAATGCCAGGTAAGAGTTAACGTGGTATATTTTGTTTCGTTGAAAGATTATTGTAATTGATAAATGTAAAACTTGCATTTTAAATAAAATTACGGTTAACATTATGCTCAGGACCTCAGGTCACACCGCTTCGACGAACCAAGTCGTGACATGTGTATTTGCTTTTATATGGGCTAGGGAAGGAAAGATCAAAAAGAAATAGAGTTGATCTCTTAAACTAGTAAATTCTGCAACTACTACTTCGACTCGGAGAGAAAGAGAAGGAGGAGAAGACCAAAAGCGAATATACTGGACAGTTTGACGTCATGGCTTGGAGAAACACATAAATTATTGCATCACACAAGAGACAGAAGGCTGTGGACAGACATGATCACCAACGCCACACGGTATGGACTATAAGAAGATTGGCAGTACACGAGACAGAAGGTTGTGGACAGACATGATCACCAACGCCACACGGCATGGACTATAAGAAGATTGGCAGTACACGAGACAGAAGGCTGTGGACAGACATGATCACGAACGCCACACGGCATGGACTATAAGAAGATTGGCAGTACACGAGACAGAAGGCTGTGGACAGACATGATCACCAACGCCACACGGCATGGACTATAAGAAGATTGGCAGTACACGAGACAGAAGGCTGTGGACAGACATGATCACCAACGCCACACGGCATGGACTATAAGAAGATTGGCAGTACACGAGACAGAAGGTTGTGGACAGACATGATCACCAACGCCACACGGCATGGACTATAAGAAGATTGGCAGTACACGAGACAGAAGGTTGTGGACAGACATGATCACCAACGCCACACGGCATGGACTATAAGAAGATTGGCAGTACACGAGACAGAAGGCTGTGGACAGACATGATCACCAACGCCACACGGCATGGACTATAAGAAGGTTGGCAGTACACGAGACAGAAGGCTGTGGACAGACATGATCACCAACGCCACACGGCATGGACTATAAGAAGATTGGCAGTACACGAGACAGAAGGTTGTGGACAGACATGATCACCAACGCCACACGGCATGGACTATAAGAAGATTGGCAGTACACGAGACAGAAGGCTGTGGACAGACATGATCACCAACGCCACACGGCATGGACTATAAGAAGATTGGCAGTACACGAGACAGAAGGCTGTGGGCAGACATGATCACCAACACCACACGGCATGGACTATAAGAAGATTGGCACTACACGAGACAGAAGGCTTGTGACAGACATGATCACCAACACCACACGGCATGGACTATAAGAAGATTGGCAGTACACGAGACAGAAGGCTGTGGACAGACATGATCACCAACGCCACACGGCATGGACTATAAGAAGATTGGCAGTACACGAGACAGAAGGCTGTGGACAGACATGATCACCAACGCCACACGGCATGGACTATAAGAAGATTGGCAGTACACGAGACAGAAGGCTGTGGACAGACATGATCACCAACGCCACACGGCATGGACTATAAGAAGATTGGCAGTACACGAGACAGAAGGCTGTGGACAGACATGATCACCAACGCCACACGGCATGGACTATAAGAAGATTGGCAGTACACGAGACAGAAGGCTGTGGACAGACATGATCACCAACGCCACACGGCATGGACTATAAGAAGATTGGCAGTACACGAGACAGAAGGCTGTGGACAGACATGATCACCAACGCCACACGGCATGGACTATAAGAAGATTGGCAGTACACGAGACAGAAGGCTGTGGACAGACATGATCACCAACGCCACACGGCATGGACTATAAGAAGATTGGCAGTACACGAGACAGAAGGCTGTGGACAGACATGATCACCAACGCCACACGGCATGGACTATAAGAAGATTGGCAGTACACGAGACAGAAGGCTGTGGACAGACATGATCACCAACGCCACACGGCATGGACTATAAGAAGATTGGCAGTACACGAGACAGAAGGCTGTGGACAGACATGATCACCAACGCCACACGGCATGGACTATAAGAAGATTGGCAGTACACGAGACAGAAGGCTTGTGGACAGACATGATCACCAACACCACACGGCATGGACTATAAGAAGATTGGCAGTACACGAGACAGAAGGCTGTGGACAGACATGATCACCAACACCACACGGCATGGACTATAAGAAGATTGGCAGTACACGAGACAGAAGGCTGTGGACAGACATGATCACCAACACCACACGGCATGGACTATAAGAAGATTGGCAGTACACGAGACAGAAGGCTGTGGACAGACATGATCACCAACGCCACACGGCATGGACTATAAGAAGATTGGCAGTACACGAGACAGAAGGCTGTGGACAGACATGATCACCAACGCCACACGGCATGGACTATAAGAAGATTGGCAGTACACGAGACAGAAGGCTGTGTGGACAGACATGATCACCAACGCCACACGGCATGGACTATAAGAAGATTGGCAGTACACGAGACAGAAGGCTGTGGACAGACATGATCACCAACACCACACGGCACAGACTATAAGAAGATTGGCAGTACACGAGACAGAAGGCTGTGGACAGACATGATCACCAACGCCACACGGCATGGACTATAAGAAGATTGGCAGTACACGAGACAGAAGGCTGTGGACAGACATGATCACCAACGCCACACAGCATGAACTATAAGAAGATTGGCAGTACACGAGACAGAAGGTTGTGGACAGACATGATCACCAAGCGCCACACGGCATGGACTATAAGAAGATTGGACAGTACACGAGACAGAAGGCTGTGGACAGACATGATCACCAACGCCACACAGCATGAACTATAAGAAGTTTGGCAGTACACGAGACAGAAGGTTGTGGACAGACATGATCACCAGCGCCACACGGTATGGACTATAAGAAGATTGACAGTACACGAGACAGAAGGCTGTGGACAGACATGATCACCAACGCCACACGGTATGGACTATAAGAAGGTTGGCAGTACACGAGACAGAAGGTTGTGGACAGACATGATCACCAACGCCACACGGTATGGACTATAAGAAGGCTGTTGCTACAACTAACTACTACTCCTTCTGCTGCAACTGCTATTTATTACAACTACGCCTACTACGACTACTCTTGCTCCCTTTGTTACTACTACTACTACTACCACTACTACTACTACTACTACTACTACTACTACTACTACTACTACAAACTTATACTACTGTTACTCCTCCTCCTTTTCCTCCTCCTCCTACTACTACTACTACTACTACTACTACTACTACTACTACTACTACTACTACTACTACTACTACTACTACTACTACTACTACTACTACTACTACTGCTACTACAACTACCACGACGACGACTGCTACTAATACTACTACTGCTGCTGCTGCTACTAATGCTTTTGCTGCTGCTGCCACAACCTATACCAACAGTATTTATTCTCCGCCTTTAATTACTATACTATTCAATAACTGCTTGTAGTAATGATGATGATGATGATGATGATGATGATAATAAATATTAATAACACTAATATTTTCACTTAATTTTCCCCCAGACTCACGCAAGGGTAAGTGTAAATTGTCTCTTTTATTGGTGAATGATAATTGTTTTGTCTGTGTGATAGGTGAATGATAATTGTTTTGTCTGTGTCATTGGTGAATGATAATTGTTTTGTCTGTGTGATTGGTGAATGATCATTGTGTTGTCTCTGGATTGGTGAATGATGACTGTGTTGCCTCATTGATTTGTGAATGATCATTGTGTTTTCTCTGTGATTGGTGAATGATGATTGTGTTATATCTGTAATTGGTGAGTGATGATTGTGTTCTCTCTCCGATTGGTGTTTTGTTATAATAATATATAATAAATATTCACCGACTCATTGATTGATTGGTTAATTAATTAGTTGACTGATTGATTGATTGATTTCGCCATGGTCTGGTTTCCTGGCACTGGACCAAGAGGAGCGTTTGGTCGAGTGGCTAAAACGCTGAGCCCACAGTCAAGAGACTTGGATTCGAATCCTCAGTAAAGTGTTGGATTGTTACTGTGGAGGGAAAGATGAAATCCCGTACCTGCACAGTTCACGGCGACTGCACTAGCCAGGCAGCCTTAATGCCCCAGGCTCAAGACAACCCCCCCCCCCCCCCGCCCCTGTCCTACACTGCAAGGTACTATAGGGAGTAGATGACTCCCTTTCTCCCTTTTACCTCCTTTCACCTTGGAAAATCTCCAGAATTGACAGCAGAAATAATAAAATAGGATTTGTGTGTGTAAGCGTGCGTGCGTGCGTGCATGTGTGTGTGTGTGTGTGTGTGTGCGCGTGCATGTGTGTATGTTGGCTTGCTTTGAACTCAAACGTAGTCCATACATGAGCCACTACTTTTAATCCACTGGACTTATTTTTGCGTGTGGATTAGCTTTTCTCTATTACCGAAGCCCTTCGCCTGCAGACGTACCCACTCCGACTTCAGAGGTTCTTGTAATTTACGTCCCCAAGTCAAGGACGAGAGGTCAACATTTTAGGTCTCAACTGACCGGTGTAGGGGTTGACTTGCCTACCTCGGCATCAGCACACCGGAGGCTTAGAAAACCGATTCACTCTTATCCATTTGGCCATGAAGGACATGGATAAGGTTACAGGGAGACAGCAACAGACAGGACGATTTCTGTGGACTTGGCTAGGGATCCATGCTGCCATGGGGGTTCACGACAGCCCACTAGGAAGGATCCTATAAGCTTTTCTAAGAACACAACACTACCTACAGAGTGTATTTTTAAAGACTGTGCAGTGTTTGAAAATATTTCCGTCCAAGTTTTGTATTTACCTATTATGTTGCGTGAACTTTACAGAGGGTGAGTACAAAACTTGAACCTGCAGGTCCGCATGGCCGAAATGGATAAGAACGGTGTTCTTAAACATCCGGAGTGCTGATGCCGAGGTTAGCGGTTCATTCCCTACACCGGACAGTTGGACTAAAATGTTGACCTGTCGTCTTGACTTGGAGACGTAAATTACAAGTACCTCTGAAGTCGGAGTGGGTTCGCCTGATGGCGAGGGACACTGTTAATAGGGAAAGCTAATCCACACGCAAAATTCAGTCCAGCACTACTATAAAAATACTGTGTATGGACTACGCTTGAATTCAAAGCGAGCGAGCGGTCGAGCGCAAAAAAAAAAAAACTTGGACCGGCAATATTTTCAACCACTGCAGTGTCATTAAAAATACACCCTGTACTAAGGTTGTGTTCAAAGAAAAGCTTATAGCCGACTCAGATACCTGTTTCACGTCTTAGCGTTGGGTATATGGTTCCAGAGTCATACTGGTATAGACAAACCGCCACTCATTGATGTGTTCAGTATCATACGGGCCACCTTAACTTCCCAAGATATGCCTTGCTGCTTCCTGTGGGTTGGCTCGACCTGGGAGTCAATTCTGCACCACTGGTGATCGAACTCATGACCTTGGGGCTGGCTAGTATTTAGCCACTACACCATATTAGCTGCTGAGTGATTACTTTTTATTCGTTTCTATACAAGTAATCTTGTTTCTATTTGTATCCTCAGAACTGTCCTGGGGGTGTAAGTATGCATTCCACTTCTTTGTAGGCAATCTGTTTTCTGTTTTCTTTTCTTTTGTGGAGCAAAATACAACTACAGTGTGAAGCGTGCTAGAGGAAGGCAAGGTTACATGTAGGTGGACAACATCAAGATATGGACTGGGGACGTTACGTGTGGGTGGACAACATCCAGAGATGGACTAGAAGACAATGTTACATGTGGGTGGACAACATCAAGATATGGACTGGGGACGTTACGTGTGGGTGGACAACATCCAGAGATGGACTAGAAGACAATGTTACATGTGGGTGGACAACATCAAGATATGGACTGGGGACGTTACGTGTGGGTGGACAACATCCAGAGATGGACTAGAAGACAATGTTACATGTGGGTGGACAACATCAAGATATAGACTGGGGACGTTACGTGTGGGTGGACAACATCCAGAGATGGACTAGAAGACAATGTTACATGTGGGTGGACAACATCAAGATATAGACTGGGGACGTTACGTGTGGGTGGACAAACATCCAGAGATGGACTAGAAGACAATGTTACATGTGGGTGGACAACATCAAGATATAGACTGGGGACGTTACGTGTGGGTGGACAACATCCAGAAATGGACTAGAAGACAATGTTACATGTGGGTGGACAACATCAAGATATAGACTGGGGACGTTACGTGTGGGTGGACAACATCCAGAGATGGACTAGAAGACAATGTTACATGTGGGTGGACAACATCAAGATATGGACTGGGGACGTTACGTGTGGGTGGACAACATCCAGAGATGGACTAGAAGACAATGTTACATGTGGGTGGACAACATCCAGAGATGGACTAGAAGACAATGTTACATGTGGGTGGACAACATCCAGAGATGGACTAGAAGACAATGTTACATTGGGTGGACAACATCAAGATATGGACTGGAAAGCGTTACATGTGGGTAGATAATGTCCTCTGATGGACTGAAAGAAGCTTAAATAATTGCATCGTGAACATGTAATACAGAGGATGTCTATGATTCCTTACAGTCGACTCACACAGAGTAGGTTACACTTGATGGTGATGATGATGGTGATGATGGTAATGATGATGATGATGATGATGATGATGATGATGATGATGGTGATGATGATGATGATGATGATGATGATGATGATGATGATGGTGATGATGATGACCTCAGCAATGTTCATTAATAATGTCAAACAGACATGGCCACACGTTTTGAGCAACGGGCCGCACCTCCTCCGTGAGCGATTACTGACTGGTGTCCAATCATAAGTTTTTGTTTACAATAGCATGTAAATTTATATATACTCTGGTGATCGAGTGAAATGGCGAATCATGATCGCCCCACGCTTTCCTGCATGGGCACATGATATATATATATACGCACGCGCGCGCGCACACACACACACACACACAACCGTTTTTAATTAATGAATTAATTTTATTAAAGGGTTAAATTAAATTAGTGTTTGTGGTATATTTACTCAACCTAGGATATATTTAAGCAACCTAATCCACCACAGCAGCTACAAATCTCAGCGTGCTTGCTTGCTTACGTTCGCTGGCTGTGAACTCCAGTGTGAAGTCCTGTATGTCGGATGAATACATCCTGTTGTCCAACATCAGTGTGATGTCATACCGGACCTGAGGTTTGCGTGAGTATCCGTTGTCCCATGTCTGGCTTATTGGTGCGCAGACTGGTGGTGCCTCGCCGTGCAGGCAGATACTCTCCGACTTCCGAAGAATCAGCGATCCAACTACGTTAGCCAGGACCCCGAAGGGACCTGTTGCCCAGGACGCTCGGCGAGGTGGTGTTAGTAGGTCTTGGCCAGTATAGAACCTGACCCTGGTGCCTTGGAAACACATCTGCGTCCCTCAGCGTGCATGATAACAAACTAGAGATCCGGAGGACGGTTTCCCTGCTCTCCACGCCTAGTTCATGGGTACTGGATCGCCTTCACCATCAAGAAAGGAAACTAAGATAGCAAACACTTGTACACATTGCGTATCTTGAAAACTATCATCAGCAGTTGGAATCTCGCAAAGGATAAACGGAACAAGCCGACGCTCTGGCTAAATGTAGCCAAAACTGTGAAAACCCACTCGCATATAGAATATTTATCGCGCGTATGATTATGATACATTTGCATTCTAGTTAGCGCTATGGCATTTGTGTACCGAGTTGAGCTTATCTTTGTGCTATCTATGGAAGGATACTGCTCAATTATGTGGGAGTCTGAAATAATAGTGACTGAGGACATTTTTTATGGTAATGAATGAATCACCAACAAACAAACAAACAAAAAACCAGAAATAGACGGCTTTACTGAAGACGATCATATGTAGCAAAATGGAAGTTGCGGCCATAACCTTCGGCAACACAGAAAAGAAAAGAAAAACACACACACAAACCGACACGACTACATGAAAAACACTTCATGAAAATATAAATATACAAGTTATTTATCTGTATCCTTGTTGTAGCATGGACATATCTTTGATGGAATACGCGTGTAGGATTCCAATAAAGAATATAATCAACAATCCATCCATCCATCATGTGCCATGCCGGTAAGCGTGGGCGGTCATGTTCTGCCATCTCACTCGATCACCAGAGTCGTGGATCAGCTCCGTGTTTCTGTCTCGACCATGCCACAAGGCCAAGCCATCCAGGTACTTGCTTCTAGGTCTTCCCCTTGGTCTGTTCCCCTCGAATCTTACCAGTTGTCACCAAATTCTCCAAATCCTTTCTTCTCATAACATGCCCAACAAATTTTGACTGTCTACGTCTAATTTCTCTAATCAATTTACGATCTTCATTTGTTTCTTGAAGGACTTGTTCATTGGTCTTTCTGGCTGTCCATGGTATTCTTTGCATTTTCCTCAGAACCACATCTCTACAGCCATCAGATGTTTTTCAGCCTGACCGCTCATTGTCCACGCTTCACATCCATATAAAAGTACAGGCTACGAAAACGAAACGGGAAACAGTAGCAGTTCAGGGAAAAGGGCGATAATCAACACTGGAATAAGGATAACTTCAGTTTTTGTTTTTGTTTTTGTTTTTTTGCTCGCTCGATTTGAACTCAAGCGTAATCCGTACATGTGTTACTACTTCTGGTGCATTAGACTCATTTTTGCCTGTGGATTAAACTTTCCCTATTACCAATACCACTCGCCATCAGGCAAATCCACTCCGACTTCAGAGGTACTTGTAATTTACGTCCCCCAAAAAAGGACGGGAAGTCAACATTTAGTCCAACTGACCGGTGTAGGGATTGAACCCGCCACCTCGGCGTCATCACACCGGTATACTAACCTCCCAGGAAATGTACATGAAAATACTCGTTCATTTGTTTGTGCACAATGTTTGGTCCAAACCTACCTTTTGTTTGGTAGTGAATCAGTTAATTTAATGCAACAATCGACAGAACATGACATGAAGCCCATAAGCGGGCACTCTCCCGCTGTTTATACTTCACCTCGACACCGCAAGGTACAAGAGGAACAAGATGAGATGAGATGAGATTGACAGAACTTTTCCGTGCGTAAACGTACTCATAAATTAATTACGTCATTTGTATCTTTTTATTATAGTATGTTCTAAAGAGAAGCAGACTAGTCGAGGTAAGTCTGTTCATAAATTATATTTGTTTTCGTTTAGAAATAAACAAAAAGAATTATACTTGTAGAAATATAGGGTGTGTTTTTAATGACTGTGCAGTTTTTTGAAAATATTGCTGTTCCAAGTTTTGTGTTTACCTACTAATAGGTAAATACAAAACTTGGAACGGCAATATTTTCGAAAACTGCACAGTCATTAAAAATACACCCTGTATTTGTAGTATATAATCAATGGTTCGGATTCTGGGCAACATGATGTTTTTTTTTTGTTTTTTTTTCTGTTGGGGGCCACACACACACACAAAACGGTAACCTGGGCAATTCGTGGTGACTGCACTAGCCAGGCGGCCTTAATTCCTCAGGCTCAAGACCCCCCCCCCCACCCTGTCCTACACCGCAAGGTACTATAAGCAGTAATGACAATTTACGATCAATGTAGCTGACACATTAGCGTAGTTGATAAGGGGCTGCGATGATAATGTCCAGAGCTCGGTCGTATGAGGGGTTGACGCCTGAACTGGTTGTCTCACTAAGTGAGAGGAACTGGCTTACCTGTCCCTGGTAATCATTCAGGTCAACAAAATATGGTGGGGCCTACCATATCGTAGGTATATAGCAGAGCACTCTTAAGGGACAAATTCTCTCTCTCTCTCTCTATCTCTCTCTCTCTCTCTCTCTCTCTCTCTCTCTCTTCCTATCTGTCTTTCTGTCTGTCTCTCTCTCTCCCTCTTTCTATCTCTCCCTCCCTCCCTCTTTCTCTCTCCATCTCTGTCTCCCCTCTCTTTCCTTCTCTCTCCCGTCTCTCTCCCCCCTCCCCCTCTCTCTCTCTCTTTCTCTCTCCTGTGTGATAACTGATAAAGTGCCATGGGATGATTAATCGTCTTAAGTGACTTCCCATTTATGCCATGGGCTTATAAATCGCCGAAATGTTGTTTTCTCAATTAAAATATCAATACAGTAGTTTTCCCTAAGCATCCTCCTTTAATTTTATATATAATACATATCTGCTACCATATTAACAACATATATAACATTTTTTACTCTACTCCCCATTTTCCGCCATCCATTTTTGTTCGGTCCAAACCTACCTTTTGCTTGGCACTGAATCTGTTAAAACAAAGGAATTCTGATCCTCAGAAATAGCCACACTCCTGTGATTAGTTTTGGCTTCTTTGTCTTCTTAATATTCTAGTAAAAGGTTGAGGAGAGGGGGTGGCACATGTGGGGACTCTGGCCCCAATTTATCTTCCCTCTTGTTTTGTTTGTTTGTACCTTTAAGATATAAAACGCATGTTTTAGTTTAGTTTAGTCGTTTAGTCGTTGGATCAACATCACGGCACACGGTTTAACCCATAAGTGCTCCGTTTTCCTTCTAACTCAAACCTGAGTCTGGAGAAACTCAGCTCAATGCACGAACTCCGTTGCATCGGCGAGGATCCTGAAATACTTTGGGTAGATTTTTAACTCGAAATTTTGCCCGGGCAGCGCCGTTAGGCTACTCTTTTTCGATTTCCATCTGCCAAGGGATTTTATACGTCCGCAACAATACACACGGGAGTCCGATCTCACTACCCAGAGACCAGGGGAAATTTTATTACTGGAAGTCCAGATGAATTTTTTAACTAAATCCACCGGGGCCTAAACCCGGGACCTCCAGCACTCGAGGCGGACACCATACCTCGAGACCACTCAGGTATGACTGTGTACAGACATATACACAGATATAAGCGCAGAAAGGTTAATCGTCAGATTATCCTCACTGTAATCCAATCATTCAGTCTATAAGTGCTCGGATCCCATCCTCAATATCTCCCTAGTTTAGTTTAGTTTAGTTTAGTCGACAGATCAATATCACGGCACACGGGTGTAACCCAAAAGTGCCCCTTTCTTCTCCTGAGTCCGGATAATCTCAGCTCAGTGCACGAACTCCGTAGCACCGGCGAGGATCCTGAAATACATTGGGTAGATTTTTAACTCGAAATTTTGCCCGGGCAGCGCCGTTAGGCTACTCTTTTTCGATCTCCAACCGCCAAGGGATTTTTTACGTGCGGAACAATACACACGGGCGTCCGATCTCACTACCCAAAGACCAGGGGACATTTTGTTATTAGAAGTTACTCGAGTGCTGGAGGTCCCGGGTTCAAGCCCCGGTGAGGGCCGGGATTTTTTCACGTGAGCTGAGATTGTCCGGACTCAGGTTGAGTTAGGAGTAGAACGGAGCACCTATGGGTTACACCTGTGTGCCGTGATATTGATCCGTCAACTAAATTAAACTAAAATCTATAAGTGTTCGGATGCCCTCCTCAGTATCTCCCTAAGTTTGTAGATTCTGACAGCACCAGTTCTGTGTCGGATGAATATTCTTCTTTGTGAAGCTGCATAGAACTGTCTGGCTTCACCTCTTTTTACTTGATGCTGTCGCAATCTGGTCAATGTTGCAGACACACGGTCAACTATACACAGTCAAGTGTACCTGTGTGGGCTGTTGGTTTGTCGAGACCCCTGTCTGTTCCAGTTTCCACACAGGGCAGTGAGGAGCATTTTGTATGATATTCACTGGCACAGGAAAGGAGTATAATGGGACGACCCTTTGCCGTGAAGCTGGAACTGCGACTAACTAACGACAAACATAGTATCTCTAATGTATTTAATTACCTTGCTTCTGTGACGACATTCATTATATTAACCTGGTCCATTGCTCGACCAATGGCTGCAGTAGCCCAACTGGCAAGCCTATCTTGCTCATTTCTTCTGACACCCGTGTGTACTGGCACATAAATAAACCTGATTTTTATCAGCCTTGACCTCATCAGAGACTCCACCCATGCCAGAAAGTACAAAACACACATGTAAACATATATACAGGTAGACATGACAACAGACAGACACCTACAAACAAACTTAAATATGCCCATGACACAAGCACTTTTTTGTAGTTGCATATCCTTTACGGGACGTTGCAATCAACACCAGCATTTTACTATCGCTGTTGATGTCTTGGCAATTTTTACGTTCAGTAGTTTTCCACTGCATTCTGAACGACCGGCTCCAATACCAACACGTTAAAACCAGTGTGACACGGTCTTCTCCCAAATCGGTCAACGCTGTGCTTCAACAGCGGGTAAGTGGCATTACCAATTGCAGTCCGCACCGCCTATCGCCACGGAGCAGGCTCACAGAACCGGAGCTTGACCAGAGACAAGCACTTACTATATACACAAATGTACACACACACACTCTCGTACAAACATGTACATGCACACAGAGAGATAGACATATACAGCTAGTAGATATACAGGTAAATTTCACTAACTCATCTCTATCACGCACAGAGATATACACAGCTAGTAGATATACAAGTAAATTTCACTAACTCATCTCTATCACGCACAGAGATATACACAGCTAGTAGATATACAGGTAAATTTCACTAACTCATCTCTATCACGCACAGAGATATACACAGCTAGTAGATATACAGGTAAATTTCACTAACTCATCTCTATCACGCACAGAGATATACACAGCTAGTAGATATACAGGTAAATTTCACTAACTCATCTCTATCACGCACAGAGATATACACAGCTAGTAGATATACAGGTAAATTTCACTAACTCATCTCTATCACGCACAGAGATATACACAGCTAGTAGATATACAAGTAAATTTCACTAACTCATCTCTATCACGCACAGAGATATACACAGCTAGTAGATATACAGGTAAATTTCACTAACTCATCTCTATCACGCACAGAGATATACACAGCTAGTAGATATACAGGTAAATTTCACTAACTCATCTCTATCACGCACAGAGATATACACAGCTAGTAGATATACAGGTAAATTTCACTAACTCATCTCTATCACGCACAGAGATATACACAGCTAGTAGATATACAGGTAAATTTCACTAACTCATCTCTATCACGCACAGAGATATACACAGCTAGTAGATATACAGGTAAATTTCACTAACTCATCTCTATCACGCACAGAGATATACACAGCTAGTAGATATACAGGTAAATTTCACTAACTCATCTCTATCACGCACAGAGATATACACAGCTAGTAGATATACAAGTAAATTTCACTAACTCATCTCTATCACGCACAGAGATATACACAGCTAGTAGATATACAGGTAAATTTCACTAACTCATCTCTATCACGCACAGAGATATACACAGCTAGTAGATATACAAGTAAATTTCACTAACTCATCTCTATCACGCACAGAGATATACACAGCTAGTAGATATACAAGTAAATTTCACTAACTCATCTCTATCACGCACAGAGATATACACAGGCTAGTAGATATACAAGTAAATTTCACTACACTCATCTCTATCACGCACAGAGATATACACAGCTAGTAGATATACAAGTAAATTTCACTAACTCATCTCTATCACGCACAGAGATATACACAGCTAGTAGATATACAAGTAAATTTCACTAACTCATCTCTATCACGCACAGAGATATACACAGCTAGTAGATATACAAGTAAATTTCACTAACTCATCTCTATCACGCACAGAGATATACACAGCTAGTAGATATACAAGTAAATTTCACTAACTCATCTCTAATCACGCACAGAGATATACACAGCTAGTAGATATACAAGTAAATTTCACTAACTCATCTCTATCACGCACAGAGATATACACAGCTAGTAGATATACAAGTAAATTTCACTAACTCATCTCTATCACGCACAGAGATATACACAGCTAGTAGATATACAGGTAAATTTCACTAACTCATCTCTATCACGCACAGAGATATACACAGCTAGTAGATATACAAGGTAAATTCACTAACTCATCTCTAATCACGCACAGAGAGATATACACAGCTAGTAGATATACAGGTAAATTTCACTAACTCATCTCTATCACGCACAGAGATATACACAGCTAGTAGATATACAAGTAAATTTCACTAACTCATCTCTATCACGCACAGAGATATACACAGCTAGTAGATATACAGGTAAATTTCACTAACTTCATCTCTATCACGTCACCAGAGATATACACAGCTAGTAGATATACAAGTAAATTTCACTAACTCATCTCTATCAACGCACAGAGATATACACAGGCTAGTAGATATACAAGTAAATTTTCACTAACTCATCTCTATCACGCACAGAGATATACACAGCTAGTAGAATATTACAGGTAGAATTTCACTAACTCATCTCTATCACGCACAGAGATATACACAGCTAGTAGATATACAGGTAAATTTCACTAACTCATCTCTATCACGCACAGAGATATACACTAAAGCTAGTAGATTATACAAGTAAATTTCCACTAACTCAGACTCTAAATCACGCACAGAGATATACACAGCTAGTAGATATAAGAAAGGTAGATTGATCTAACTCATTCTCTATCACGCACAAGGAGTATATACACAAGCTAGTAGAGATACAGGTAAATTTCACTAAACGTCATCTCGATCTACGAACAAGATATAGCACAGCTAGTAGATGATACCAGTAAATTTCACTAACTCATCTCTATCACGCACAGAGATATACACAGCTAGTAGATATACAGGTAAATTTCACTAACTCATCTCTATCACGCACAGAGATATACACAGCTAGTAGATATACAAGTAAATTTCACTAACTCATCTCTATCACGCACAGAGATATACACAGCTAGTAGATATACAGGTAAATTTCACTAACTCATCTCTATCACGCACAGAAACTACTAAACAGGGAACCCCTACTACGTATGGGCGACGACGACGCTGACCAGACAAAGATGGCTGTCTTGTCCGCCGATGATGACTTACGCAGAAATGTGTACGACCTGAGGAACGAACTGAGGTCTCGGCTCTTGGACATGCTCCGATCTTCTTCCGCGGAGAGCTCAGAAGAGACTAAAGAAGACTGGTAGTGGTTGTAAGTGTCTTGTTATTGTCAGCATCAACCGTCGGCATCGCCAATGTAATCCTACCTCACAGCATCATTACCATTTTCATCACCACCTTCTACTTAATCATCCACCCCCCCCCCCCCCCCCTTCTTCATCGTATTTTTTCCCTACTCCTTCACACGCTTCTTCCTCCTCTACATGCCCTTCTTCCACTTCATTATACTCCACTTCCTTCTTCTTATTTTTTCCCTACTATTCCGCCTTCATCCTTCTCATCCTTCTTACTTTTCTTCACCTTCCTTTTCTTCTTCTACTCCCATCTCCTCAAAGAAAGCAGAACAAAATGGTGGTGAGAAAGTAACTAGTCACCGCACCTCATTATAACATGGCTACCCTTATATTTTGACTTGTACAGTGTACAGTCAAGATTGTTATAACTTGCTGATATTTTGAATTGTACAATCAAGATTGCTATAACTTGCTGATATTTTGACTTGTACAGTCAATATTGCTATAACTTATTGACATTTTGACTTGTAGACTCAAGGATTGCCATAACGTGCTGACATTTTGACTTGCACAGTTAAGACTGCTATATAACTTGCTGTGATATTTTGCCATGTTTTCCTCCTCAGGTCACCGGCAAATGGTGAGCCAATCACGGCCTTCTATCCCGCACGTGAAAAGCAGACGTAAACAAGTAGAGAACATATCTGTACAGTGCCCAATAAACCAGCATCTTTAGATAAATCCCTGATTTCCTGTCTTAGAATGTTATATGTGTCTGCACATACTGTCTACCGTTGCAACTGTGATGAAATAGGGCAACTGGTATTTAAAGTTTAGAGTATTTAATATTTACATTGTCTGAATTTTACAATAACTTAATTTAACAATATCTGATTTCCCGTAGTGAATTTGAATAACAAAGATACAAACCATAGATTGTACGATTTATTGCCTGGCATATTTCGCTGCATCAAGTCAGGTACATACTGCAGAAGTCACACAACATAGTGTAAAATAATTAGATACATCTTCCAAGCTGAAATATACACATGATCGCACAGTAATATCAATTGCTTACCATGGTAATTTAAAATGGACTATCATGTCTTTTTGTTTGCACAAAACTGGCCTGTGCAGGTTAATCATTATGGCTTCTGCAAACTTTAACAAACGACTATTTTGTGTATGAAACAACACACAAAAAACACTGTCTCTATCAATTGCATGACCGGTTTCCAAGACATGATGTGCAATGGATGAAGCCGGAAGTTTATAATTGTGGTGTGTCAGCCTTCCCATGATCCCATCGCCTGTGTGTAGTATCTTATCAAGGCAGCTGGATATGTGTTCAATAACTCTACTGTGTAACTGCCGCTCTGTTCTGCCGATGGAGGTAGTCTCGCACCTGAATGTGAATTGATAATTTGGCGCACAAAGGGGTAGATTCTTTTACAGCTGGGGTGGGAATAGGTGTGGTTCTGTACCTAATAACTGGAGTTGCAGCACAGAATGTTTGGCCGGCTGCTGTAATGTACGCCAAATCCAATTGTATTTACAATACATACCCAGCTGGCTTGATAAGATACTACACACAGGCGATGGAATCATGGGAAGGCTGACACACCACAATTATAAATTTCTGGCATCGTCCATTGCATATCATGTCTTGGAAACTGGTCATGTAATTGATAGAGACAATACTTTTCATGTGTTGTTTCATACACAAAATAGTCGTTTGTTAAAGTTTGCAGAAGCCATAATGATTAACCTGCACAGGCCAGTTTTGTGCAAACAGAAAGACATGATAGTCCATTTTAAATTACCATGGTAAACAATTGATATTACTGTGCGATCATGTGTATATTTCAGCATGGAAGATGTATCTAATTATTTTACTCTATGTTGTGTGACTTCTGCAGTATGTACGTGACGAGATGCAGTGAAATATGCCAGGCAATAAATCGTACAATCTATGGTTGTGTCTTCGTTATCCAAATATCTGTTTTACAATATGTAAAGTCTTACATTTATATTCTCACAATGAGAGCAGGTTAATCATATAAGGAGAATATAATCCACATTCTCTTGACATATCTTTGGAAGAGGAAAGTTGGTGTTTATTGTGAGAAAATGGAAAGTTGGGGGTGAAGAATGGCAGGGAGAGATCAACTGAGAAGATTCTAGACAGTTTGACTTTATGACATGGTTGAAAATGTGTATCAGAAATGACTAGTAGTACATGAGACAGACGGTTGTGGACATACATGATGACAAAAGCCACAGAGAATGAACTAAGGCTTTGTACATATTATAAATTGTAGATAACACAAACTTCAAATATCTTCTACATAAATTCTATAACATCTGAAGTATAGAACAGCAGAATTGTACAATAGATGAATTTGGCAGAATCTAACTGTCCAGTATTTCAAGTTTACAGTGCCTAAACAATTAATAAATCTGAAATCCAAAATGTCTGACATTTACATTATTGAGTGTTCACAACATCAGAAGCTTACAATATCATATACTCTCAAAAGAAAACAGCATGTATGCCATTCTAGAAACATATATTTTAGATTTTTTAAGCATATACAGTTTACAAAACCTGAAATGTGTGTATCTTAGAATAGAATAAATGCTGTATTTTTTTCTGAAAATATGTGGTATTTGTCATGAATCCCCATGACAGTATGTTGGTATTTATCACAAATCAACATGAAAATTTGTTGATATGTGTCACAAATCAACATGAAAGTATGATGATATGTGTCACAAATCAACACGACAGTACGCTGATATGTGTCACAAATCAACATGAAAGTATGCTGATATTTGTCACAAATCAACATGACAGTATGCTGATATGTGTCACAAATCAACATGACAGTACGCTGATATGTCACAAATCAACATGACAGTATGCTGATATGTATCACAAATCAACATGACAGTATGCTGATATGTGACACAAATCAACATGAAAGTATGCTGATATTTGTCACAAATCAACATGAAAGTATGCTGATATTTGTCACAAATCAACATGAAAGTACGCTGATATTTGTCACAAATCAACATGACAATATGCTGATATGTGTCACAAATCAACATGACAGTAAGCTGATATGTGTCACAAATCAACATGAAAGTATGCTGATATTTGTCACAAATCAACATGAAAGTACGCTGATATTTGTCACAAATCAACATGACAATATGCTGATATGTGTCACAAATCAACATGAAAGTATGCTGATATTTGTCACAAATCAACATGACAATATGCTGATATTTGTCACAAATCAACATGACAGTAAGCTGATATGTGTCACAAATCAACATGAAAGTATGCTGATATTTGTCACAAATCAACATGACAATATGCTGATATTTGTCACAAATCAACATGACAATATGCTGATATTTGTCACAAATCAACATGAAAGTACGCTGATATTTGTCACAAATCAACATGACAATATGCTGATATGTGTCACAAATCAACATGAAAGTACGCTGATATGTGTCACAAATCAACATGACAGTAAGCTGATATTTGTCACAAATCAACATGACAATATGCTGATATGTGTCACAAATCAACATGACAGTAAGCTGATATGTGTCACAAATCAACATGAAAGTATGCTGATATTTGTCACAAATCAACATGACAGTATGCTGATATTTGTCACAAATCAACATGACAGTAAGCTGATATGTGTCACAAATCAACATGAAAGTATGCTGATATTTGTCACAAATCAACATGAAAGTACGCTGCTATTTGTCACAACTCAATATGAAAGTACACTAATATGTGTCACAAATCAGGGTGCACTAAATATCTTTGGCATTAATTTTATTTGTTGATAACCTTGCTTGTTGACAAGCATCTGGCAATCTCCAATGATGATTAACTGCACCATTATCATGTAGCACGTTCTTTGCAAAACTGGGATCTCACCACGGCCATCAACTGTAGTCCCTCATATACTGTAACACTGAGTAACCATCTGAAGGGAATTATGAAGCCTGTCAATTACACATTAACTCTTAAATTACAGATAGCCAACATATGGGGGATGGTAAAGGGACGCCACTAGCTATGTCAAGAAACTCTGATAAATTCTTTGTTTCGTTTTTCAACTAGTTATACTTTTTTAATGTTTCCATTACAACTATGTATTAATTTAACTTGTTTTAAGGGAAACGTAAAAATCACTAACTCACTTCTTCAACTTTATGTGAAATAATTAACTTCAGTCTTCAACTATAAATGAAAACTTAAAGAAAGAACAAATTCAGCACCAATAATGAGAACACCATATATATCCTTTAAAAGTAGATTTCACAAACTATAAGAATCACCAGTGTCAAAAAAAATCTAGGGGGCTGAGTGGTCTCGAGGTATGGTGTCTGCCTCGAATGCTGGTGAGGGGCGGGACTTTTTCACGTGGACTTCTAGTAACAAAATTTCCCCTGGTCTCTGGGTAGTGAGATCGGACACCCGTGTGTATTGTTGCGCACGTAAAAGTCCTTTGGGAGTTGGAAATCAAAAAAAGAGTAGCCTAACGGCGCTGCCCAGGCAAAATTTTGAGGTAAAAGATCTACCCAAAGTATTTCAAGATCTTCGCCGGTGCTACAGAGCTCATGCACTGAGCTGAGATTCTCCAGACTCAGGTTAGGAGTAGAATGGAGCACTTATGGGGGTTACACCCGTGTGCCGTGATGTTGATCCGTCAACTAAATTAAACTAATCAATGAAGGAACAAAATAAATTGTCAAGAAACAATACCGATAACTAGCATTGGATGCTGAGGAAAGCAACTAATAGCAAGTTAGTCCCTAATGTGGAACTCACAAAGGAAAAGAAACATGTGGATGCAACAGTACACACAAAGATTTAGACAACCTATGGTGGGACCAACTTTTCCATAAATTATCCACCCATTGCTAGCTAATAACCAAATCTGCCATGTATTTCTCAAATGTCTAAAATTTTTCTATAAATTATCTCCAGAGTTTCAGCTTACAGTCAAATTTTTCCACAAGTTTCTCAAATTTCTACAACATTTCTATAAATTATCTGCACATTTCTAGCATACAACCAAATCTTCCATGTTTCTCATGTTTCTAAAACCATCTTCTAAACATTAAAAATAAATGTTTCTATGCAACCAAATCACCCAGTTTTCTACAAATTCCACCTACACAACAAAATCTTGTAAGCAATTTTTCATGAATAAAAGATCAAATATTCCACAAGCATTTTTGTAACCAAACATCTTATCTTAGAACAAAAAATGTCTATCTTAGAACAAAGAACTTTTATCATAGAACAAAAAACTTCTATCTTAGAACAAAGAACTATCCCAGAACAACAACTTTTATCATAGAATAAAAAAACATCTTAGAACAAAACATGTTTTTATCTTAGAACCCAAAAAAAAACTTGTTTTAAAACAAAATAACTTCTGTATTATAAAAAGAAACTTCTGTCTCAAGACCAAAAAAAAACTTCTACATTAGAACAAAAAACTTTTATCTTAGAACAAAATCTCTCATAAACTGTCTTCATATTTTCTGTCTTGCAAACTATATGTTACATATATTTTCACCACATTTCTATATTACAACCAAATCTTCCAAAAGTTTTCCACAACTTTCTATTCTAAAATAATTTCTTCGTATTTGTATTTCTGTTCTAGGACCCAGCACTAAAAAAGTTATACATTGTGCAAGTTGTATATTACAAACCAACAACATTAAATCAGACAATCTCACATCATTTTCAGGACGCTGCAGTCAGCCCAAGGTTGGCTTCCCATGTAATTTTATGTTCAGTAGTTTGCCATCGCTTAAGTCAACATTTAAGTCCAAATGACAAGTTTAGAGAATGATCCCATGAACCAGGCATCATTTTTTTTTCCATATCACTTAGTTTAATATATGCTAGCTAGTTAAGTTCGATATTCTCCACTGATTTTCAAACACTACTGAGTAATTTTAGCTCCTGGCTGAGCTGTCTTAACAACTTTTCCAGCTTCTAATCTGGCAATTTTGATGACAAAATCATCTCTGCCTGCAGAATTTCCTTTGAATGGTTCCTTCAAGACCTGTCTGATGATTCGTGCACAAAACTGGGAGTAGTTTATGTAATTCAACCCAACTTGTCTCCAAAGAGCCTTCATTTTGCTATTTATTCTTTGCTTGTCTGTCCGACACCTTTGAGGGCACCTTCAATGGGAAGAGGTCTTCTGGATGTTCCTGAGCTAGAGTGCCGTTATTCTTTCAGCGACGCCAACTGCTAACAGCAACATATATTTGCACAATCTGGCAACTTGAGAATGCCACGTTGGTTACTTATTTTGTCTAGAGTATATATGTATGGAGGAATAACTAACCATTTTCAGAGAAATCAGGAACAAGCAGCTAACAAGTTAAGCTTCATCTGACATTTTCTTGTTTGTAAATGCAATAAAATACAATATTATGTTTTGACTTTTGCACATTTTTGATAATGAGAAAACTGAACTTGCCAGGTACACATTTTCTGTAGAACTTGTGGTGTGGGCAGGCGTTTACCCATTCTAAAATCCAAATGTAATATTCAGATAATCTACCAGTTTGTAAAAGGTTTTCTCTGGATCAGTTGAGCTGAGTCAAGAACGTCATTGCACTCATGGCATTCCCATAAGCACTCAGTCATCATCTTCAACAGCTAACGGAGAGTTCCAATACTAATGGTGCCCATCTTGATATACTCTCATACTTTTTGAAAAGAACATAACTACCTTAAACTGCCATTCCTAACAATTATTTATTCACAACAAAGAACAAAAATTTCTAATAACTCGACATAATTCAATAAAAGAAAATATAACAAATAACAACATGACATTCTACATATGCAGGAGAAGTCTGACCTCTCCATTCTAGTGAGGTAAACTAAATATCAGCGATGTGTCAGCAAGTTTCTATCCCTGTCACTTCATTCCCTCCACTTCTTTGAGTGTTTATATGAATGTGAATTTATTTTTCTTGCAAATGTGGTGACATCAAGTGTTCCTTGGTGATATCTCTCTCTCTCTCTCGCTTTGTCAACTTATCACATGTACTCTCTCTGTCTATCACACACACACACTGTCACTCTCTGTCTCTATAACATGCATTCTCTCAATCTATCACCACACATCATCACTCTCTCTATTTATCCCCCACACACACAACACTGTCTATCAATCTATCAAAGACACACTCTCTGTCTACCCTATACACGCACTCTCTCTCTCTCTCTCAATCTATCACTTTAAGCTACCACACACATGATTTCTCTCTGTGTCAGTCACACACACACTTTCGCTCTCTCAATCTATCACACACATACAATGTCTCTCTCACACAGAAACATTTTTCACATTCACTGCTTATTCAATTGCAATAACACAAACTTTGTTTTCATTTCACTTCCATGCCATTATATGTCAAATTCTTATTGTCCGTGCCAAAGGATTTGTTTTGGGGAAAATACTTCTAAATTCTTTCTTCCTTACACTTGCCAGACTTCAGTGTTGCAGTTCTGGAATCAGTGAATTAGGTCAGGTCAGGTCTGTAAGTATGCAGCCAATTATTGTCAGCTTGTTCCTGCATATTTTGCATGAGATGTAAGAGGCATAATCCAATTTGAAGGACATATAATAGAAGTGAATATTAGAGTTGCGTCCCTGTTAATGAAAAATGTCAACTATTTACTGTTACAAATAAACATCTGGAAAATACCTGTTTACTGTTTCAAATATACAAGTGTTTAGCTGAAAACAATTGTTGTTTGAAACTGTGCAGGTTATATGGAGACTTAATAAATACTCAGATACAACAGTTTACAGTGTATTTGTTTCTTCTTCATACATCTCCAGTTGTCAACCTGAATGTATTTGTTCCTTCTTTATACATCTCCAGTTGTCAACCTGAATGTATTTGTTCCTTCTTTATACATATCCAGTTGTCAACCCGAATGTATTTGTCCTTCTTCGTACATATCCAGCTGTCAACCCGAATGTATTTGTTCCTTCTTCATACATATCCAGTTGTCAACCCGAATGTATTTGTTCCTTCTTCATACATATCCAGCTGTCATCCTGAATGTATTTGTTCCTTCTTTATACATCTCCAGTTGTCAACCTGAATGTATTTGTTCCTTCTTCATACATCTCCAGTTGTCAACCCGAATGTATTTGTTCCTTCTTTATACATCTCCAGCTGTCAACCTGAATGTATTTGTTCCTTCTTCATACATCTCCAGTTGTCAACCTGAATGTATTTGTTCCTTCTTTATACATCTCCAGTTGTCAACCTGAATGTATTTGTTCCTTCTTCATACATCTCCAGTTGTCAACCTGAATGTATTTGTTCCTTCTTTATACATCTCCAGTTGTCAACCTGAATGTATTTGTTCCTTCTTTGTACATCTCCAGCTGTCAACCTGAATGTATTTGTTCCTTCTTCATACATCTCCAGTTGTCAACCTGAATGTATTTGTTCCTTCTTTGTACATATCCAGTTGTCAACCTGAATGTATTTGTTCCTTCTTCATACATCTCCAGCTGTCAACCCGAATGTATTTGTTCCTTCTTTATACATCTCCAGTTGTCAACCTGAATGTATTTGTTCCTTCTTCATACATCTCCAGCTGTCAACCCGAATGTATTTGTTCCTTCTTTGTACATATCCAGTTGTCAACCCGAATGTATTTATTCCTTCTTCATACATCTCCAGTTGTCAACCTGAATGTATTTGTTCCTTCTTTATACATCTCCAGTTGTCAACCTGAATGTATTTGTTCCTTCTTTATACATCTCCAGCTGTCAACCTGAATGTATTTAAAGAAAGTAGCAGTCAACTTAATATTGTTGACATCTCCATAGTTTGTCCTCACATGTAGCAAGGGTAGGCCAAAATAGTTTTCTTTGTTCTGAATGTTGGACACTCCTGCATCAAATGTCAAGCTGTCATTTTGTCAGTTACAATTACATTCAACAGTGTCTCCTATCTTTAGCTTGATGAACATGTGGTGCCTCAGCCTGATTACTTCACATGTGGAGTCTGAAGATTGCTACTTGTTCACGCTGGTCAAGATGGGAATATGCATCATCTTTTTAGTTACCAAGATGTTTTGATTCCTAGGAACTTTGATCCTGCACCAGTTGCTGACCAAGGTCTGGTCTGCCAAGCCATTACATTTAGTCTTTAGGCTGATTTTCCTCGCACCAGGATAAGGCTTGTACCCTCCCAATTGTGCTCCTCCACCCGAAGCCATTAGCACAATGTGGGGTGTCAGGTTTGGTGAGTGCCGCCCAACATTTGGCATTAAGAGAGAGCAGGTAGTGCTGTCTACTGTCATATGGTAGCTCAGCCATATCTGACTAAGACCTGACTAAATGTACTAGTAGGAAACAAGAATTGTGCCTCTGCTGGGGACTGAAACTTGACCGTCTAGGCAGGCAAGTGCACTAACCAATAGGCACTGCAGCGCATCAACTATCTCATCAACCTCAACATTAATCAACTGTTTGTGATTTGCTAGGCACTGTTACCTCAGTTAATGTGCAATTTCTCTCTAAATAGAAAACACCTCATACAATTTAAGTCAACACAAAGTGGTCTGCTTCCAAACTGGCCGCAGCAGATTTCAAAACCTCAATTTATTGGGATATTACGAAACACACTTTTAGTACCCCCTAAGTCCTAGAAAGGTTGAACCATATCTGCTGGAACTAGAAGTCCTACCTCTAAGCCACTGTGTCTTTTAAAAATGACTAATTACCTCATCAGCAAACTGTGTTGCTCTGGGTTTTAACATGTTGGTATGGGAGCCGATCGTTCAGAAAGCAAGGGCAAACTACTGAATGTAAAAACTTGCCAAGACATCAACAAGAGCAGTAAAATGCTGGTGTTGACAGTGATGTCCTGTAAAATGGGTTCAGGGGGATGGTTGGGTGCTGTGGGATGGTTGGGTGCTGGGGGATGGTTGGGTGCTGAGAGATGGTTGGAGGATGGGGGGTGATTGGATGCTGGGGATGGTTGGGTGCTAGGGATTGACACTCAATCATCAAGGAAACCTACTCCAACTTTGGAGGTACTTGTTATTTACATCTCAAATTCAAGGATGAGAAGTCAACATTTAAGTCCAACTGGCTGTCGTATGCAGTGGACACTCTACTGCAGTCACCACAGAAAGTTTAAACAAAAGTGCATTAAACCCAGAAATCCTATCTCGAAACCTTTTAAAAATGGTTCATTACATCGTGGCTGAACCCCCTACTATGATCGCCAGTGAAAGTTTAAGTGCGAGCGAGTTAAACCCTTTTGGCCCCGTCAACTTTCAAACCTGTCATAAATGTCATGCCGCTCTAACCTGTCGCACTTGACAAAAGGACATCTCAGGTTGACTAGCTTCGTCACATAACATCAACCCTGTGCCAAGTTAGTTAGCGTGTCAGTTAGTTAAGAATCAAGAACAACTCAAAGCAAGGGCTGTCATGTGCCCCAACTGTATTGATCATCATGATACAACACAAACGGCAGCAAATGACGTTGACAATCCACATTTTACAAACACAACATCAGAACAAACATCACAAATATCAGTATATGAAGCCCAAACACGGGCACTCTCCTGCTGTTTATGCTTCACCGAAAGGTACAATGAGGTACAGGGTGAGATTCAGATTGAGAGAGCTATCAGTGTTACCTTGACTTCTCACAGCGATTCCAGATACTCATGTCAAACTGACCTGGCAGACCAGTTCAACTGATTTTTTACAAATTCCCTCCTCGGTGAAGATTTGAATATAACACAAGCAGACCACTAGGCAAGCGTGCTGGTCACACCGTAGTTGCTGCATGATAAAGGATTTATTGCAGAGGATATGAGAGCAAATAAGTACTCATCCAGAGATCTATGATCACAATTTGCACTGAACTGAAACACTCATGCAGAATATCTTTTATATGATTCATTTACTTAGTGTGAGTAGTAATAGCAGTCACAGGTGACACTTAATTCAACCCTTAATCATTTCAATCACTCAACCATCCCAAGCACTCAATCATTCCAAGCACTCAATCATTTCAATCACTCAACCATCCCAATAACTCAATACTTCAAATCACTCAATACTTCAAATCACTCAATTATTCAAATCACTCAATGATTCTAATCACTCCATCATTTCAATCACTCCATCTTTCCAATCACTCAATCATTCCAAGCACTCAATAATTCCATTCACTCAATCATTTCAATCACTCAATCAATCCAAGCACCCTACCACTCAACGACAATACCATTCCTCGGAACCCCATAAAACAGAACGTCCTGTGGCAGGAACCTTCCCTGCGTCTGTCAAGTGTTAGAACAATTTCATTTTGTAGGAACCTGAATGCATGCAGGAATAATTGGCTAGTCTTTTACTCTCCTAGCAGACGGCACACGCAGGCATCAAACCTTCATCCAACTGCGATCCTGACATTCACAGTGCAATCTCCTAATGATTCCTCCAACACACCCGCCACTACATGAACCCCATAAGCTTGTCCAGATGTTCTACAAATTTCTCTGGTTTTCCTGGAGGAAATGGTGTCAAGTTTGTGAAGTCTAAAGACTGTAATGACTCTCGTAAAGATGAAACTCCACAGTAGTGCAAGTATCCATCACTAGCCAGCTTCTCCGCCAGTTCTATCTGATGATTGCCCATCAGTTCCTCGTTGACAACAACCAGGACGGCTTTGCCAGCTTCCAACGAGTCTGTGATGCTCCCAGCTCCGGCGTGACTGATAATTAAATCTGCCTGTGCTATATCTTCAGCGATAGAGTCCTTCAGGCGATAATATGTTACCAGTGGTGTGTCTGAGGTGTCACCCAGAATTGTTGGTTCAAACTCTCCTCTTCCTATCTGCAGAATGACCTCACTAAAACCAAGATTTGATAAAATCTCTAGCACTTCATTTGAGGTGATCTGTAATCAAAGAAAAACAATTAGCAAACAGCTCAATATTATTCTCTTGCAATGGTATTTATAAAAATGGTATTATAATGTCAAAGGAGCATTTGTGGCGTAGTGGTTTGTGCACTTGCATGCCAAGACAGAGGTCTGGGTTTGATCCATAGCAAAGGTAGAATTCGTTTTTCCTTCCAGTACGGCTGTGGATTCGACCCAGCCTCATAAAAATGGGTACCAAACGATTTTCTGGGAAGAAAAGGTGAAAAGAATGGGAACTAGCCACCTGGCCTCATATGTTGTGGCCTAACACTTCACATCTCAATGGTAGCATCTGCTACAATACTACCTTTGCCTTTGAGTCCAGTGGTAGCATCTGCTACAATACTACCTTTGCCTTTGAGTCCAGTGGTAGCATCTGCTACAATACTACCTTTGCCTTTTAGTCCAGTGGTAGCATCTGCTACAACATTTGCCTTTGAGTCCAGTGGTAGCATCTGCTACAATACAACATTTGCCTTTGAGTCCAGTGGTAGCATCTGCTACAATACAACATTTGCCTTTGAGTCCAGTGGTAGCATCTGCTACAATACAACATTTGCCTTTGAGTCCAGTGGTAGCATCTGCTACAATACAACATTTGCCTTTGAGTCCAGTGGTAGCATCTGCTACAATACAACATTTGCCTTTGAGTCCAGTGGTAGCATCTGCTACAATACAAAATTTGCCTTTGAGTCCAGTGGTAGCATCTGCTACAATACAACATTTGCCTTTGAGTCCAGTGGTAGCATCTGCTACAATACAACATTTGCCTTTGAGTCCAGTGGTAGCATCTGCTACAATACTACATTTGCCTTTGAGTCCAGTGGTAGCATCTGCTACAATACAACATTTGCCTTTGAGTCCAGTGGTAGCATCTGCTACAATACAACATTTGCCTTTGAGTCCAGTGGTAGCATCTGCTACAATACTACATTTGCCTTTGAGTCCAGTGGTAGCATCTGCTACAATACTACATTTGCCTTTGAGTCCAGTGGTAGCATCTGCTACAATACTACATTTGCCTTTGAGTCCAGTGGTAGCATCTGCTACAATACAACATTTGCCTTTGAGTCCAGCGGTAGCATCTGCTACAATACAACATTTGCCTTTGAGTCCAGCGGTAGCATCTGCTACAATACAACATTTGCCTTTGAGTCCAGTGGTAGCATTTGCTACAATACAACATTTGCCTTTGAGTCCAGTGGTAGCATCTGCTACAATACTACATTTGCCTTTTAGTCCAGTGGTAGCATCTGCTACAATACAACATTTGTCTTTGAGTCCAGTGGTAGCATCTGCTACAATACTACATTTGCCTTTGAGTCCAGTGGTAGCATCTGCTACAATACTGCATTTGCCTTTGAGTCCAGTGGTAGCATCTGCTACAATACTACCTTTGCCTTTGAGTCCAGTGGTAGCATCTGCTACAATACTACCTTTGCCTTTGAGTCCAACGGCAGCCATTGCTGCTAGGGTATAAAGTGTAAGGTCATCAATCAATCAGTTGCCATCTCCACAATGACGGTTGGCTGCAATGGATTTCCAACACTGTCTCTCGCCTTGATTGAACATTCTGTCAAGATTGATGTTCGTCCATCTCTTGATGTTATCTTCCCACTTGTATCATTGTCTACCTCTTACTCCTTTGCCTTCAGCCTTACCCCCAGTATGGATTTTACAAGAGTGCTATGTCTTTAAGCGTGGCCAAAATATTTCACTTGCCTCTTTTTTATTTCTTTCATCAACTCTCTTTTCATTGCCAGTTTTTCCCAAACCTCTGTATTTGGTTGTTTTTGTTTCCATGAAATACGACATATTCTTCTATAGATCTGATTCTCCAGGGCCTCTATTCAACTATCTAATTGCTTGCTCATTGTCCTGGCTTCCGCGACATATAGTAGTGTTGAATATACATAACATTTGACAATTCTCATTTTTTATGTGTTGTTAATCTCTCTTAACAACAATCTCTCTATGGGCCTGGTTATCAACCAAGATAAGACAGAATATATGGTAATTTCAAGAGAAGGAATGGCTAAAAACTCTGGCCACATACAAATAGATAATATGACCATTAAAAGAACGGAAACATACAAATACCTGGGTACAATCTTCAACTGCTCCAACATCATAAGGGAAGAAATACAAACTAGAATCAATTCTGGAAATAAGATATACTATGCACTACATCATCTACTAAATGCGCTATCTCGTAACACCAAGATCACAATATACAAAACACTGATTAGACCAGTTGTGCTGTATGGCTCTGAAACCTGGAGTAAAACGAAAGGAGACGAAGCCTTGCTACAAACCTTTGAGAACAAAGTTTTAAGACACATCTTTGGACCCATTAGGGATACACAAAGTGGAGAGTGGAAAAGAAGAAGTAACAAAGACATTTATGATCTGTTTAAGTCCCCGCTAATCACTGGTATCGTGAAGGCTAATACTAATAGACTGCAATGGCTGGGGCATATAGAAAGAATGGAAGATAATAGGGAAACAAAACTCGCTTACACTCAGGAAATAGATTACCGTAGACCCCGAGGTAGACCAAGAAGACGGTGGAGAGATAATATATATATATAGACCTACAAGCACTTGGAATCAACGACTGGCAAGAGAAGGTCAACCAGAGAGACGAATGGAGACTGATTGTATCTGCAGCAAAGAACCTCAATGGCTCGGAACGCTGAAGAAGAAGAAGAAGTTAATCTCTCTAGATGTTAATGCTGATTTCATGGTGTTGAAAGCATTTATGGCCATTTCTATTCTCTTGTCAAGCCATCACATATTCTAACTCAAGGCAATATGAGGTGGGCAGGCCAGTTCATTTCTATGCCACCTTTCCATTTCTGATAATGGCCAGAAATTCAGAAAATCATCCTGTAGTATTAGTTAGTTAGTCGACAGATCATCCTCATTGCACATTGAACCATTCAGTTCATAAGTGCTCGGATCCCCTCCTCTGCAAATCCTGCAGCATGTAGCAGTTCCCAACACCTGTCCTGTGTTGATTTATTAATCTTTATTAATGCCAGTAGTATTTGTATAAGGCTGAGTCAACCCCAGGAATATATTATTTGGAAAAGTGAATCCTGTCACTAACTCCATCCCAGCAGGTAAGAGAACTAACCACTACACCACAGCACTCCTACAATGGGATTAGCATATAACAGACTGGAAAATGTACTTCTATGAGGCCAATCAATACCTGTTAATGCATTTCTCATGCTATTTCAACTGCCTCAATCCCACTCACATTTTTGTGTCATCTTTCTTGTCTACCTTTTATCTCCTAATAAACTGTATACCCCCAACCAATTCACGCCAAGCTCTCATATCATTTGCTCATTCCTGTGGCTACTTCCTATTTTTTCATCTCTGTCTCTAATTCTCTTCTCCGTGTGTTTTAAAGTCTCCCTCTATTTCTTGTGCCCTGCTGTTTCATAGGGAAGCTCTTTTTAGTTACGCTTGTAACAGATTTTCTCAACATCTGTCCTATTCCTCACTTGGATATGTTCTATTCCCCACTGGGATCTGTTCTATTCCCTGCTAGAATCTGTCCTATTTCCCAATGGATCTGTCCTATTCCCAAATGAGATCTGCCCTATTCCCAAATGAGATCTGCCCTATTCCCAAATGAGAACTGTCATATTCCCTGATGGGATCTGACCTATTCACTGCTGGGATCTGTCCTATTCCCCACTGGGATATGTCCTATTTCCCATTGGGATCTGTCCTATTCCCCGCTAGGATCTGTCCAGTTCTCTCTCTGAGTTATTCTGTCACACCATTTTATTCCTTTTATGCTGTGTATTGCATAAAAAATGACAGCCAATGTTCTTTGGGCATGTCATAAGAAGGGCAAAGCTGGAGATCATCATCATAAAAGGGAAACTGGGAGTCTCCGTGGCCAAGCTGTCTGACTCGGGCTCAGGTTGTGGGTTCGATTCCTGGCCGCTGTCCTTCGGTCCAGGAGTGCAGTTTTTCTGAGACTCCTGAGGGTCATCGCTCTAGTTACGGAGTTTGTGCTTTGTGCGATGCTTCCCACTGCAGAAAGAGACTTAGACATATGGGATAAAACTTGATGCAATGTTGACGTTTAAGCGACTTTATCACAAAAGGGAAAAATGGAGGAGAGGGGAGGTAAGGCAGAACAAGCAAGAGAAGTTGCTGGATAATTTAACATCATAGCATGGAGAAACATCAGAATCAGAAATGATTGGCAATACACAGGATAAAAGGCCGTAGACAGAAATTATTACCAATGGTACACGGCTTTTACTGTATGAAAAAGATGCTGTGTATGCACCAGTTAGTGCAAGTTTATAGTTTAGTAATTTATTTAATCATTCTTCATTTTTCTGATCCAAACGGTGACTGATTTGATGTTAGAGATGTTTCAAGTTTGGCACTAGATTGAATTTCTTTTGATTTCACAAATTTCCTAGTGTTATGAAAGCAATTCATGCTGTTTAAATTCTTAGTTTAAAATCACATCTGTTCCCTATCTTTGTCTACACCGCTTTCTATAAATGCAAATTATTTCACTTCTTAAAGTGAGGTTATACCGTGGGAAATCAAGTTATCATTATTCCTGTGCACCATTTAGAATTTATAACGTGATGATGGCATTGTGAATATGATTCGTAATGCTGCATACCTGCATTCAAAACACAGCGGTGACCGATTTGGCAGCAGACCATGTCATGCTGGTTTTAACGTGTTGGTATGGGAGCCGGTCATTCAGAAAGCGATGGAAAACTACTGAACGTAAAACATGCCAAGACATCAACAACGGCGGTAAAATGCTGGTGTTGACTGCAATGTCCTGTATAGGATATGCAACTTTAAAAAAAAATAATAAGTGCTGGTATTAAAACTATTATTGTGTAATTTAAAAATTACAACTCTAGTCTCTACATACAAAATCTACTCTGCTGTTTACATTAACAATATCCTGTTCTTACTTCACGTATAAGTGAATCAAATTTAGTTGTGCCAACAGTCACAAACAGTTTCCGTTTTGCCATCTAGATTGTAAAGAAACGTAGCCGTTGTAGCTACTACTGGACACGTCACGGATTTCCCACAGCTTCGTGATTTCGTTTACGAACAATTCTTGGTTGGACATTTCATCGCGGTCAATTTATTAAAAAGTACTCTAATTTATCACACAAAAATTGTATCTGAAATAAATATAATTAAACATTGTTTATAAAACATTTAAAATGTTATATGAAATTTGTGTTTTTCTTTTACGAATATATATCGCAATAATAATTATTTTGGTTAATGTATCAGATTTTGTAGTTAATTTTAAATCTGTATTATAATATTGATAACCGATTGTTATATTTCACATCGATACTGTTTTATTGTACTCTTTAATTGTAATCGAATATACTTATTTGATCTGAAATATTTCCAGATCAAGATCTGTTAGTTTTGTCACGTTAACTTTGAACTAAAGCAATGGCAAACTACCGAACGTAAACTTGCCAAGACACCAACAACAGCAGTGCTGGTGTTGTAAACGATGTCCTATAAATAGGATATGCAAAATAAAAATAAAAAACTCTGAACTATTTAATTTGTCCACTTAGGCTACAGATACACTCTCAGTCAACTATACCTCATCGTTGCGAAACATTACGAGCACCTTATACGAACTATTACCCATACTTAAACATCAAAATATATATACCTATGGCCCCAAAACGACAGATAATAAATAGCATATTCACACCAACCCTTTGCTACCAATGTCAAACTTGGACATTATATAAATCACACTTACGCAAAATCAACACCTGTGAGATGAGATGTTTGAGAAGCTGCCAACTTAACTATCCGAGGTCAAGTAAGAAATGATGTTATCACAATATCAGGCAGACAGTGGGATCAGCACCGTATGCCACATATATTGGCATTGGAAGGCAGAAGATTAAATGGTTCGGCCATCTCGTTAGAATGCAACTATATCAGCTACCGGCACTGGCGCCACATCAAAGATTATTATTTTTTAAATATTTATTTGCGTTCACTCGCTTTGAACACAAACATAGTCCGTTCATGTGCAACTACTTCTAGTACACATGACTGATTTGTGTATGTAGGTTAGCTTTTCCTTATTACCAGTGCCCCTCGCAATCAGTCAAACGAACTCCGAATTCTGAAGTACTTGTAATTTACTCCCCCAAGCCAAGAACGAGAAATAAGTAGTTTAGTTCAAAACCCCCTACCTCAGCACATCGGAAGTTTAAGAGTGGGTGATGTAATCCATTCGGCCTTGCAGGCCTCCAAAGAAAATCTGATAAGAGAGCAAGAGGACACAAGAAGAAGAAAATGGATGGACGATATCAAAGACATTGTTCTGGTGTTTGTCCATCAAGAATGATGATGACCATTCATTTCATCCAGTGGGGTTGAAAGTATGGAGTCGTGAGTTCTAAGATAGCTTGATAAGACCTAGTTTGGCTCGAATTTATTTATTTATTTATTTATTTACAATGTGGGCAAATAATGCTAGAGTTCCAGGAGGAGGATCTCCTGCAGTGGTTTTTCTGTCCAGCCTTTTCTTCACAGCTCTTGCACTCCTGGTTGCTTCACAAGTGACTGCACCCTTGCGTAATTATGCACGCCATGAATTTCGGTCTTTGGCAGCAGTCTCCCAAGTGTCGTGATGAATTCCAAAAGCTTTTAGTGAGATCTTCAGAGTGTCTTGAAAGCGTTTCCTCTGGCCGCTCTGGGAGCGTTTACCACAGGGCAGCTCGCCGTAAAAAAATTCGTTTAGGGAGCCTGTGATCTGGCATGCGAGATAAGTGGCCAGCCCAGCGAATCTGATTCTTCATTAGTAGAGTGTGGATACTGGGCATGGACGCTCTTTCTAGGACTTCAGTGTCTGGGATCTTGTCTTGCCATTTAATCTTCAATAGCTTCATAAGGCAGACTGTGTGGAAGTGGTTTAATTTCCTAGCGTGTTGCTGATCAACAGTCCAGGTTTCACAAGCATATTATAGCAGCTTGATGGTTCCGTCGCCCTGCTACTGAGTGAGTGCGTGGCGCGACACTGTGAGCTGTGAGTTTCGTGTGAAGTGCTTTTGAATCTGCCCGTTTTTTTTTTTTTGGGAACGTGACTGCATGTTTGGAGCGATGGCTGGTGGCTATGTCCCAGAGTTGACCGGTTTTTGCCTTATGCAGAAATGCGTGGCTGCTGGGCTTCTGGTTGACTGCCACTGCCGTCGGTGATGAACTGTATTTTCGTGGACTGTGTGGGTGAACATCTAGGAAACATCCAGATAGGAAAATGACTGCCGATTCCATCAGAGATGAATTGGGTGTTTCGTGGGGGACTGGTGTGTTGACATTCTGGCGGTGGCATTATGCACAGTGTATCTGTGCGGGCTGTTGTTTGTCGAGACTCCTGTCTTTTCCACTTTTCACATTGGGCAGTGGGGAGCGTTTTGTGTGATATTCACTGGCACAGGAACGGAGCATAATGGCCTTGGGGATTTTTGCATTCACTTCGTCATCAATTGTTTTGTAGCAGCTTGTGATACAGTGCTGCCAAGATAGGTGAATTTGTCCACATTCTCCACAACGCCTAGTCTATGACCCACATTGTACAAACACAGAGAATGACACTATCCAGCGTCTCTCATCGGGCGCTGGAACGTCAACTATTCCTCCCCATGACGCTTGACGGCAAAAGTGGAAGAAGAAGAAGAAGAAGAAGAAGAAGAAGAAGAAGAAGAAGAAGAAGAAGAAGATGATGATGATGATGATGATGATGGCTGAGCACTAATTAGCTTGTAAATGCTCAAACGAGAAGCGAGTATAACTTCTAAATGTTAAATCCGATATTTTGTGTAATCGATTCAGCAAGATGGCGTCCGCTAAAAAGATGGTCTGCAAGGTGCTGGAGTTTCTGCTCTACAAGTACCCGCTGGTCAACGCTCTGACCTTGTTGATGTTGTTTGCAGAAAGAGCAACATCAGAGAGGTGTGTATGAAACAAAATTGTAAAGAGTAGTTTCACAGACTTTTAATACCTATTTTGATTGTAAGTGTATCATCTTGTCGCGGTTCCAACCGCAAGGGAAAGCAAAGGCAAAGGAACGCAAATGATCAAAAATTACAAATCATGAAGAGTTTGGGAGCAACGGAGATGTGATTGAAAGTTAGATAGTATCATTTACAGTATGTAGCAGTCAACCCCAGCATTTGTTGGCTGTTCGTGATTCCTGGGCAAGTTTACGTTCAGTAGTTTGCCATTGATTTCTGAACGACTGGCACCCATACTATTCATTCCTTTCATTAAAAAAAAAAAAACAAGGTAAGGCGGTCTGCTGCCAAATCGTCTAGAGCTGTGTTTTGAATGCGGGTAGCGGGATTGCAAACTGCATCTGTAACACCTCTGTCATGGAGCCGGACTGGCTTTATTTTTCATGATGATTGCTAACTCTTTCTGTCACAAACAACACACCAAGTCTGGTCAGCTATTGTGCAGATTCATCAAGTAGCACATGCCGTGTCTTCTACATTTTGTCTGAGTTTATAAATATGTCTGGCTAGATATTTTTACATACACCACAGTGTATGTTGTCTGATTATTCCCTAGTGTCTCTCCACAGCTCCTGGTCATTGGTGCTCTGGATCAATTCTTGTGATAACACTCCTCCAAGACATTGTCTTCGACCATCAGATATCATTTCTGTTGGTCTGTGCTAGAAATAGTAGCACATGTATGCACCACGCTAGATTTCAAAGTGAGTGCCCCTCCCCCCCCCCCCCCTTTCAAAGTGGCCCCCCCCCCCCCCCTCCCCATAAAAAAATATCTTTGCCACATGTCATATTATTTATTATAATAGGTTTTGTTTTCATTCTGACCAAATAATTGGATTTATCTGTTCACAGTGAGCCGCCGATAAACCCAAGAATTGTCTACATAAATTTGATTGGCTTCCTGGCATGTGGTTTGCTGATGTCATCACACATCAAACAGAAGGAAGCAGCGCTAGTCGTTCTGCGGCCAGCTGATTTATTTTGCTCACAACTTTTACACGAATGGCAAGCTGCATTACAAGGAATGGCTCAGGGTAAGTATGTTCATTGCTAGGTGAAAATCACAGATTGATTACAGAAATTGTATCTAATGGCATGGAAATGCAATTTCTGAGGAAAATGCAAAGATTACCATGGACGGACACCGGAAGTTTAAGAGCACGCACTGTAATCCCTTCAGCCATTCTGACCTTACGCCGATCATGTCCTACAATAAATAAATAGAATCTTAAATTGATTCAAGAAATTAGGCATAGAAATAAAGATTTGTGGTCATGTTATGAAGAGAAAATAACTTGAAAACTTAGTGACACCAGGCAACTTAAGGGGGGGGGGGGGGGGTAAAAGGAACACAAAGACATAACTACCTAGATGGCTTGGCTAAATGATAGAACTGGGTCAAGAACACAGACCTATTTAAGACTGATGATTGTTTGAGATAGCCAACCATGATCACAATGCTATTCATCATGACACATGATGATGATAATTATTGTAACTTAGCAGTAATTAACGTATTTATTGGGATAAATATTGGAAGCTTGGGCTATCCTATGATATTGACATTAAAAGTTGTACATATAATTGTTTTCAGTTCTCAATCAATCAATCAGGTACATTCTGGGAGAAATACAAAGAATACAATGGACAGACAGAAAAACCAGTGAGCAAGTCCTCCAAGAAACAAATGAAAATCATAACCTGATTAGAGAAATATGACGTTACACAAAAGCGATGGCCTATCCAGAGTACAGGGAGTCCGGTTCCAACAGTAGCTTGTGAGCACAAGTGCGAAGCACTGTAGGTTGTAAGAATGAGAGCGTCAGATGCCAGCTGTACATGGAATAAATGCTGTCTTTAACTAGCTGTGAAATATTGCAGCTAACACAAGAAAGAGTTATCAGTTTACACAACTTTTCCGCTTGATTCCACAGCTTCAGATGTCTGTTAGGCAGGTCGGTTGTGTGGGTGCCTATTTGCTGTTTGCTTTCATACTGGGCGGCAAGAAGTCGGTGCTCCTTCGCAGGGCTGCGGAAATTTTCACAGGCCTGTTTCTGTTTGCGTACACATATCTCATTAACAATGTGAAAGAGGTATGTACTCACATCATGTGTTTTGAAACCGTTGATTCACAGTTTGTGCATTTTGTTTCATTTATTTGTGCTTTTTGTTAATTTGTAGATTTTTGCTTTTCATTCATTTGTCAGTTTGTTCTTTTTATTCATTTGTTGATTTGTGCTTTGTTGTTCAATTGTCAATTTGTTCTTTTAATTCATTTGTGCTTTTTTGTTTGTTTGTCAATTTTTTCTTTTCTTTCTTTCTTTTTGTTAATTTGAGCTTTTCTTTCATGTGTCACTTTGTGTTTTTCATTCATTTATCACACTTCTAAGCTACACAGTAGAAGAGGAATAGTTGAAAAAGATACCTCTACACCCCACGGTACAAGATGGAAGATAAACAGGACTGGGTGACACCTCTAGATCTGAGTGTAAACAAGTAAAAATAAACAAGATTGTATGATGCCCATTCACCCAGATAGAAGAGAAAGACTAAACAAGACTGTAAGGTATCTCTGTCCCTCAAAGTAGATGAGGTAAGATTACAGACAAAAAGGTGCCTCTATATCCCAAGGTCAAAGAGGAAAGACTAAACAAGACTTAGGTATCTCTGTACCCTCAAAGTAGATGAGGAAAGATTATAGGCAGAAATATGCCTCGAATCCCTAGCTAAAAGAATTAAAGTTAGTTGCATATTCTTTACAGGACATCACAGTCAACCCCTGTATTATTTTTGTTGTGTGTGATTTCTTGGTAAGTTTGCATTGCGTAGTTTTCTGAACAACCTGCACTCATACCATTGTATGCAAACTAACACAAGGCGGTCTGCTTCCAAATCACCTGCATTTGTGTTTCGAATACGGGATTTTGAATTGTGTCTGTAACCTCCTTCACTACAGCACCTGCAAGGCAACAGAGGAAAGACTAAACAAGACAGTGAGCCATCTATATACCCTGGGAGAAATAGGAAAAGAACACAACTAGACTTAAGTTTCTCTGCCACCCAGAGTAGAAGAGGAAAGACTAAATTAGCCTGTAAGGTTCCTCTACATCACTGGGTAATAGAGGAAAGACTGCACTCTTAGAAGAGGAAATACTGACTGATTGAATTATTAGATATGCCACATTAAATCTGATTGAAAAGTTTCATGTCACATTTATTTTCACTTATGTTTGCAGGTCCGCAGCGCTGTTTTAAGTCATATAGTTGGTGGCGACTGGGGAAGATACGTAATTACGGTGGCCATAGCAGCGTGCGCTCTGTGTTTCTTCTCTGGGTATTTTCTCCGAGACATGTCCATATGTGCTGCTGTTGCTATATTAACTTTAACACTTGTCGTGGATTGTGATTTTGGCTTCTGGACGCGGAAAGGTGTACACTTCTGGAACCAGGCCCGGATGGTTGGCGATAACTTGTGTATTTGTACCAGCTTAATTTATGTGTCTTTCCATATAGACAATCGCGTGAAGGTTGACTGAAGGAATGTTTGATTCTCTAGTGGTGTGGTCAAATTTATTTTAAAATAAGTATATGCCTGTGGGAATATGTGGTTGGCTCAGTAGCTGATATGGTTATTGTGGGTATGTAATCTGGTTGGCTCAGTAGCTGATATGGTTATTGTGGCTATGTCATCTGGTTGGCTTAGTAGCTGATATGGTTATTGTGGGTATGTGATCTGGTTGGCTCATTAGCTGATATGGTTATTGTGGGTACGTGATCTGGTTGGCTCAGTAGCTGATGTGGTTATTGTGGCTATGTTACCTGGTTGGCTCAGGTAGCTGATATGGTTATTGTGGGTATGTGATCTGGTTGGCTCAGTAGCTGATATGGTTATTGTGGGTATGTAATCTGGTTGGCTCAGTAGCTGATATGGTTATTGTGGCTATGGACCTGGTTGGCTCAGTAGCTGATATGGTTATTGTGGGTATGTGATCTGGTTGGCTCAGTAGCTGATATGGTTATGTGTGGTGTGTGGTGTAATCTTATTGGCTCAGTAGCTGGTATGGTTATTGTGGTGTATGATCTTATTGGCCTAGTAGCTGATATGGTTATTATGGGTGTGTGATCTTATTGGCTCAGTAGCTGGTATGGTATTGTGGGTGTGTGATCTTATTGACTCAGAGCTGATATGGTTATTGTAGGTAGTGTGATTTTATTGGCTCAGTAGCTGATATGGTTATTGTGGGTGTGTGATCTTATTGGCTCAGTAGCTGATATGGTTATTGTGGGTGTGTGATCTTATTGGCTCAGTAGCTGATATGGTTATTGTTGGTGTATGATCTTATTGACTTCAGTAGCTGATATGGTTATTGTGGTGTGTGATCTTATTGGCTCAGTAGCTGATATGGTTATTGTGGGTGTGTGATCTTATTCGCTCAGTAGCTGATATGGTTATTGTTGGTGTGTGATCTTATTGGCTCAGTAGCTGATATGGTTATTGTGGGTGTGTGATCTTATTGACTTCAGTAGCTGATATGGTTATTGTGGTGTGTGATCTTATGGCTTCAGTAGCTGATATGGTTATTGTGGGTGTGTGATCTTATTCGCTCAGTAGCCAATATGGTTATTGTTGGTGTATGATCTTATTGACTCAGTAGCTGATATAGTTATTGTTGGTGTATGATCTTATTGGCTCAGTAGCTGATATGGTTATTGTTGGTGTATGATCTTATTGGCTCAGTAGCTGATATAGTTATTGTTGGTGTGTGATCTTATTGGCTCAGTAGCTGATATGGTTATTGTTGGTGTATGATCTTATTGGCTCAGTAGCTGATATGGTTATTGTGGGTGTATGATCTTATTGACTTCAGTAGCTGATATGGTTATTGTGGGTGTGTGATCTTATTGGCTTCAGTAGCTGATATAGTTATTGTGGGTGTGATCTATTGACTCGTAGCTGATATGGTTATTGTGGTGTGTGATCTTATTGGCTCAGTAGCTGATATGGTTATTGTTGGTGTATGATCTTATTGACTTCAGTAGCTGATATAGTTATTGTGGGTGTAGATCTTATGGCTCAGTAGCTGATATGGTTATTGTGGGTGTATGATCTTATTGGCTCAGTAGCTGATATGTTATTGTGGTTATGTATCTTATTGGCTCAGTAGCTGATATGGTTATTGTGTGGTATGATCTTATTGACTCAGTAGCTGATATAGTTATTGTGGTGTATTGATCTTATTGACTCAGTAGCTGATATGGTTATTGTTGGTGTATGATCTTATTGGCTCAGTAGCTGATATGGTTATTGTTGGTGTATGATCTTATTGGCTCAGTAGCTGATATGGTTATTGTGGGTGTATGATCTATGACTCAGTAGCTGATATAGTTATTGTGGGTGTATGATCTTATGGCTTCAGTAGCTGATATAGTTATTGTGGGTGTATGATCTTATGACTTCAGTAGCTGATATGGTTATTGTGGGTGTATGATCTTATTGGCTCAGTAGCTGATATGGTTATTGTTGGTGTATGATCTTATTGACTTCAGTAGCTGATATAGTTATTGTGGGTGTATGATCTTATTGACTTCAGTAGCTGATATAGTTATTGTGGTGTATGATCTTATTGACTTCAGTAGCTGATATAGTTATTGTGGGTGTATGATCTTATTGACTTCAGTAGCTGATATAGTTATTGTTGGTGTATGATCTTATTGACTCAGTAGCTGATATAGTATGTTGGTGTATGATCTTATTGACTCAGTAGCTGATATAGTTATTGTGGGTGTATGATCTATTGACTTCAGTAGCTGATATAGTTATTGTGGGTGTATGATCTATTGACTCAGTAGCTGATATGGTTATTGTTGGTGTGTGATCTTATGACTTCAGTAGCTGATATAGTTATGTGGGTGTATGATCTTATGACTCAGTAGCTGATATAGTTATGTGGGTGTATGATCTTATTGACTTCAGTAGCTGATATAGTTATTGTTGGTGTATGATCTTATTGACTTCAGTAGCTGATATAGTTATTGTGGGTGTGATCTTATTGACTTCAGTAGCTGATATAGTTATTGGGGTGTATGATCTATGACTCAGTAGCTGATATAGTTATTGTTGGTGTATGATCTTATGACTTCAGTAGCTGATATAGTTATTGTGGTGTATGATCTTATGACTTCAGTAGCTGATATAGTTATTGTGGGTGTATGATCTTATTGACTCAGTAGCGATATGTTTTGGGTGTATGATCTTATTGACTCAGTAGTGATATAGTTATTGTGGGTGTATGATCTTATTGACTTCAGTAGCTGATATAGTTATTGTGGGTGATGATCTTATTGACTCAGTAGCTGATATAGTTATGTGGTGTATGATCTTATTGGCTCAGTAGCTGATATAGTTATTGTTGGTGTATGATCTTATTGGACTTCAGTAGCTGATATAGTTATTGTTGGTGTATGATCTTATTGACTTCAGTAGCTGATATAGTTATTGTGGGTGTATGATCTTATTGACTTCAGTAGCTGATATGGTTATTGTTGGTGTATGATCTTATTGACTCAGTAGCTGATATAGTTATTGTGGGTGTATGATCTTATTGACTTCAGTAGCTGATATAGTTATTGTGGGTGTATGATCTTATTGACTTCAGTAGCTGATATAGTTATTGTGGGTGTATGATCTTATTGACTCAGTAGCTGATATAGTTATTGTGGGTGTATGATCTTATTGACTTCAGTAGCTGATATAGTTATGTGGGTGTATGATCTTATTGACTTCAGTAGCTGATATAGTTATTGTGGGTGTATGATCTTATTGACTTCAGTAGCTGATATAGTTATTGTTGGTGTATGATCTTATTGACTTCAGTAGCTGATATAGTTATTGTGGGTGTATGATCTTATTGACTTCAGTAGCTGATATAGTTATTGTGGGTGTATGATCTTATTGACTTCAGTAGCTGATATAGTTATTGTGGTGTATGATCTTATTGACTTCAGTAGCTGATATAGTATTGTGGGTGTATGATCTTATTGACTTCAGTAGCTGATATAGTTATTGTGGGTGTATGATCTTATTGACTTCAGTAGCTGATATAGTTATGTGGGTGTATGATCTTATTGACTTCAGTAGCTGATATAGTTATTGTTGGGTGTATGATCTTATTGACTTCAGTAGCTGATATAGTTATTGTTGGTGTATGATCTTATTGACTTCAGTAGCTGATATGTATTGTGGTGTATGATCTATGACTCAGTAGTGATTAGTTATTGTGGGTGTATGATCTTATTGACTTCAGTAGCTGATATAGTTATTGTGGGTGTATGATCTTATTGACTCAGTAGCTGATATAGTTATTGTGGGTGTATGATCTTATTGACTTCAGTAGCTGATATAGTTATTGTGGTGTATGATCTTATTGACTTCAGTAGCTGATATAGTTATTGTGGGTGTATGATCTTATTGACTTCAGTAGCTGATATAGTTATTGTGGGTGTATGATCTTATTGACTTCAGTAGCTGATATAGTTATTGTGGGTGTATGATCTTATTGACTTCAGTAGCTGATATAGTTATTGTGGGTGTATGATCTTATTGACTTCAGTAGCTGATATAGTTATTGTGGTGTATGATCTTATTGACTTCAGTAGCTGATATAGTTATTGTGGGTGTATGATCTTATTGACTTCAGTAGCTGATATAGTTATTGTGGGTGTATGATCTTATTGACTTCAGTAGCTGATATAGTTATTGTGGGTGTATGATCTTATTGACTCAGTAGCTGATATAGTTATTGTGGGTGTATGATCTATTGACTTCAGTAGCTGATATAGTTATTGTGGGTGTATGATCTTATTGACTTCAGTAGCTGATATAGTTATTGTGGGTGTATGATCTTATTGACTTCAGTAGCTGATATAGTTATTGTGGGTGTATGATCTTATGACTTCAGTAGCTGATATAGTTATGTGGGTGTATGATCTTATTGACTTCAGTAGCTGATATAGTTATTGTGGTGTATGATCTTATTGACTTCAGTAGCTGATATAGTTATTGTGGGTGTATGATCTTATTGACTTCAGTAGCTGATATAGTTATTGTGGGTGTATGATCTTATTGACTTCAGTAGCTGATATAGTTATTGTTGGTGTATGATCTTATTGACTTCAGTAGCTGATATAGTTATTGTGGGTGTATGATCTTATTGACTTCAGTAGCTGATATAGTTATTGTTGGTGTATGATCTTATTGACTTCAGTAGCTGATATAGTTATTGTGGTGTATGATCTTATTGACTTCAGTAGCTGATATAGTTATTGTGGTGTAGATCTTATTGACTTCAGTAGCGATATAGTTATTGTGGTGTATGATCTTATTGACTTCAGTAGCTGATATAGTTATTGTGGTGTATGATCTTATTGACTTCAGTAGCTGATATAGTTATTGTGGGTGTATGATCTTATTGACTTCAGTAGCTGATATAGTTATTGTGGGTGTATGATCTTATTGACTTCAGTAGCTGATATAGTTATTGTGGGTGTATGATCTTATTGACTTCAGTAGCTGATATAGTTATTGTTGGTGTATGATCTTATTGACTTCAGTAGCTGATATAGTTATTGTGGGTGTATGATCTTATTGACTTCAGTAGCTGATATAGTTATTGTTGGTGTATGATCTTATTGACTTCAGTAGCTGATATAGTTATTGTTGGTGTATGATCTTATTGACTTCAGTAGCTGATATAGTTATTGTGGGTGTATGATCTTATTGACTTCAGTAGCTGATATAGTTATTGTTGGTGTATGATCTTATTGACTTCAGTAGCTGATATAGTTATTGTGGGTGTATGATCTTATTGACTTCAGTAGCTGATATAGTTATTGTGGGTGTATGATCTTATTGACTTCAGTAGCTGATATAGTTATTGTGGGTGTATGATCTTATTGACTTCAGTAGCTGATATAGTTATTGTGGGTGTATGATCTTATTGACTTCAGTAGCTGATATAGTTATTGTGGTGTATGATCTTATTGACTTCAGTAGCTGATATAGTTATTGTTGGTGTATGATCTTATTGACTTCAGTAGCTGATATAGTTATTGTGGGTGTATGATCTTATTGACTTCAGTAGCTGATATAGTTATTGTGGGTGTATGATCTTATTGACTTCAGTAGCTGATATAGTTATTGTGGGTGTATGATCTTATTGACTTCAGTAGCTGATATAGTTATTGTGGGTGTATGATCTATGACTTCAGTAGCTGATATAGTTATTGTTGGTGTATGATCTTATTGACTTCAGTAGCTGATATAGTTATTGTGGGTGTATGATCTTATTGACTTCAGTAGCTGATATAGTTATTGTTGGGTGTATGATCTTATTGACTTCAGTAGCTGATATAGTTATTGTGGGTGTATGATCTTATTGACTTCAGTAGCTGATATAGTTATTGTGGGTGTATGATCTTATTGACTTCAGTAGCTGATATAGTTATTGTGGGTGTATGATCTTATTGACTTCAGTAGCTGATATAGTTATTGTGGGTGTATGATCTTATTGACTCAGTAGCTGATATAGTTATTGTGGGTGTATGATCTTATTGACTTCAGTAGCTGATATAGTTATTGTGGGTGTATGATCTTATTGACTTCAGTAGCTGATATAGTTATTGTTGGTGTATGATCTTATTGACTTCAGTAGCTGATATAGTTATTGTGGTGTATGATCTTATTGACTTCAGTAGCTGATATAGTTATTGTGGGTGTATGATCTTATTGACTTCAGTAGCTGATATAGTTATTGTGGGTGTATGATCTTATTGACTTCAGTAGCTGATATAGTTATTGTGGGTGTATGATCTTATTGACTTCAGTAGCTGATATAGTTATTGTGGGTGTATGATCTTATTGACTTCAGTAGCTGATATAGTTATTGTGGGTGTATGATCTTATTGACTTCAGTAGCTGATATAGTTATTGTGGGTGTATGATCTTATTGACTTCAGTAGCTGATATAGTTATTGTGGGTGTATGATCTTATTGACTCAGTAGCTGATATAGTTATTGTGGGTGTATGATCTTATTGACTTCAGTAGCTGATATAGTTATTGTTGGTGTATGATCTTATTGACTTCAGTAGCTGATATAGTTATTGTGGGTGTATGATCTTATTGACTTCAGTAGCTGATATAGTTATTGTTGGTGTATGATCTTATTGACTTCAGTAGCTGATATAGTTATTGTTGGTGTATGATCTTATTGGCTCAGTAGCTGATATAGTTATTGTTGGGTGTATGATCTTATTGACTTCAGTAGCTGATATAGTTATTGTGGGTGTATGATCTTATTGACTTCAGTAGCTGATATAGTTATTGTTGGTGTATGATCTTATTGACTTCAGTAGCTGATATAGTTATTGTGGGTGTATGATCTTATTGACTCAGTAGCTGATATAGTTATTGTGGTGTATGATCTTATTGACTTCAGTAGCTGATATAGTTATGTGGGTGTATGATCTTATTGACTTCAGTAGCTGATATAGTTATTGTGGGTGTATGATCTTATTGACTTCAGTAGCTGATATAGTTATTGTTGGTGTATGATCTTATTGACTTCAGTAGCTGATATAGTTATTGTTGGTGTATGATCTTATTGACTTCAGTAGCTGATATAGTTATTGTTGGTGTATGATCTTATTGACTTCAGTAGCTGATATAGTTATTGTGGGTGTATGATCTTATTGACTTCAGTAGCTGATATAGTTATTGTGGGTGTATGATCTTATTGACTTCAGTAGCTGATATAGTTATTGTTGGTGTATGATCTTATTGACTTCAGTAGCTGATATAGTTATTGTGGGTGTATGATCTTATTGACTTCAGTAGCTGATATAGTTATTGTTGGTGTATGATCTTATTGACTTCAGTAGCTGATATAGTTATTGTGGGTGTATGATCTTATTGACTCAGTAGCTGATATAGTTATTGTGGGTGTATGATCTTATTGACTTCAGTAGCTGATATAGTTATTGTGGGTGTATGATCTATTGACTTCAGTAGCTGATATAGTTATGTGGTGTATGATCTTATTGACTTCAGTAGCTGATATAGTTATTGTGGGTGTATGATCTTATTGACTTCAGTAGCTGATATAGTTATTGTGGGTGTATGATCTTATTGACTTCAGTAGCTGATATAGTTATTGTTGGTGTATGATCTTATTGACTCAGTAGCTGATATAGTTATTGTGGGTGTATGATCTTATTGACTTCAGTAGCTGATATAGTTATGTGGGTGTATGATCTTATTGACTCAGTAGCTGATATGTTATTGTGGGTGTATGATCTTATTGACTTCAGTAGCTGATATAGTTATTGTGGGTGTATGATCTTATTGACTTCAGTAGCTGATATAGTTATTGTGGGTGTATGATCTTATTGACTTCAGTAGCTGATATAGTTATTGTGGGTGTATGATCTTATTGACTTCAGTAGCTGATATAGTTATTGTGGGTGTATGATCTTATTGACTTCAGTAGCTGATATAGTTATTGTGGGTGTATGATCTTATTGACTCAGTAGCTGATATAGTTATTGTGGGTGTATGATCTTATTGACTTCAGTAGCTGATATAGTTATTGTGGGTGTATGATCTTATTGACTTCAGTAGCTGATATAGTTATTGTGGTGTATGATCTTATTGACTTCAGTAGCTGATATAGTTATTGTGGGTGTATGATCTTATTGACTTCAGTAGCTGATATAGTTATTGTGGGTGTATGATCTTATGACTTCAGTAGCTGATATAGTTATTGTGGGTGTATGATCTTATTGACTTCAGTAGCTGATATAGTTATTGTTGGTGTATGATCTTATTGACTTCAGTAGCTGATATAGTTATTGTTGGGTGTATGATCTTATGACTTCAGTAGCTGATATAGTTATTGTGGGTGTATGATCTTATTGACTTCAGTAGCTGATATAGTTATTGTGGGTGTATGATCTTATTGACTCAGTAGCTGATATAGTTATTGTGGGTGTATGATCTTATTGACTTCAGTAGCTGATATAGTTATTGTGGGTGTATGATCTTATTGACTTCAGTAGCTGATATAGTTGTGATTGTTGGTGTGTTATGATCTTATTGACTTCAGTAGCTGATATAGTTATTGTGGGTGTATGATCTTATTGACTTCAGTAGCTGATATAGTTATTGTTGGGTGTATGATCTTATTGACTTCAGTAGCTGATATAGTTATTGTTGGTGTATGATCTTATTGACTTCAGTAGCTGATATAGTTATTGTGGGTGTATGATCTTATTGACTTCAGTAGCTGATATAGTTATGTGGTGTATGATCTTATTGACTTCAGTAGCTGATATAGTTATTGTGGGTGTATGATCTTATTGACTTCAGTAGCTGATATAGTTATTGTTGGTGTATGATCTTATTGACTTCAGTAGCTGATATAGTTATTGTTGGTGTATGATCTTATTGACTCAGTAGTGATAGTTATTGTTGGTGTATGATCTTATTGACTTCAGTAGCTGATATAGTTATTGTGGGTGTATGATCTTATTGACTCAGTAGCTGATATAGTTATTGTGGGTGTATGATCTTATTGACTTCAGTAGCTGATATAGTTATTGTGGGTGTATGATCTTATTGACTTCAGTAGCTGATATAGTTATTGTGGGTGTATGATCTTATTGACTTCAGTAGCTGATATAGTTATTGTTGGTGTATGATCTTATTGACTTCAGTAGCTGATATAGTTATTGTGGGTGTATGATCTTATTGACTTCAGTAGCTGATATAGTTATTGTGGGTGTATGATCTTATTGACTTCAGTAGCTGATATAGTTATTGTTGGTGTATGATCTTATTGACTTCAGTAGCTGATATAGTTATTGTGGGTGTAGATCTTATTGACTTCAGTAGCTGATATAGTATTGTGGGTGTATGATCTTATTGACTCAGTAGCTGATATAGTTATGTGGTGTATGATCTTATTGACTTCAGTAGCTGATATAGTTATTGTGGGTGTATGATCTTATTGACTCAGTAGCTGATATAGTTATTGTGGGTGTATGATCTTATTGACTTCAGTAGCTGATATAGTTATTGTGGGTGTATGATCTTATTGACTTCAGTAGCTGATATAGTTATTGTTGGTGTATGATCTTATTGACTTCAGTAGCTGATATAGTTATTGTTGGTGTATGATCTTATTGACTTCAGTAGCTGATATAGTTATTGTTGGTGTATGATCTTATTGACTTCAGTAGCTGATATAGTTATTGTGGGTGTATGATCTTATTGACTTCAGTAGCTGATATAGTTATTGTGGGTGTATGATCTTATTGACTTCAGTAGCTGATATAGTTATTGTTGGTGTATGATCTTATTGACTTCAGTAGCTGATATAGTTATTGTTGGTGTATGATCTTATTGACTTCAGTAGCTGATATAGTTATTGTGGGTGTATGATCTTATTGACTCAGTAGCTGATATAGTTATTGTGGGTGTATGATCTTATTGACTCAGTAGCTGATATAGTTATTGTGGGTGTATGATCTTATTGACTTCAGTAGCTGATATAGTTATTGTGGGTGTATGATCTTATTGACTCAGTAGCTGATATAGTTATTGTGGGTGTATGATCTTATTGACTTCAGTAGCTGATATAGTTATTGTGGGTGTATGATCTTATTGACTTCAGTAGCTGATATAGTTATTGTGGGTGTATGATCTTATTGACTTCAGTAGCTGATATAGTTATTGTTGGTGTATGATCTTATTGACTTCAGTAGCTGATATAGTTATTGTGGGTGTATGATCTTATTGACTTCAGTAGCTGATATAGTTATTGTGGGTGTATGATCTTATTGACTTCAGTAGCTGATATAGTTATTGTTGGTGTATGATCTTATTGACTCAGTAGCTGATATAGTTATTGTTGGTGTATGATCTTATTGACTTCAGTAGCTGATATAGTTATTGTTGGTGTATGATCTTATTGACTTCAGTAGCTGATATAGTTATTGTGGGTGTATGATCTTATTGGCTCAGTAGCTGATATAGTTATTGTTGGTGTATGATCTTATTGACTTCAGTAGCTGATATAGTTATTGTGGGAGTATGATCTTATTGACTTCAGTAGCTGATATAGTTTTTGTGGGTGATGACTTATTGACTTCAGTAGCTGATATAGTTATTGGGGTGTATGATCTTATTGACTCAGTAGCTGATATAGTTATTGTTGGGTGTATGATCTTATTGACTTCAGTAGCTGATATAGTTATTGTGGGTGTATGATCTTATTGACTTCAGTAGCTGATATAGTTATTGTGGGTGTATGATCTTATTGACTCAGTAGCGATATAGTATTGTGGGTGTATCTTATTGACTCAGTAGCTGATATGTTATTGTGGGTGTATGATCTTATTGACTCAGTAGCTGATATAGTTATTGTGGGTGTATGATCTTATTGACTTCAGTAGCTGATATAGTTATTGTGGGTGTATGATCTTATTGACTTCAGTAGCTGATATAGTTATTGTTGGTGTATGATCTTATTGACTTCAGTAGCTGATATAGTTATTGTTGGTGTATGATCTTATTGGCTCAGTAGCTGATATAGTTATTGTGGTGTATGATCTTATGACTTCAGTAGCTGATATGTTATGTGGGTGTTGATCTTATTGACTTCAGTAGCTGATATAGTTATTGTGGTGTATGATCTTATTGACTTCAGTAGCTGATATAGTTATTGTTGGTGTATGATCTTATTGACTTCAGTAGCTGATATAGTTATTGTGGTGTATGATCTTATTGACTTCAGTAGCTGATATAGTTATTGTGGTGTATGATCTTATTGACTTCAGTAGCTGATATAGTTATTGTGGGTGTATGATCTTATTGACTTCAGTAGCTGATATAGTTATTGTGGGTGTATGATCTTATTGGCTCAGTAGCTGATATAGTTATTGTGGGTGTATGATCTTATTGGCTCAGTAGCTGATATAGTTATTGTTGGTGTATGATCTTATTGACTTCAGTAGCTGATATAGTTATTGTGGGTGTATGATCTTATTGACTTCAGTAGCTGATATGGTTATTGTTGGTGTATGATCTTATTGACTTCAGTAGCTGATATAGTTATTGTTGGTGTATGATCTTATTGACTTCAGTAGCTGATATAGTTATTGTTGGGTGTGATCTTATTGACTCAGTAGCTGATAGTTATTGTGGGTGTATGATCTTATTGACTTCAGTAGCTGATATAGTTATTGTGGGTGTATGATCTTATGACTTCAGTAGCTGATATAGTTATTGTGGGTGTATGATCTTATTGACTTCAGTAGCTGATATAGTTATTGTTGGTGTATGATCTTATTGACTTCAGTAGCTGATATAGTTATTGTTGGGTGTGTGATCTTATGCTCGTAGCTGATCAGTATGTGGTGTATGATCTATTGGCTAGTAGCTGATATGTATTGTGGTGTATGATCTTATTGACTTCAGTAGCTGATATGTTATTGTTGGTGTATGATCTTATTGACTTCAGTAGCTGATATAGTTATTGTTGGTGTATGATCTTATTGACTTCAGTAGCTGATATAGTATTGTTGGTGTATGATCTTATTGACTTCAGTAGCTGATATGGTTATGTGGGTGTGATCTTATTGACTTCAGTAGCTGATATAGTTATTGTTGGGTGTATGATCTTATTGACTTCAGTAGCTGATATAGTTATTGTTGGTGTATGATCTTATTGACTTCAGTAGCTGATATAGTTATTGTTGGTGTATGATCTTATTGACTTCAGTAGCTGATATAGTTATTGTGGGTGTATGATCTTATTGACTTCAGTAGCTGATATAGTTATTGTGGGTGTATGATCTTATTGACTTCAGTAGCTGATATAGTTATTGTGGGTGTATGATCTTATTGACTTCAGTAGCTGATATAGTTATTGTGGTGTATGATCTTATTGACTCAGTAGCTGATATAGTTATTGTGGTGTATGATCTTATTGACTTCAGTAGCTGATATGGTTATTGTTGGTGTGTGATCTTATTGACTTCAGTAGCTGATATAGTTATTGTTGGTGTATGATCTTATTGACTCAGTAGCTGATATGGTTATTGTTGGTGTATGATCTTATTGACTTCAGTAGCTGATATAGTTATGTTGGGTGTATGATCTTATTGACTTCAGTAGCTGATATAGTTATTGTTGGTGTATGATCTTATTGACTCAGTAGCTGATATGGTTATTGTTGGTGTGTGATCTTATTGACTTCAGTAGCTGATATAGTTATTGTTGGTGTATGATCTTATTGACTTCAGTAGCTGATATGGTTATTGTTGGTGTATGATCTTATTGACTCAGTAGCTGATAGTTATGTGGTGAGATTTATGCTCAGTAGTGATATGTTATTGTGGGTGTATGATCTTATGACTCAGTAGCTGATATAGTTATTGTTGGTGTATGATCTTATTGACTTCAGTAGCTGATATAGTTATTGTGGGTGTATGATCTTATTGACTTCAGTAGCTGATATAGTTATTGTGGTGTATGATCTTATTGACTCAGTAGCTGATATAGTTATTGTTGGTGTTGATCTTATTGACTTCAGTAGCTGATATAGTATTGTGGTGTATGATCTTATTGACTCAGTAGCTGATATAGTTATTGTGGGTGTATGATCTTATTGACTTCAGTAGCTGATATAGTTATTGTGGGTGTATGATCTTATGCTCAGTAGCTGATATAGTTATTGTTGGGTGTATGATCTTATTGACTTCAGTAGCTGATATAGTTATTGTGGGTGTATGATCTTATTGGCTTCAGTAGCTGATATAGTTATTGTGGTGTATGATCTTATGACTCAGTAGCTGATATAGTTATTGTGGGTGTATGATCTTATGACTTCAGTAGCTGATATGAGTTATTGTGGGTGTTGATCTATTGACTCAGTAGCTGATATATATTGTTGGTGTTGATTTATTGGCTCAGTAGCTGATATAGTTATTGTGGTGTATGATCTTATTGACTTCAGTAGCTGATATAGTTATTGGGTGTATGATCTTATGACTCAGTAGCTGAATAGTTATTGTGGGTGTATGATCTTATGACTCAGTAGCTGATATAGTTATTGTGGGTGTATGATCTTATTGGCTCAGTAGCTGATATGGTTATTGTGGGTGTGTGATCTTATTGACTTCAGTAGCTGATATAGTTATTGTTGGTGTATGATCTTATTGACTTCAGTAGCTGATATAGTTATTGTGGTGTATGATCTTATTGACTTCAGTAGCTGATATAGTTATTGTGGGTGTATGATCTTATTGACTTCAGTAGCTGATATAGTTATTGGGTGTATGATCTTATTGACTCAGTAGCTGATATAGTTATTGTGGGTGTATGATCTTATTGACTTCAGTAGCTGATATAGTTATTGTGGGTGTATGATCTTATGACTTCAGTAGCTGATATAGTTATTGTGGGTGTATGATCTTATTGACTTCAGTAGCTGATATAGTTATTGTGGGTGTATGATCTATTGACTTCAGTAGCTGATATAGTTATTGTGGGTGTATGATCTATGACTTCAGTAGCTGATATAGTTATTGTTGGTGTATGCTCTATTGACTTCAGTAGCTGATATAGTTATTGTGGGTGTATGATCTTATTGACTCAGTAGCTGATATAGTTATTGTGGTGTATGATCTTATTGACTTCAGTAGTGATATAGTTATTGTTGGTGTATGATCTTATGACTTCAGTAGCTGATATAGTTATTGTGGGTGTGATCTTATTGACTCAGTAGCTGATATAGTTATTGGGGTGTAGATCTTATTGACTTCAGTAGCTGATATGTTATTGTGGGTGTATGATCTTATTGACTTCAGTAGCTGATATAGTTATTGTGGTGTATGATCTTATTGCTTCAGTAGCTGATATAGTTATGTGGTGTATGATCTTATTGACTTCAGTAGCTGATATGGTTATTGTGGGTGTATGATCTTATTGACTTCAGTAGCTGATATAGTTATTGTGGGTGTATGATCTTATTGACTTCAGTAGCTGATATAGTTATTGTGGGTGTAGATCTTATTGACTTCAGTAGCTGATATAGTTATTGTGGGTGTATGATCTATTGGCTCAGTAGCTGATATAGTATTGTTGGTGTATGATCTTATTGACTCAGTAGCTGATATAGTTATTGTTGGTGTATGATCTTATTGACTTCAGTAGCTGATATAGTTATTGTGGTGTATGATCTTATTGACTTCAGTAGCTGATATAGTATTGTTGGGTGTATGATCTTATTGACTTCAGTAGCTGATATAGTTATTGTGGTGTATGATCTTATGACTCAGTAGCTGATATAGTATTGTGGGTGTATGATCTATTGACTTCAGTAGCTGATATAGTTATGTGGTGTCTGATTTATTGACTTCAGTAGCTGATATCGTTATTGTGGTGTATGATTTATTGACTCAGTAGTGATATAGTTATTGTGGGTGTATGATCTTATTGACTTCAGTAGCTGATATAGTTATTGTGGGTGTATGATCTTATTGACTCAGTAGCTGATATAGTTATTGTGGGTGATGATCTTATTGACTTCAGTAGCTGATATAGTTATTGTGGTGTATGATCTTATTGACTTCAGTAGCTGATATAGTTATTGTTGGTGTATGATCTATTGACTTCAGTAGCTGATATAGTTATTGTTGGTGTATGATCTTATTGACTCAGTAGCTGATATAGTTATTGTGGTGTATGATCTTATGGCTCAGTAGCTGATATAGTTATTGTGGGTGTATGATCTTATGACTCAGTAGCTGATATAGTTATTGTGGGTGTATGATCTTATTGACTCAGTAGCTGATATGTTATTGTTGGTGTATGATCTTATTGACTTCAGTAGCTGATATAGTTAAGATGTGTATAAGAGACAGAGCTGATATAGTTATTGTGGGTGTATGATCTTATTGACTTCAGTAGCTGATATAGTTATTGTTGGTGTATGATCTTATTGACTTCAGTAGCTGATATGTATTGTTGGTGTATGATCTTATTGCCTTCAGTAGCTGATATAGTTATTGTGGTGGTATGATCTTATTGACTCGTAGCTGATATAGTTATTGTGGGTGTATATCTTATTGACTCAGTAGCTGATATAGTTATTGTTGGTGTATGATCTTATTGACTCAGTAGCTGATTAGTTATTGTGGGTGTATGATCTTATTGACTTCAGTAGCTGATATAGTTATTGTGGGTGTATGATCTATTGACTCAGTAGCTGATATAGTTATTGTGGGTGTATGATCTTATTGACTTCAGTAGCTGATATGTTATGTGGGTGTAGATCTTAGTGACTCAGTAGTGTCTAGTTATTGTTGGGTGTATGATCTTATTGACTTCAGTAGCTGATATAGTTATTGTGGGTGTATGATCTTATGACTTCAGTAGCTGATATAGTTATTGTGGGTGTATGATCTTATTGACTCAGTAGCTGATATAGTTATTGTGGGTGTAGTGATCTTATTGACTCAGTAGCTGATATAGTTATTGTGGGTGTAGTGATCTTATTGACTTCAGTAGCTGATATAGTTATTGTGGGTGTATGATCTTATTGACTTCAGTAGCTGATATAGTTATTGTGGTGTATGATCTATTGACTTCAGTAGCTGATATAGTTATTGTGGTGTATGATCTTATTGACTTCAGTAGTGATATAGTTATGTTGGTGTATGATCTTATGACTTCAGTAGCTGATATAGTTATGTTGGTGTATGATCTTATTGACTTCAGTAGCTGATATAGTTATTGTGGGTGTATGATCTTATGACTTCAGTAGCTGATATAGTTATTGTTGGTGTATGATCTTATGACTTCAGTAGCTGATATAGTTATTGTGGTGTATGATCTTATTGACTTCAGTAGCTGATATAGTTATTGTGGGTGTGTGATCTTATTGACTTCAGTAGCTGATATAGTTATGTTGGTGTATGATCTTATTGACTTCAGTAGCTGATATAGTTATTGTGGGTGTATGATCTTATTGACTCAGTAGCTGATATAGTTATTGTTGGTGTATGATCTTATTGACTCGTAGCTGATATCGTATTTTTGGTGTTGATCTTATTGATCGTAGCTGATATAGTTATTGTGGGTGTATGATCTATTGACTTCAGTAGCTGATATAGTTATTGTGGGTGTATGATCTTATTGCTCAGTCAGCTGATATAGTATTGTGGGTGTAGATCTATGACTTCAGTAGCTGATATAGTTATTGTGGGTGTATGATCTATTGACTTCAGTAGCTGATATAGTTATTGTGGGTGTATGATCTTATTGACTTCAGTAGCTGATATAGTTATTGTGGGTGTATGATCTTATTGACTTCAGTAGCTGATATAGTTATGTGGGTGTATGATCTTATGACTCAGTAGCTGATATAGTATTGTGGGTGTATGATCTTATGACTTCAGTAGCTGATATAGTTATTGTGGGTGTATGATCTATTGACTTCAGTAGTGATATAGTTATTGTGGGTGTATGATCTTATTGACTTCAGTAGCTGATATAGTATTGTTGGTGTATGATCTTATGACTTCAGTAGCTGATATCGTTATTGTGGTGTATGATCTATTGACTCAGTAGCTGATATAGTTATTGTGGGTGTATGATCTTATTGACTCAGTAGCTGATATAGTTATGTGGTGTATGATCTTATTGACTTCAGTAGCTGATATAGTATTGTGGTGTATGATCTTATTGGCTCAGTAGCTGATATAGTTTATTGTGGTGTATGATCTTATTGACTCAGTAGCTGACATAGTTATTGTGGGTGTATGATCTTATTGACTCAGTAGCTGATATAGTTATGTGGGTGTGTATGATCTTATTGACTTCAGTAGCTGATATAGTTATTGTTGGTGTATGATCTTATTGACTCAGTAGCTGAATAGTATTGTGGGTGTATGATCTTATGACTTCAGTAGCGATATAGTTATTGTGGGTGTATGATCTATTGACTTCAGTAGCTGATATAGTTATTGTGGGTGTATGATCTTATGACTTCAGTAGCTGATATAGTTATTGGGGTGTATGATCTTATTGACTCAGTAGCTGATATAGTTATTGTGGGTGTATGATCTTATGCTCAGTAGCTGATATAGTTATTGTGGGGTATGATCTATGACTCAGTAGTGATATAGTTATTGTGGGTTATTGCTTATTGACTCAGTAGCTGATATAGTTATTGTGGGTGTATGATCTTATTGACTTCAGTAGCTGATATAGGTATTGTGGTGTATGATCTTATTGACTTCAGTAGCTGATATAGTTATTGTGGTGTATGATCTTATTGACTTCAGTAGCTGATATAGTTATGTTGGGTGTAGTGATCTTATTGACTTCAGTAGCTGATATAGTTATTGTTGGTGGTATGATCTTATTGCTTCAGTTAGCTGATATAGTTATTGGTGGTGTATGATCGTATTGACTTCAGTAGCTGATATGGTTATTGTTGGTGTGTGATCTTATTGACTTCAGTAGCTGATAGGTTATTGTGGTGTATGATCTTATTGACTTCAGTAGCTGATATAGTTATGTGGGTGTATGATCTTATTGACTTCAGTAGCTGATATGGTTATTGTTGGTGTATGATCTTATTGACGTCAGTAGCTGATATGGTTATTGTTGGTGTGTGATCTTATTGACTTCAGTAGCTGATATGGTTATTGTTGGTGTATGATCTTATTGACTCAGTAGCTGATATGGTTATTGGGGTGTATGATCTTATTGGACTTCAGTATCTGATATAGTGGTATGGTGGGTGTATGATCTTAGTGACTTCAGTAGCTGATAGAGTTATTGTTGGTGTATGATCTTATGGACTTCAGTAGCTGATATGAGTTTTTGTTGTGTATGATGCGTATTGACTTCAGTAGCTGATATAGTTATTGTGGGTGTATGATCTTATTGACTTCAGTAGCTGATATAGTTATTGTGGGTGTATGATCTTATTGACTTCAGTAGCTGATATGAGTTATTGTTGGTGTATGATCTTTTGACTTCAGTAGCTGATAGTTATTGTTGTGTGTGATCTTATTGACTTCAGTAGCTGATATAGTTATTGTTGGGTGTATGATCTTATTGACTTCAGTAGCTGATATAGTTATTGTGGTGTATGATCTTATTGACTTCAGTAGCTGATATAGTTATTGTGGTGTATGATCTTATTGACTCAGTAGCTGATATAGTTATTGTTGGTGTATGATCTTATTGACTTCAGTAGCTGATATAGTTATTGTTGGTGTGTGATCTTATTGGCTCAGTAGCTGATATAATTATTGTGGGTGTATGATCTTATTGACTTCAGTAGCTGATATAGTTTATTGTTGGTGTATGATCTTATTGACTTCAGTAGCTGATATAGTTATTGTTGGTGTATGATCTTATTGACTTCAGTAGCTGATATAGTTATTGTGGGTGTATGATCTTATGACTTCAGTAGCTGATATAGTTATTGTGTGTGTGATCTTATTGACTTCAGTCAGCTGATATAGTTATTGTGTTGTATGATCTATGACTTCAGTAGCTGATATAGGTATTGTGGGTGTATGATCTATTGACTTCAGTAGCTGATATAGTTATTGTGTGTATGATTTATTGACTCAGTAGCTGATATAGTTATTGTTGGTGTTGATCTTATTGACTCAGTAGCTGATATAGTTATTGTGGTGTATGATCTATGACTTCAGTAGCTGATATAGTTATTGTGGTGTATGATCTATTGACTTCAGTAGCTGATATAGTTATTGTGGGTGTATGAATCTTATTGACTTCAGTAGTGATCTAGTTATTGTTGGTGTATGACTTATTGACTTCAGTAGCTGATATGTTATTGTGGTGTTGATCGTATTGACTTCAGTAGCTGATATAGTATGTGGTGTATGATCTTATTGACTCCAGTAGTCTGATATAGTTATTGTGGTGTATGATCTTATTGACTTCAGTAGTGATATAGTTATTGTGGGTGTATGATCTTATTGACTTCAGTAGCTGATATAGTTATTGGTGGTGTATGATCTTATTGACTTCAGTAGCTGATATAGTTATTGTGGGTGTTGATCTTATTGACTTCAGTGCTGATATAGTTATTGTGGGTTGTATGATCTTATTGACTTCAGTAGCTGATATAGTTATTGTGGGTGTATGATCTTATTGACTTCAGTAGCTGATATAGTTATTGTGGTGTATGATCTTATTGACTTCAGTAGCTGATATAGTTATTGTGGGTGTATGATCTTATTGACTTCAGTAGCTGATATAGTTATTGTGGGTGTATGATATTATGACTTCAGTAGCTGATATAGTTAATTGTGGTGTATGCTCTTATTGCTTCAAGTTAGCTGATATAGTTATTGTTGGTGTATGATCTTATTGACTTCAGTAGCTGATATAGTTATTGTGGGTGTATGATCTTATTGACTTCAGTAGCTGATATAGTTATTGTGGGTGTATGATCTTATTGACTTCAGTAGCTGATATAGTTATTGTGGTGTATGATCTTATGACTTCAGTAGCTGATATAGTTATTGTGGTGTATGATCTTATTGACTTCAGTAGCGATATAGTTATGTGGTGTATGATCTTATTGACTCAGTAGCTGACTAGTTATTGTGGGTGTATGATCTTATTGACTCAGTAGCTGATATGTATTGTTGGTGTATGATCTTATGGCTCAGTAGCTGAATAGTTATGGTGTATGTCTTTGACTCGTAGTGATATAGTTTTGGGGGTTATGATCTTATGACTTCAGTAGCTGATATAGTTATGTTGGTGTATGATCTATTGACTCAGTAGCTGAATAGTATTGTGGGTGTGTGATCTTATTGACTTCAGTAGCTGATATAGTTATTGTGGGTGTATGATCTTATTGACTTCAGTAGTGATATAGTTATTGTGGTGTATGATCTTATTGACTTCAGTAGCTGATATAGTTATTGTGGGTGTGTGATCTTATTGACTTCAGTAGCTGATATGTTATTGTTGGTGTATGATCTTATTGACTTCAGTAGCTGATATAGTTATTGTGGGTGTATGATCTTATTGACTTCAGTAGCTGATTAAGTTATTGTGGGTGTATGATCTTATTGACTTCAGTAGCTGATATAGTTATTGTGGTGTATGATCTTATTGACTTCAGTAGCTGATATAGTTATTGTGGTGTATGATCTTATTGACTTCAGTAGCTGATATAGTTATTGTGGGTGTATGATCTTATTGACTTCAGTAGCTGATATAGTTATTGTGGGTGTATGATCTTATTGACTTCAGTAGCTGATATATTTATTGTTGGTGTATGATCTTATTGACTTCAGTAGCTGATATAGTTATTGTGGGTGTATGATCTTATTGACTTCAGTAGCTGATATAGTTATTGTGGTGTATGATCTTATTGACTTCAGTAGCTGATATAGTTATTGTGGGTGTATGATCTTATTGACTTCAGTAGCTGATATAGTTATTGTTGGTGTATGATCTTATTGACTTCAGTAGCTGATATAGTTATTGTGGGTGTATGATCTTATTGACTCAGTAGCTGATATAGTTATTGTGGTGTATGATCTTATTGACTTCAGTAGCTGATATAGTTATTGTGGGTGTATGATCTTATTGACTTCAGTAGCTGATATAGTTATTGTGGTGTATGATCTTATTGACTCAGTAGCTGATATAGTTATGTTGGTGTATGATCTTATTGACTTCAGTAGCGATATAGTTATTGTGGGTGAGGATCTTATTGACTCAGTAGCTGATATAGTTATTGTTGGTGTATGATCTTATTGACTTCAGTAGCTGATATAGTTATTGTGGGTGTATGATCTTATTGACTTCAGTAGCTGATATAGTTATGTTGGGTATGATCTATTGCTCAGTAGCTGATATAGTTATTGTGGGGTATGATCTTATTGACTTCAGTAGCTGATCTAGTTATTGTGGGTGTATGATCTTATTGATTCAGTAGCTGATATAGTTATTGTGGGTGTATGATCTTATTGACTTCAGTAGCTGATTATGCGTTATGTGTGGTGTCTGATCTTATTGGACTCAGTAGTGATATAGTTATTGTGGGGTATGATCTTATTGACTTTCAGTAGCTGTAGTTATTGTGGGTGTATGATCTTATTGACTCAGTAGCTGATATAGTATTGTGGTGTATGATCTTATTGACTTCAGTAGTGAATAGTTATGTGGGTGTATGATCTTATTGCTCAGTAGCTGATATAGTTATGTGGTGTATGATCTTATTGTACTCAGTAGCTGATATAGTTATTGTTCGGGTGTATGATCTTATTGACTTCAGTAGCTGATATAGTATTGTGGTGTATGATCTTATTGACTTCAGTAGCTGATATAGTTATTGTGGGTGTATGATCTTATTGACTTCAGTAGCTGATATAGTTATTGGGGTGTATGATCTTATTGACTTCAGTAGCTGATATTAGTATTGTGGTGTATGATCTTATTGACTCAGTAGCTGATCTAGTTATTGTGGGTGTATGATCTTATGACTTCAGTAGTGATATAGTTATTGTGGGTGTATGATCTTATTGACTTCAGTAGCTGATATAGTTATTGTGGGTGTATGATCTTATTGACTTCAGTAGCTGATATAGTTATTGTTGGTGTATGATCTTATTGACTTCAGTAGCTGATATAGTTATTGTGGGTGTATGATCTTATTGACTTCAGTAGCTGATATAGTTATTGTGGGTGTATGATCTATTGACTCAGTAGCTGATAGTTATTGTTGGTGTATGATCTTATTGACTTCAGTAGCTGATATAGTTATTGTGGGTGTATGATCTTATTGAGCTCAGTAGCTGATATAGTTATTGTTGGGTGTATGATCTTATTGACTTCAGTAGCTGATATAGTTATTGTGGGTGTATGATCTTATTGACTTCAGTAGCTGATATAGTTATTGTGGGTGTATGATCTTATTGACTTCAGTAGCTGATATAGTTATTGTGGGTGTATGATCTTATTGGCTCAGTAGCTGATATAGTTATTGTTGGTGTATGATCTTATTGACTTCAGTAGCTGATATAGTTATTGTGGTGTATGATCTTATGACTTCAGTAGCTGACTATGTATTTGTGGGTGTATGATCTTATGATCAGTAGCTGATCTGCGTATGTTGGTGTATGATCTTATTGACTCAGTAGCTGATATAGTATTGTGGGTGTATGATTTTATTGGCTCAGTAGCTGATATGTATGTTGGTGTGATCTTATGTGCTCAGTAGCTGATATGTTATGTGGGTGTGTGATCTTATTGACTTCAGTAGCTGATATTATGTGGGTGTATGATCTTATTGCTCAGTAGCTGATATGGTTATTGTTGGTGTGTGATCTTATTGACTTCAGTAGTGATATGTTATTGTTGGTGTATGATCTTATTGGACTCAGTAGCTGATATGTTATTGTGGGTGTGTGATCTATGACTTCAGTAGTGATATGGTATTGTTTGTGTATGATCTTATTGACTCGTAGGTGATATAGTTATTGTGGTGTGATCTTATTGCTTCAGTAGCTGCTATGTTATGTGGGTGTATGATCTTAATTGACTTCAGTAGCTGATATAGTTATTGTGGGGTATGATTTATTGACTTCAGTAGCTGATATAGTATTGTGGGTGTATGATCTATTGACTCATAGTGACTATCGTATTGTTGGTGTATGACTTATGACTCAGTAGCTGTAAGTATGTTGGTGTATGATCTTATTGACTTCAGTAGCTGATATAGTTATTGTGGTGTATGATCTTATTGACTTCAGTATCTGATATAGTTATTGTGGGTGTATGATTCTTATTGACTTCAGTAGCTGATATAGTTATGTTGGTGTATGATCTTATTGACTTCAGTAGCTGATATAGTTATTGTTGGTGTATGATCTTATTGACTTCAGTAGCTGATATAGTTATTGTTGGTGTATGATCTTATTGACTTCAGTAGCTGATATAGTTATTGTTGGTGTATGATCTTATTGACGTCAGTAGCTGATATAGTTATTGTTGGTGTGTGATCTTATTGACTTCAGTAGCTGATATAGTTATTGTTGGTGTATGATCTTATTGACTTCAGTAGCTGATATAGTTATTGTGGTGTACTGATCTTATTGACTTCAGTAGCTGATATAGTTATTGTGGTGTATGATCTTATTGACTTCATTAGCTGATATAGTTATTGGGGTGTATGATCTTATTGACTTCAGTAGCTGATATAGTTATTGTGGTGTATGATCTTATTGACTCAGTAGCTGATATAGTTATTGTGGGTGTATGATCTTATTGACTTCAGTAGCTGATATAGTTATTGTGGTGTGTATGATCTTATTGACTTCAGTAGCTGATATAGTTATTGTTGGTGTATATCTTATTGACGTCAGTAGCTGATATAGTTATTGTTGGTGTATGATCTTATTGACTTCAGTAGCTGATATAGTGATTGTGGGTGTATGATCTTATTGACTTCAGTAAGCTGATATAGTTATTGTGGGTGTATGATCTTATGACTTCAGTAGCTGATTATAGTATTAGTGGTTGTGTATGATCTTATGACTTCATTAGCTGATATAGTTATTGTGGTGTATGACTCTATGACTCAGTAGTGATATAGTATGTGGTGTGTGATTTGACTGACTTGTCAGTAGCTGATATAGTATGTTAGTGGTGTGTGACTTATTGACTCAGTAGCTGAGATAGTTCATGTGGGTACTGCTCTATTGACTCCGTATCTGATCTAGCGGAAAGTATGTGGTGCTGTGCTCTTATTGACTTCAGTAGATGATATAGTTATTGTGGTGTGTGCTCTTATGACTCAGTAGCGTGATAGTCTAGTGTTGTGGGTGTCTGCTCTTATTGACTTCAGTAGTGATCTAGTTATGTGTGTGTCTGATCTATGACTTCAGTCAGCTGATATAGTTATGTGGTGTCTGCTCTTATGACTCAGTCGCAGATCTAGTTATGTTGGTTGTATGATCTTTGGCGTCATAGCTGCATACGTTATTGTGGGTGTGTGCTCTATTGGCTCCGTAGCTGAGATAGTTCTTGTGGTGTATGATCTTATTGACTTCAGTAGCTGATATAGTTATTGTTGGGTATGGATCTTATTGACTTCAGTAGCGATATAGTTATTGTGGGTGTATGATCTTATGACTTCAGTAGCTGATTATAGTTATTGTGGGTGTAGTGATCTTATTGACTTCAGTAGCTGATATAGTTATTGTTGGTGTATGATCTTATTGACTTCCGTAGCTGATATAGTTATTGTTGTGTATGATCTTATTGACTTCAGTAGCTGGATATAGTTATTGTTGGGTGTAGATCTTATTGACTCAGTAGCTGATATAGTTATTGTGGTGTATGATCTATTGACCTCAGTAGCTGATATAGTTATTGTGGTGTATGATCTATTGACTTCAGTAGCTGATATAGTATTGTGGTGTATGATCTTATTGACTTCAGTAGCTGATATAGTTATTGTTGGTGTATGATCTTATTGACTTCAGTAGCTGATATAGTTATTGTTGGTGTATGATCTTATTGACTTCAGTAGCTGATATAGTTATTGTTGGTGTATGATCTTATTGACTTCAGTAGCTGATATAGTTATTGTGGTGTATGCTCTTATTGACTTCAGTAGCTGATATAGTTATTGTTGGTGTATGATTCTTATTGACTTCAGTAGCTGATATAGTTATTGGTGGTGTATGATCTTATGACTTCAGTAGCTGATATAGTATTGTTGGGTGTGATCTTATTGACTTCAGTAGCTGATATAGTTATTGTGGGTGTTGATCTTATTGGCTCAGTAGCTGATAGTTATTGTTGGTGATGATCTTATTGACTTCAGTAAGCTGATATAGTTATTGTGGGTGTATGATCTTATTGACTTCAGTAGCTGATATAGTTATTGTTGGTGTATGATCTTATTGACTTCAGTAGCTGATATAGTTATTGTTGGTGTATGATCTTATTGACTTCAGTAGCTGATATAGTTATTGTTGGTGTATGATCTTATTGACTTCAGTAGCTGATATAGTTATTGTGGTGTATGATCTTATTGACTTCAGTAGCTGATATAGTTATTGTGGGTGTATGATCTTATGGACTCAGTAGCTGATATAGTTATTGTGGGTGTATGATCTTATTGACTTCAGTAGCTGATATAGTTATTGTGGGTGTATGATCTTATTGACTTCAGTAGCTGATATAGTTATTGTGGGTGTATGATCTTATTGACTTCAGTAGCTGATATAGTTATTGTGGGTGTATGATCTTATTGACTTCAGTAGCTGATATCAGTTATTGTGGGTGTATGATCTTATTGACTTCAGTAGCTGATATAGTTATTGTTGGTGTATGATCTTATTGACTTCAGTAGCTGATATAGTTATTGTGGGTGTATGATCTTATTGACTTCAGTAGCTGATATAGTTATTGTGTGGTGTATGATCTTATTGACTTCAGTAGCTGATATAGTTATTGTGGGTGTATGATCTTATTGACTTCAGTAGCTGATATAGTTATTGTGGGTGTATGATCTTATTGACTTCAGTAGCTGATATAGTTATTGTGGGTGTATGATTCTTATTGACTTCAGTAGCTGATATAGTTATTGTGGGTGTATGATCTTATTGACTTCAGTAGCTGATATAGTTATTGTTGGTGTATGATCTTATTGACTTCAGTAGCTGATATAGTTATTGTGGGTGTATGATCTTATTGACTTCAGTAGCTGATATAGTTATTGTTGGTGTATGATCTTATTGACTTCAGTAGCTGATATAGTTATTGTTGGTGTATGATCTTATTGACTTCAGTAGCTGATATAGTTATTGTGGGTGTATGATCTTATTGACTTCAGTAGCTGATATAGTTATTGTGGTGTATGATCTTATTGACTTCAGTAGCTGATATAGTTATTGTGGGTGTATGATCTTATTGACTTCAGTAGCTGATATAGTTATTGTGGGTGTATGATCTTATTGACTTCAGTAGCTGATATAGTTATTGTGGGTGTATGATCTTATTGACTCAGTAGCTGATATAGTTATTGTTGGTGTATGATCTTATTGACTTCAGTAGCTGATATAGTTATGGTTGGTGTATGATCTTATTGACTTCAGTAGCTGATATAGTTATTGTGGGTGTATGATCTTATTGACTCAGTATCTGATATAGTTATTGTTGGGTGTATGATCTTATTGCTCAGTAGCTGATATAGTTATTGTGGGTGTATGATCTTATTGACTCAGTAGCTGATATAGTTATTGTTGGTGTATGATCTTATTGACTTCAGTAGCTGGATATAGTTATTGTGGTGGTATGCTTATTGACTTCAGTAGCTGATATAGTTATTGTTGGTGTATGATCTTATTGACTTCAGTAGCTGATATGGTTATTGTTGGTGTGTGATCTTATTGACTTCAGTAGCTGATATAGTTATTGTTGGTGTATGATCTTATTGGCTCAGTAGCTGATATAGTTATTGTTGGTGTATGATCTTATTGACTTCAGTAGCTGATATAGTTATTGTTGGTGTATGATCTTATTGACTTCAGTAGCTGATATAGTTATTGTGGGTGTATGGATCTTATTGACTTCAGTAGCTGATATAGTATTGTGGTGTATGATCTTATTGACTTCAGTAGCTGATATAGTTATTGTGGGTGTATGATCTTATGACTTCAGTAGCTGATATGTTATTGTGTGGTATGATCTTATGCTTCAGTAGCTGATATAGTTATTGTTGGTGGTTGGTCTTATGACTTCAGTAGCTGCATCTAGTTATTGTTGGTGTATGATCTTATTGACTTCAGTAGCTGATTAGTTATTGTGGTGTATGATCTTATGACTTCAGTAGCTGATATGTTATGTTGTGTGTATGATCTTATTGACTTCAGTAGCTGATATAGTTATTGTTGGTGTATGATCTATTGACTTCAGTCTGATCTAGTTATTGTGGTGTTGTCTATTGACTCAGGCTGATATGTATTGTGGTGTAGACTTATTGACTTCAGTAGCTGATCTAGTATTGTGGGTGTCTGATCTTATTGACTTCAGTCGCTGATATAGTTATTGTGTGTGTATGATCTTATGACTTCAGTAGCTGATATAGTTATTGTTGGTGTATGATCTTATTGACTTCAGTAGCTGATATAGTTATTGTTGGTGTATGATCTATTGCTTCAGTAGCTGATATGTTATTGTGGTGTTATGATCTTATTGACTCAGTAGCTGATATGTTATGTTGGTGTATGATCTTATTGACTTCAGTAGCTGATATAGTTATTGTGTGTGTATGATCTATGACTCAGAGCTGATAAGTTATGTGTATGGCTCTTATTGACTTCAGTAGTGAATAGTATGTGGGTGTTATCTATTGACTTCAGTAGCTGATTAGTTATTGTGGGTGTATGCTCTATTGCTCATTAGCTGATATGTTATTGTGGGTGTTGATCTTATTGACTTCAGTAGCTGTATATAGTTATTGTGGGTGTGATCTTTTACTTCAGTAAGCTGATAGGTTATGTGGGTGTATGATCTTATGCTCAGTAGCTGATATGGTTATGTGGTGTGTGATCTTTGACTTCAGTAGCGATATTGTATTGTGGGTGTATGATCTTATTGACTTCAGTAGCTGATATGTTATTTGTGGTGTATGATCTTATTGACTTCAGTAGCTGATATGTTATTGTTGTGTATGATCTTATTGACTTCAGTACTGATATAGTTATTGTGGTGTATGATCTTATTGCTTCGTAGCTGATATAGTATTGTGGTGTATGATCTATTGACCTCAGTAGCTGATATAGTATTGTTGGTGTATGATCTTTTGACTTCAGTAGCTGTTGTTATTGTGGGTGTAGATCTTATTGACTCAGTAGCTAGATATGGTATTGTTTGTGATGATCTTATTGACTTCAGTAGCTGCTATGTTATTGGGTGGTATGTCGTATTGCTCAGTAGTGATAAGTATGGGGTGTTGATCTTATTGCTCAGTAAGCTGATATGTTATGTGGTGTATGATCTTATTGACTTCAGTAGCTGATATGGTTATTTGGGTGTATGATCTTATTGGCTCAGTAGCTGATATGGTTATTGTTGGTGTCTGATCTTATTGACTTCAGTAGCTGATATGTTATTGTGGTGTATGATCTTATTGACTCAGTAGCTGATATGGTATTGTGGTGTAGGATCTATTGACTTCAGTAGCTGATATGTTATGTTGGTGTCTGATCTTTGACTTCAGTAGCTGATATGGTTATTGTGGTGTATGATCTTATTGACTCAGTAGCTGATATAGTTATTGTGGTGTGTGATCTTATTGACTCAGTAGCTGATATGTTATTGTTGGTGTATGATCTTATTGACTTCAGTAGCTGATATGGTTATGTGGGTGTGATCTTATTGACTTCAGTAGCTGATATAGTATGTTGTGTGTAGATCTTATTGACTCAGTAGCTGATATAGTTATTGTGGTGTATGATCTTATTGACCTCAGTAGCTGATATGGTTATTGTTGGTGTGTGATCTTATTGACTTCAGTAGCTGATAGTTATTGTGGTGTGTATGATCTTATGACTTCAGTAGCTGTATGTTATTGTGGGTGTGTGATCTTATTGCTCAGTAGCTGGTATGGGTATTGTGGGTGTATGATCTTATTGGTCAGTAGCTGATCTAGGTTATTGTGGTGTATGATCTTATTGGCTTCAGTAGCTGATATGGTTATTGTTGGTGTGTGGTGTAATCTTATTGGCTCAGTAGCTGGTATGGTTATTGTGGGTGTATGATCTTATTGGCCTAGTAGCTGATATGGTTATTATGGGTGTGTGATCTTATTGACTTCAGTAGCTGATATAGTTATTGTTGGTGTATGATCTTATTAACTCAGTAGCTGATATGGTTATTGTTGGTGTGTGATCTTATTGGCTCAGTAGTTGATATGGTTATTGTTGGTGTATGATCTTATTGGCTCAGTAGCTGATATGGTTATTGTTGGTGTGTGATTTTATTGACTTCAGTAGCTGATATGGTTATTGTTGGTGTATGATCTTATTGGCTCAGTAGTTGATATGGTTATTGTTGGTGTGTGATCTTATTGGCTCAGTAGTTGATATGGTTATTGTTGGGTGTGTGATCTTATGGCTCAGTAGTGATATGGTTATTGTTGGTGTATGATCTTATTGACTTCAGTAGCTGATATGTTATTGTTGGTGTGTGATCTATTGACTTCAGTAGCTGATATGGTTTATTGTTGGGTATGATCTATTGCTCAGAGCTGATAGTTATTGTGGTGTATGATCTTATTGCTCAGTAGTGATATAGTTATTTGGGTGTATGATCTTATTGACTCAGTAGCTGATTGGTTATTGTGGTGTATGCTCTTATTGACTCAGTAGCTGATATGGTTATTGTGGTGTATGATCTTATTGACTTCAGTAGTGATATGTATTGTGGTGATTGTGGTCAGTGCTGATTAGTTGTGTCTCCGTAGCTGATATGTTATTGTGTGTATGATCTTATTGGCTCGTAGCTGATAGGTTGTGGTGTGTGATCTTATTGCTTCAGTAGCTGATAGGTTATTGTTGTGTATGATCTTATGCCTCAGTAGCTGATATAGTTATTGTTGTGTGTGATCTTATTGGACTCAGTAGCTGATATAGTTATTGTGGTGTATGATCTTATTGACTTCAGTAGCTGATATGGTTATGTTGGGTGTGTGATCTTATTGACTCAGTAGCTGATATGGTTATTGTTGGTGTATGATCTTATTGGCTCAGTAGCTGATATGGTTATTGTTGGTGTGTGATCTTATTGGCTCAGTAGTTGATATGGTTATTGTTGGTGTGTGATTTTATTGGCTCAGTAGCTGATATGGTTATTGTTGGTGTATGATCTTATTGGCTCAGTAGCTGATATGGTTATTGTTGGTGTATGATCTTATTGGACTCAGTAGCTGATATGGTTATTGTTGGTGTATGATCTTATTGGCTCAGTAGCTGATATGGTTATTGTGGGTGTTTGATCTTATTGACTTCAGTAGTTGATATGGTTATTGTTTGGTGTGTGATCTTATGCTCAGTAGCTGATATGTATTGTGGTGTGTGATCTTATTGACTCAGTAGCTGATATGTTATTGTGGTGTTGATCTTATTGCTCAGTATGCTGATATGGTTATTGTGTGTGTGATCTATTGCTCAGACTGATATATATTGTGGTCTTATGACTCAGTAGCTGATATGTTATTGTGGTGTGTGATCTATGCTCAGTACTGATATGGTATTGGGTGTTGTCTTATGCTCAGTAGCTGATATCGTTATTGTTGTGTTGATCTTATGACTTCATACTGATATAGTTATTTTTGGTGTGATCTTATTGGCTCAGTAGCTGATTTATGTGGTGTGATCTTTCGCTCGTTGTTGTTATGTGGTGTATGTCTTATTGCTCAGTAGCTGATATGGTTATTGGTGTGATCTATTGGCTCACTGCTTTGGTTATTGTGGTCTGCTTATTGACTCAGTACTGATATGGTTATATGGGTGTGTGACTCTATTGACTTCAGTAGCTGATATGTGTTGGTGTGTGTCTTATGCTCAGTACTGTTATTTTGTTGTGCA